>WEIT01019333.1:0-14753 GCA_013389985.1 Dryoscopus gambensis | reverse complement strand
AAAAGAAAAAAAAAATAAAACAAAACAAAAAAAAAAAAAAAAACACAAACCAAGGACATTTCTAAATTACATAATTGTTAGTGGAGACAATTATTATATAAAACAAAACAAATCATACTTTGTAAGCAGAGAGGAAATGAGCACAGAAGCAAAACACACATTTGAGACTGAGATAGACCTCATGTTGAGATCAAAGTGACAGAAGCAATGTTCAAAAGCACCGCTTCATCTCTCTGAAACTGAGGAGTTCAATGGTGCACATTCTCAGAAAAGAGTACTCTTGGTTATCTATACTGAGCATGAAAAGCTGCTTCTGAAATTTCTCTGGAAATAAAGGGGGATTTCATTAGGCTGACTTGTCCTCTGATTTGTGATATCAGAATTCACAGCCTGACTTCTGAAACTGGAAACAGGGAAAAAACCCCAAGCAAATACAAATAGGTTTAGGGCTGAATTCAAAAGGAGACAGGTGCTAGCTGCTGACTACCGCACCATCTGCTCTTGGGCTAGTCCATGTCATGAAACCTCCATTCCCTGCAAGACACTTGGATTTCATATATCTGTCCTACACATGCTGAGTAGACAATTGCCTGGCCAGTAACAAACACTAGGGACTGAGGATTGTGGTCTATTTCCTGTCCTTATAGTGCTTAAGAATCTTTAAGAATTCTTAAATACTCAGGCTGCAAGGAGGCATCCTGTCATATTCTCCTGTGCTTCCTAAAATGCTTATACTCCCGCATCTCCTTAAAAACCTAAGGAAAGAAAATAACATTAAAAGCTTTGGGAACAATCCATCAGCAGCAATGATGCTGCTGCTCTGCTTTTAATTTTTTCCCATGCCACTAGTCCACCTTTTTCTATTGTTTACATTGAAGCTGTTCCACTCTACAAAGAAAGAACTTGAGCTTCACTGTGCCAGAAACAGAAGGAAACTTAGCAGGACTGTGAAGCACTCTGACCACAACACTCGCTAAGCACCAGGCTGTCTCAATGATCTGCTTCTGTATTTCATCAAATTACCACGTACTGAGACCTTCAAGAGATCAGAGATCTGTTCCAGATGATTCTTCAAGTGATGCTTTCCTGGATGATACAGGCAGAAGTGATATGGATGAGTCCTGGAATCACAGAGATTCCTGATATCCACTCTCAGGATTCTAAACACAAATCTAATATATTTCTAAATATGAGTTCCCAGCTGTTTTTCTAGGAAGGGTGTTTCTCAGCTATTTATACTAAACATAGGGCTGTTTCCACTTCAAAACTGGAAGTTCCCCCATTAGTAACCTGCAGCCCTTTCATGATTTGTCTAGAAAGACAGACACTCCAAGATTCAAAACATTGCTATCCATCTGCATTCTGTGACATGAAAAGCTTCTCCTATTCACCAGCCCCCCGCCGCCCCAGTTTTTTCTTCATTCCCTACAAGACTCTCTGAGTCAGAATAAGGAAAACAAACCAACAGACAGAAAAACAAACCCTATGAAAAGACCCCAGTTCTTCTTCTGAGACCAGGACCACTTTCCACTTGTTCATTAAGCCTGCCCAAGTAATTTTCCACTCCTTTCTCTTGATTTGAAGGATAGCCATTGTAATTGTCTGATCTGCATACATAATCTCTGTTGCCTCTTGCTGTGCATTGGCTTTTAGAAAAAAAGCTGCAAATATTGAGCACTGAAGAGTCTTAAATAAATTTATGATATGACTAGCAGCTATCAAAAATGAAAGATTTGCTATTCTAATTTGTAACATACACTGTAAAAATAATTTTAAAATCTCTATTACTCCTTATTATTGGCTTGTTGAAAATTTCAAAGTACAGCAAGGTCTGATGCACTTCATCCACTACAGTCATGCATTCCTCTTCCATATGCCAGACATTAGCTCCATTTCACTTCTAGCCAGGATGGGGCAAAAAAGCTAATCTGTGTCATCATGTGATGTGCTTCAAAATGACAGCTCTGATCAATGAGGAGCTGATGAAAATTGGAACCACAGACAAGCTGACCAAAACTGCAACCGTAAATACAGGAGTGAAGGGGAGGGCATCTAAAGCCAGTGGATTTCTCAGAACTTTGGCACGGTGCCCACTGATAGCAAAACAAGCACCAACAGGCGAAAGAAAGAGCTGACAATAACTCTTAAACCAGTCTTAGGCTCCACAGGAATCAGTCACTGAAAGCCATGGTGATTTACAAGAGCCTCTGGTGGGAATTTTTAGACAAAAGACCCAAGCAGCTTGCAATGTTCTCATTATGTGCAAAACAAAGTGTGTTAATAACTATGCCAAAATGCTCCCTGTATCTGAACTGTGTCTACTGCAGACCTTTCTTCTTTTCATCACTGAAAGTTGGAAAAATATTATCTTTAACAGGCGAGAAAGCTGGGCTGGGCACAAAGGGAAGCTTAATACGTAGAGCACTTCAGCCACATTCTTTTTAGTTCTCTCTTGATTTCCTAAAAGAAATTTCTTTTATGAAATATTAATGTTTCATGTTATCATATATAGAGTAATAAATGAACTGTATAATACACTAAAAGATAAACAAGGCTCAGCGTTTGTCATTATGGAGCTAGAGTCAAAAATTTCTTTTAACTCAAGACCTACTGTAGTGTTAAAGCAAAAACACTACATCTGAGAACAAATTAGTATGACCTGTATGTGTATTTCCCCCCTAAAAAAAATCTTAAAGGAAGAGATGACTTATTCTGAAGAAAATTATGAGCAAGTGCAATGTACACCTCAACTACTTTTAGGCTTGATCCAAAGACTATTCATGTCAACAGTAAATTTTGCTGATTTCGAGGAGCCTGACATGAATAGGTTACATTCAAGGCTGGCATTTTAACCTCTTTACTTCAAGTCAAAGCACATTGTCCAAACCTAATATATAAAGGAAACTTGTATCTATTGTAAGTATAAAAGTACCATCATTAAAAGAAAGATATACACTACAATTAGTCCATAATCTGAGTACAAAATGTGGCTTACAAATGTATTTAGTAATTACCTCAATGTTCTTTAACTAGCTCATATGATGTGATAGATAAACCAGACGAAAACAAGGCACTTTCTCTTTATTTCCAAATATGTGAAAATGACTGGCTGGACCTAAGCTCCCCACAAAACCATTAGAAGTTGAAAGGTGTGCCATTTGTCAGTGGAAAGGTCATTTCACTAACATTTGGAATCATGTCTCATGAGCTGACATATGATTTAACATCAAAATGACTTGAGCATGTTACTGTAGCAATTTTTTTCATCCAGACTAGTATAAAGATTAATGAAGCAAGTTCAGCTGATGCCACCTACCTGCACCCATCAGATAAAAAGACTGGAAAAATAAAAAGGCAAAAGATTTTCTAGAAAATCTTCTCTAGTTAGGAAATTTCTAAATTCTAGAAAAGTTTCCCATTCTTCTATCCCTCTTTGTCTCTCCCTTTGAGGAGATAAAAGGTCCAAAGACTGCTGTGGAGCTGAGAAGGAAAGGGATAAGGACTGCATAATGCCACCCACCTTGCTTTCTATTCTCATAGACCACCAGTGCCAGATCCTGGATTAAAGTGGTTGTTTTAACTGATCTGCTGTGTATCTTGAACAGATCAGAACTGGAGAATTGTTTGGGTTTGAAAAGACCTTTGGGATCATCAAGCTCAACTCGATCCAGCACTGCTAAGTCCACCATTGAACTATGTCCCCAGGTTCTATATTTACATATTTTTTAAATCTTCCAGGGATGGTGACTCAACCACTTACCTGAGCAGCCTGTTTCAAAGCTTGGCAACTCTCTCAGTGAAGAAATTTCTTCTAATATCTAATCTAAACCTTTCATGACACAATTTGAGGCCATTTCCTCTTGTCCTGTTGCTTGCTACTTGGAAGAAAACAGACCTCCACCTCACCACAACCTCCTTTCAGCTGGTTGTAGAGAGTGATAAGGTCTCCCCTGAGCCTTCTGTTCTCCAGGCTGAACAGCCCCAGCTCCCTCAGCCACTCCTTAAAGGACTTGTACTCCACATCCTTCACCAGCTCCATTGCCCTTCTTTGGACACATGCCAGCACCTCCACATCCTTCTCGTCTTTCCTCTTGTATTATGTTTCCATGATGGCAGCTATATCACAGATTTCCTGGTGCACCATGGCTTCCAGCTCATCCTGTTCATTGCCCATGCTGCACGCATGTGTGCAGACGTACTTCACCTGGGCTGTTGATTCCCCCACCTTTTCTGAGGGAAAATGCCCTAATCCCAAAGTGACCATTCTCAGGTCGTTTCTAACCCATCAGTAACCCTGGTGTCTCTGCTGCTGCATGCATTCCCTATCTCCACTTACATGGCAGACTGAAGGACCTCGCTAGTGTTGCACTGTACTAACGTATTTAGGTTATTAATATATATTGCACTGGGTGTTGCTCTATTTGCACTGGTTATAGTATGTCCCATTTCGCTCCCCTTCCCATATTGTGGTGGGTTTACCCCTGGAAATCCTACACCTCACCTGAGAATCCTGCCCCTGTCTCCCTACATCAGCTATACCTCATTGGTTGTATACCTTTCCCTCCCCTTCCACCCGTGGGGTTCAAAAGGTGCCCGGGCCACAAGCTCGCCCTCTTTCCTTCCTGGATATGCTCCAATAAACACCTGTGGAATTCATCCCGAGGGGGAGAGCGCTTTTCATCTTTTGCCTTTGTTCTTGGCGGTTTGTTCCCCGGAGTCCCTGAGCTAGCCCTAAGACTGGGCTCCGAGGGTGCCAATACGTCACGCTAGCACACCATCCTCCAAACATTGGCATGCAGCCCCCAGTTGCTCTCTAGTGAGCCTGGTTTTATCCCTTTCCCCCTTCAAATCTAGTTGAAAGCTGTCTCAATGGGTCCTGCTGTTTCTTGTGCAAAGATCCTTTTCCCCACTTTGAGACAGGTCTACCTCATCTAAAATCCAAAATTCTGCCAGAGTCCCTTGTCTTGGATCCAGATATTGATCTGCTGGCAACTACCATCTGCCTACTACCTTGCATACATTTAAACCTGTCTCAAAGCACTCTGAACAGGGAGTTTTATGAAAATACCAAAGGATATGTCTCCAGGAAGACATAGTCTTAAAGGCAGAACAGTAAAAATTGAAACAGAGGAGATGAAGAAAGTGCTAAGGCAGAAAGGATATCATGGAGTCTGTGGAAACAAGTAACCTGGCAAGAAAAAGAAATACAGTGAAGGGCCATTAACACAGAGTTGGAGTACCTGCACACCAGTCTGACCCCAGGAATGTCATCCTTTATGAAGTCACAGTTATGTTAGTGTACAGCTCAGTCAGCACAAGCTGACTGGTCAATTCACTCCTTTGTGCCGACATTGCTGCCTAGCAAATGTAACAGCTTGGGATTCCCAAAGATTCTATGGTTTCATTTTATCATGCTGGCCATTCCATGTTTTGTAACAATTCCTGATAGCAAAATAGAAAGCCACTGCTACTAGACTTCCCCCCTACTTGGGTTAATGACTTTTGGCAATCTCCTAATGGGATTTAATCGCTGCTACATTTTGACAATAGCCATTCCATATGCATTTACTGATAATTGCTTAAGAGCCTATGACAGTTAATCAGCAATAATAACGCCAGTTACTTGCTTTAGTTTTCTTCTAAAACCCTGCCTTTCTCTAACAATTAATAGTGTTGATTTCTTCTGACATCATTTATTCAAAGCCAGAAATAACCTGGGTATAAGCTAACAGCTTGTCCTTCAGGTAGTGTGGAGGATTTATTCTACGGGCAATGCTTTCTAGAACATTGCTTCATTCACCCACCTACATATCTGTTCTGGGCAAAGCAGAAACACTGTCTCGGAAAAGTAAACTGTGATTATGCCAGTTTGGAAAGACTACTGATTTGTGGGTGTTACTTGCATGTAGCACTTCCCCTGCCTGTTGGTAGAAAGCCATTTGGCCAACTTTGCTAAAGTTTTGATTCACTGTAATAAAGATATATTTTATTTAATAAGAAGCCACAGTCCACAAACACTTCACCATGCTAACACACAGGATGAAACCAAAATAGTTACACTGAAAAAAAGAATAGAATGAAGAGAAAATGTCAACTTACTTGACAGAAGTGAAGGGAAATTCATTCTCAGTGAGCTGCTGAACTAAAATTTGCTGTACAAGTCCTATTCTTTACTGCATAATAGTAATCAAAACTGGCAGCACAAGATGCCTGTGACTTTCAGAGAAGCTTATTCTCTCAAGTCACATGGACTGGCGCATGTTATTTAGGCACCTAAACTTGCCTAAGGTCTGGTCTCTACACATGTAAAGTAATAAAAAATCAATTAAGTAAACACGTATGTAAGCAGGATTTTGAAGACGACATCACAGGCATGCTGATAGTAGCCTCAGATGAAAGTAAAATGGCTAAAAATTCACATTTACAAAGAAGGGTGTGCACATGTGTGAACGTAAATAATACACACATACTCTCATAATGGTTTTTAAAATTCCTTTTAAATGAATTGTTGAAAAATCATGGCATCCTTCTTACTCATGGCCAAACCCCCTAAAAATTGCAGAAATATACCCAGACAGGCTCAAAACACTGATGAACTTTTATGACCTGTACATTTCCTAGGCATTGCTACTTACAGAACAAGAAATAACTAAGGTTTCAGAGTATATTCCACACTAGTAAAATTTTCTATCTGAACAGAGAGGTTCTGGCTGACGTCATTGCAAGATCACTCTCAATAATCTTTGAAAGATCATGGCAACTGGGAGAGGTGCTTGAGGACTACAGGAAGGTAAATGTCATTCCTGTCTTCAAAAGGGGCAAGAAAGAGGACCCAGGGAAGACCAGCTTCACCTCAGTCTCTGGAAAAGAGATGAAATAATTAATCATGGAAACCATTTCCAGGCACATGAAGGACAAGAAAACCACCAGGAGCAGCCAGCATGGCTTCACCAAGGGGTAGTGATGCTTGAACAGCTTGATAACCTTCTGTGATGAAACATCCAGCTTGGTAGATGAGGGGAAAGGAATAGATAGCCTATCTGACTTCGTGAAGGCTTTCAACACTCTCCCATAAGATCTTTAGAAAGAAGCTGACAAGGGTGGACTGCATGAGCAGACAGTGAGGTAGACTCAAAACTGGTTGAACCACTAGACCCAAAGGGTAGTGATCAGTGGCACAGAGTCCACCAGAAATGGAGGCTAAAAGTAGCAGTATACCCCAGGGATAAATACTGGGTCCAATTCTGTTCATCACCCTCATTAATGATCTGGATTATGGGCCATAGTGCACCCTCAGCAAGTTTGCTGCTAGATCAAAACCTGGTAGAGCTGATACACCTGAGGGCTGTGCTGCCATCCAGAGGAAACTCAGATGACTGGCAATATGGGTTGACAAGAACCTTACCAACTTCATCAAGGGGAACTGCAAAGTCCTGCACCTGGACAGGAACAACAAAACATAAGCTGGAGGCCACACAGCCAAGAAGCAGCTGGGCAGAAAAGTACCAGCAGTCCTGGTGAACACCAAGATCACCATGAGTCAGCAGTGTGCCCTTGTGGCAAATAAGGCTAATGCTCTCCTGGACTGCATTAGAGAAAAAATATTGACAACAGGTAAAGGGGGAGTTAATCCTTCACCTCTCCTAAGCACTGGTGAGGTCACACCTGGAGAGCTGGGTCCAGTTCCGGGCTCCCCAGTTCACAAGAGACATGGATATATCAGAGAAAGTTCAGTAAAGGCCTACAAGGATGACCAGGAAACTCAAGTATTTCTCCTATGAGGAAAGGCTGAGAGCTGGGACTGTTCAGCCTGGAGAGAAGTGTCGGGGAGATTGCATCCATATGTACAAACATCACATGGGAGGCTACAAAGAAGACGGAGCCAGGCTTTCTCAAGGATGCCCAGTGATGGAACCAGAGGTAGTGGGCACAAGATGAAACCCAGGATGTTCCCTATGAACACTAGGGAACACTTTCTCACTGTGAGGGTGACCGAGCAGTGGCATAGGTTGCCTAGAAAGGTGATGGAGGTCTCCCTCCTTGGAGGTATTACGAAGCCACCTGGACACGGTCCTGTGTAACTGGCTCTAAGTGGCCTTGCTTGAGCAGGGGGTTGGACTGGACGACCTCCAGAGGTCCCTTCCAATCTTAACTATTCTGTGTGTCTGTAGCAGGATAACCCCTAATCTCACTTTTTACCAAGGTGGTGAAAATTAGCCAGCTGTACAAAAGGCAAGTACAAGCACTATTTCTTTCTTAACCAGATGAATCCTCTTAGCAGACCAAAATATCCATCGTTTCTTTTCCTTATTTTTATCCTCATTTTCTCCTTCCTGTTATTTTTATTCTCCCATAAAATCATAAGGAAAACATGATTCATGCAACAACAGATGGTGACAGAAACCCTCTACCTACACTGGAATGTAGGTGATGTTAGTATTCATTCATCCCAGTATAATAGGCTACATTCAGTGCTTCAGTGGAGTAAGAATGAGGATCCATTCCATCCAAAACTACTGATTTTATATAAGTCACAGCTGTATACCCAGTATATAATCCAAAGATAACTATAGCCCAGGGACAAGATTTTCCAAAATGAGCAGTGATTTTTTGTGTTCATCTTGATAAAATTTAAATACGACTGGATATTCACAATATTGGTGAGGGGTAGAAGGGGATGTTTAAGATAGCTTTAAAGTGTTCCACATTGGAGAAAAAGAAAACATTAGGCATCAAATTTCCAATAAGCATTTAAAACACTTAGCCAAATAGGCCACAGTGATGTCATTTTAGAAATGCACAAAATCCAATTTTCCACATACCAGACACCATTTTACCTTGGATAATCCACTTTCTGCTTTCAGTAGATTCTGCTCCATGGAACATTCTGATTACTTCCACACTTAGTTCTTAATAGTATTTGCATTCAATAGCACTACTGTGACTTAATCAGGGAGTGGGACTTTTCCCAAGAAGGCATTTTGGAAATGCTTGTCAAAAGTGTGTTCCTCACTCAAAATTCTTCAGTGCAGTTACAGGTTTAGCCACAGCAAGGATCTACATCCTGTGCAGCATGACTACGAACTATTGGAACACAGAGTGAGCAACCAAAAGTTATGGGTCTTAGTAAAGAGCTAGTGTCAAAAATTGTCTCACCATTATATAGAGACCTGTGTTTGCTTCACCCTGTTAAGGCGGAGCAACAACCTCCTAGAAACACAATTAATGGCAACTTCCTAGCAATCAAGGGTGTGTTTTCTTTCTTACAGAGCTTTCTCTTTGACTTTGAAAGAATTCAGGGAAATCCAAAAGTGTCTTGAATTCTGTACATTCTTATAACACTTTTATCTTAGCTTGAAGTGTGTCCATAAATATACTGAACAGTATGCAGAGCTAGTACTTGCAAAGTTGTGAATCTGAGATATGACCTTAAAGATATCATGGGAGATTGGTCATTATGTGTGACCTGATTACGCTTCCACATATGCTTAATTTTACATACTTTTAAATGTCCTTGTATAGTGCTATCTGCCTGAAATACTCACAGAATCATTCCTAAACATACTACTGTTAATGTAATGACATGGCTTTCTATTAACCCATACAGAATTTCAAAAACATTACCCTACTAATACTGGCTCATGGTAAAAATAAAAAAAAAAAAAGAAAAAGTTTTTTAAAATTAAAAGAAAAATTAAAATAAATAAAATAAAATGTAAAAAAAGCACCACCAAACCCCACTATTTTCACAGGACAGAGAGTACCAATGAGCATTGAAAAAAGAAAAGTGAGAAACATGAACATGATACCAGCATGTAACAAAAATTTAAAGTGCTGATCAGGAAATAGCATAACTGTTTTCTTTCTAGCAATAGATGCCTCATCAGAGAGCAGACCTGCATCATACTTGGTATTTTATAAAATATAGAGACAGAGAATCATTTAGGTTGGAAAAGATGCTGACTTTGACCACTAACATAATATCACGATATTCTCCACTAAACCATATCCCCAAGTGCCACATCCACACATTTTTTAACACTTTCAAGGATGCTGATACCACAACTTCCCTGGGTAGCCTGTTCCAATTTCTGACCAACCTTCACTGAAGAAATTTTTCCTATTTTCCAATCAAAACTTCTCCTGATGCAGCTTGAGGCCATGCCCTCCCATCCAGTCACTTGTTACTTTGGAGAACAGTTCAACAGTCACCTGTCTACAACCATTTCAGGTACGTGTAGGGAGCATTAACGTCTCCCCATAGCCTCTTTTTTTCCCAAGCTAAGCAACCCAGCTCCCCTAAGTTCTCCTCATAAGCCTTGTGCTTCATCAGCTCTGCTGCCCTTCTCTGGACACACTCCAGCACCTCAACATCTTTCTTGTCGTGAGGAGCCCAGAACTGGACAAAGGATTCGAGGTGTGGCCTCACCAGTGCTGAGTACTGGGGAACAATTCCTTCTCTGATCCTGCTGGCCACACTATTGCTGATCCAGATCAGGATGCCACCTGGGCACACACTGGCTCATGTTCAGCTGCTGTCAACCAGCACACCCAGGTCCTTTTCCACTGGGCAGCTTTCCAGCCACTCTGTCCCCAGCCTGTAGGCCTGCCTGGGGTTGTTGTGACCTGAGGGCAGGATGCAGCACTTGACCTTTTAGAACCTTATAGCATTGGCCTCAGTCCATCAATACAGCCTGTCCAGTTCCCTCTGTAGAGCCTTCCTGCTCTCTGGAGATCAACACTGTGCCTGCAAGCTGACAAAGGATGCACCTGATCCCTTTGTCCAGAATATCAATAAAGGTACTAAATAGGACTGGATGCCACCTGGACCTTGTAGGCTTGCGCAAGCCTAAGTGGTATAGTCATTTATATTTTCTCCCTGCATGACTTTACAACATTCATGTAGTCCTCTGATGTTGCCTGCCTTTTATTCCAAAGGCCACAAATTCTCCTTTTTTCCCCTTCCAGCCAAAGCTCCCAGTTCAGCCAGGAAGGTCTTTCCAGCCAGCTCATTTTTTGGCTCATGTGGACACCCTGCTCCCGTGCCTTTAGGATTTCCTTCTTAACGCACATACAGTCTTCCTGGACTCCTTTGTCCCTCAGGACTGTCTCCCAAGGAACTTTCTTAACCTAAACAGGCCAAAGTCTTCCCTCTGGAAGTCCAAGACAACAATTCTGCTGACTTCCCTCCTTACTTCTCCAAGAATCAAAACCTCAATCATTTCATGATTGCTGTGCCCAAGACAGCCTCTCACTGTCACATTACACGCCAATCCTTCCCTGTTCACAAACAGCAGGTCCAGCTGAATACCTTCCCTAGTGGGCTCCCTCACCAGCTGTCAGGAAGCTGCTTTCCACAAACACATATTAGAAGACTCTGCTTGTTCTGGAGATTTTACAGTCTTATCAAGGAAGGTAAAGAATATGAACAAAACAGAAAGAGAGGTGAATTTGTTTGCCCTCTCTCACACACTTCCTCTCCGTACAGTGCCCCATTTCCAATCACTGTTCCATAGAAATGGAAAGCACAGTGTTAGTTATTGTAAGATATCTTCATAATGTATTTTGTGATCTATACTACATTTGACTGCTGATGAGATTCTGAAAGTCAGTCCATGAAAATGGATGGATGAGGAGCCTAGAGCAACTATAATATGAGTCACTGCTTTCTGCAATTACACTAAAATGGTAACTAATCGTAGATCATTCATTTTACTGCTGGAATAAGAATTGGTTTTCCCTGTGTGTATATATAGAGAGCAAAATTAATTTCTGTATGTTTCATAAATATGTACTATATAAAGTAGCATGGAAATAACCTATTTGGAGGTTTTAACAAAAATGATTTGTACAAAGAGATATGCAAAGCAAAGTACTTTAAACATCATGGCAAATATTTAACTGTCTTGTCTTCATCAAAAAAGTCACAACACAAGTCAGTAAACCAGACTCAGAGAGTTTTAATGGGAATTATAAACTATGCTGAACACTTTCTGCCTGAACATTATTTCATGTACAGAAATAGCTCCAGTTCATAGTAACAAATGTTGGAGAAAAATATTGTTATTTACTCACTTTTTCTCAGTTTGAATAGAGGTTAACACAGTGCTCGTTGTCCATGCAGCTTATCAAAGGAGCTTTATTCTGCTGTCAGCAATGGAGTATGAGGGACAGACTTGGGGCAACTTTTAACCCCTGTCAGAAATTTCCACCTACTCTGGAGATTAATCCAGGTGATGAAAAGACAATCTGCTGTCTTCACACATCTGCATATCCATCTGCACGGCCTCTCAAGATTAGACACATTACTGACAAATGCCATATTAATTCTTTTTCTGCCTTACCCTTCATTGCACTTTCACACCTGATGAAGTGTCTATGGTTAGCAGATGATTATTTCTATAGCAGCAGCTAGGCAGAGCTGATGTACTTCCTGGGCATTTGTAATTATTCATCAGAATCACCAGAATGACCACAGATCTTAGCAGCAAAAAACCAGGAATTTTTGCACACATTATTGGGCCATAAAGGTTATCAATGTAATGAAGAACAGTATACTATTTTTACCATTAATAAAAGTCAAAATTAATATAAAAGACCAGTAAATTTCTAACATTACCATTTGTTCAACCATCCCAGTAAGCCAAAATTAACATTAAACTGGACAGGAAAACAGCTACTAAAAATTGTATTTCTAAAATTTTCCAAAAACTTTTATGTCTCTTCAAAAATTAAAAATTTAATCAGCAATTCAAACTTTTTATTCTTTAATTTCAGATACATAGTAAACATTACTAAATATTTTTGGCCTCTTAAAAGACCTTTACAGATATTAAACCAATTTGATATTACTGAATGATTTCTCAGGAGGCTCAATATTTAGGTGCATATTTTGACCACACGCAAAAATTTCTGCTCACATATATATTTTACTATTGTTGATATTTTCAGCGCAGCCTGACATGTCTATTGAAATGAAATGGAATCAGGCATTTGAGCTCTGAAGCTCATTTGGTAAACCTCAAGCAGACACCTGATTTTGGGAACCAAACTTTGAAAACGCTCATTATACTCTATAAAGAAATTCCACCTCTGTAGACCTGACTTGTTTGTTTGTTTTATTTTATCACCACCAAGCAACAGGAGATGCTTTCCAACAGACAGCACAATATATGTTTGTAGAAGTAATATAATCCTATGCAACATTGCAATAACTTGTTGGAACACTATGCCTTAAAGAAAGCACAGAGTCTGTTTCCTTTCAGGTTAAGTCAAAGCATTAGGGACAGTACAGTCTCTTTGTTGCCCTAGGCTAAACAGAGTTGGTGGTTTCACTGGAATGAAAGTCCCCAGGGAAAGGAAAAATCAAGAATTCTACTTAATGACATTAAACTACACTCTATATCAGTGCTAGATGGCTATTTCTTCCCTTAATTCTGTTATGATGAAAAAAGGCAAGATACCAGAAGTCGTGCATAGTCAGTAACTGAGTATCACAAAAGGCAAAATGACAAATTTTAGACAGACTGGCCTGTAAGATTTCAGTGGCAAGGAACACACTTAAGAATTTTAAAATTATTGTCTACCAAAAGTAGCTTTAGACTGTCTTCCTAATAAAGGCATGAAACTAATTGAGATACTCAGACAGATACACTTGTGTTCTTCCATCTCATGTTTAATTTTTCCTAAATAAAAGATAAACTTCTAATTCTGATTGTCCTAAACAAACAAACCAACCAAAAATACCACGATTGTCTTATTTGGTGCTGGAATGCAATCACAAAAATTCACTAAGATGCTTTAAGAACTGTTCTGTTTCAAGGGGTGCTAGATCAGATGACAAATAGATATTTTCATAGAATATAAAAGGAGTGCAAATACCCTATTTTAAATTTCAACAGCAGGATTTCTTAAAGTGTAGAGGACTGAGGAGGAAGTAAAACCATGGAAGAAACATTTATGGCAACCTCAAACAAGCACCTGAATACCATATGATCTATAATGATCTACTTTTAGAAAATCCTTATGAGAAAAAAAAATATCATTTTTCTGTCTGTATCATGAATTGAATTTAAATCATCTGAAAGTAAGCACAATGCCCATCACCACCTGCTTATACTTTACTTGCTAGATTTAACCTAAATGGCAGAGGAGCAGTGGGAAGTTGCAACAATGCCATTCATGTCAAAGAACACACGGTCTAAAACTATTACTATAAATGTTCTTTTCAATCTCTAGCTTTTTTTATCCTTTTAAATGCTGATATTTGTTATCTAGCACACCCATTTGAATGCACAGGGTGTGCTGAGGATCAATCACAAAAAAACTCTGAAGAAGATTCCTGAAATGGTGTACAATCTAACTTTGAATCCAGAACTTGCCAAATTTCCTATTAAAAATATAAATGAATAATGCTTTGGTTCTTAGAATAACATGGAGCAGAGCCCGAATCCTGAGGTATATTGCATAAAGAGGATTCAAAGCATCACTAGTAGGACTTCCCTCAAAGAACCATAACACCTCATTACAGCACTGACAGATAATTCCAAAGCCGCTCTTTGGAATATAAAACAGGTATTGTATTTGGATACATGCATTTAAAGACACATACATATATTGTGGGACATTTGTTCGACATAAATGATGAACATTTTGCAAAGTAGTAAGTGTGGATCAGGTTACACAACCAAGTCAAATCCAAGAAATACCTTTTCAGAGAGGAATGCTTCCTACAACAAGGTAAGTCTGTGCTA
>WEIT01019326.1:0-54247 GCA_013389985.1 Dryoscopus gambensis | reverse complement strand
CTCCCCCTACCCAGAGTCTTAGAGCTGCAATGGGTAAGTGAAAAAATACATCACTGATAATCTATCTTCCGCCAGTAAAGAACGAGAGAAGGGAGGGAAGGAGAGAAAAGCAGAGGAGAGTGGGAATCCAGCTGTGAAGCTATTCACTCTGCCGCTGAAAACAAAGCTATTCCCAGAAGCGCCACTTAGTTTGCCTCAGTCAGAGTGAACTGGGGTAGCAAAATGTGTGATATAAACTATTTCAGTTATGAAACAGCTTAGAGAGTGCTTACACAAACAGCCTCACTAGCACAGCAATACCTGTCTATTTTAATTTACAACCCTTCCCAGAACAGTCCCTCACCCTCTTTTTTTTTTTTTTAAGGAGTTACTAATGTTCTTTCTTTTAGACTATGAATTCTCCTAAAACACAAACCACAACTGCTTTTGTAAACTTTTTGTTCCATTCACAATGCAACGTCAATAAAACCCCAGTGAAGTAAAACAGTGCAAACATTTCAATTTTACTAACAATGTAAACAGCAGCAAAAAGATTTGGAATCCTGTTCATCTACCTGTGACGTTAGTAGTCAGTGGATGCTCTGTTGCTACAGTTAAGGTCTTGCTCCCGCTATTACAGCTATTGCCTTTTGAAGTGAAATGACAATGGCACTCTTTCGAATGGCAGCATTTTACAGCAATTTAACTTCCTGCCTAAAGAAGGCAAATTAGCAGGAAAATTATCTGGAAAGCACAATCCCATACACAGAGAGTTTTTTATGTATATACACACACACACACATATATATATGCTGGCATTTTCAGTACAGCCATGACATACAGCATATCAAAGGCCATAGGCATGAAGAATAAATTAGTTGGCAAGATTATTTTCTAAAGTAATTTCACAGAAAAAGAACCATTTCCTAAAAAAGCCTACCATTACTCTCCAACCTCTTCTTTGATGAGCAGTGCAGCTGATTTCTACCTTCATTCTTATTTACCTTCCATGAAAGCACCACTGAGGACCTAATGAAGAATGCTGGGTAATTCTGGCATTATTGGATTTTTTGTTATTTATTTATTAGACATGAGAGCTGTTATCAGCAAGCAGCCAGGTGAGTCAAATCAGATAAAGCATTATCTGATTCCTGTACTATAAATCAGATTTTAATAGAGAAAAGATCTGTATTCCTTTGGGAATGGAAAGAATATGTTTATAATGTGTTCTGAGTATGTGCTACACAATAGCAAGTATGGATAAAAATATTTTCTCTAATCAATTTTCCACTTTCTTCTCCAAGTTCTCTCACCCATAAGATGAGAACTAAAATAAATGAAAATTCTGTTTGTGACAAGTGCTAGCAAATAACTAAGATAAGCATGCATAAAGCATGCATACCTGCTGCATTCCAAACAGACATACAAAAAATACTGAATTCTCTAACATTAAAAGACATCATTGTTTCTCTGCTAGCAGAATGACTTACAGATTTCGGGTTTATCTAATTCAACCACTGAAATGAGACCTTTGGTAGCCTACTCTTAACCTCAATACAGCTTCTGTCCTAGGTATTTATTCTTGTCTTTTTCTATTCAGAACCTACAAAGTATCACGACAGCACCTGTAGACTGGACACAGATAATGTTTGACTACCTCTTGAGGGTTTTACAAATTTTAATTGGCAGAGTAATCTCAGATATGCTCAGACAGAAATTGGTGTTAAACATTAAAAACCTTGATGCAAAGCCAGCTCTTTCTGGTACTGCAGTGTTACTTGAATTTTGATTTGCTAGAAATTACTGTTTGCAAAAATGAGGGCTCCCCTATCATCCAATATATCACCGTTTGAACTAAAATTCTGAAATCAGTTTACTGCCCAGATACCTAAATATTCTGAGGCCTCAAAAATTATTTTTTAAAACCCAGCTTGTTGGGTCACATCCAGTTAATTTCATAACAAACTGGAGGAATAGGCCTTTCATGTCATGTTTGGCTTAAAAATTCCATTTCTTTTATGATTTACACATAAAAAAGAATTTATAGCCACAAAAAATTATTCACTGAGGTTTACAAACGTGTGTGCTCAGATTGCTGTTAACAAATTATCAGCAAATTAATTAACAAATTTCTGCCACTGCCAGCCATCAGCAGCAAGGCTGACATCCATATCACACTTCAGTATCTATTCTCATTATCCTATTTCTTCCCAGTTGAGCCTTTGTTTCTCCATCCCAATTTACAGGATGATTAATATTTTTTAAAGTAACTGCAAAACTACAGGCAGCATAAAAGTGCATTAACACAATGGAAGCTAATATCAAACTTAAGATATCAGAATGTAGGTCCTATTTATTAGGGAAAAAATTCGACCAAGTCACAACTAACCACATGCTGTATTGGAGCTGTTGGCTTCCCTTTTGGGTAATGTAACTGCACTTTAATTTTTTTTAATCAGTGTCTGAACAATAACCTTATTTAAAGGTTATTCTGCATTTGGATGGGTGGAAATGTTAGCGCTGGTCGCTTGGGCAAGAGAGCAGTTTCAGGTTGTAATGACCTTGATGTCTGAGAGAGATTGAACCTCTTCAAGGAAGACCAGATCATATTTTGGTTTTGCAGATATATCTGTGATTAACATGGAGAAATAAATGTAAGTTCTACAGCCTGGGAGAAATATGAATATTGAGACTGAAAACATAGCCTGTAATAGGATGCAGCATACACATCACTAAGGAAAACACTGTAAAAGTCTCATCTCTTTCCATCTGGAAAATGACAGCAACAAGGGCGGGGAGAAGCAGAGATGATGGTGTCGTGTTCCGATGAAACAAGCAGGAAACAGTCACATAAATACTTCTTTTGTCCCCCAGAAAAAGAAAAGATGAAATTAAGCTTAATAAAAATCCCTGTAGGTCCATATCTAGTTATGATCAACATTTAAGAAACTGATCTCTTAACCCAAGCCTAAAGAGAAAAATATATTTGTTGCCATTGCATCTCCCCCCTTCATCCTCCTCCAGCTGGCACAGCCGACTTACAATCCCTTTCTCTTTACCTTTAGCAGATAAGGCAATCATAATTTAGTAGTAATAAAGTAACAAAGCCATGTCATTTGTGGGAGCAGACAGACCATCTTTAAAACCAATTTCCTACTGAGCACCTTGTAAACCTGATGAAATTTATGGAATTAAACTGAAGAAAATTCTGTTGTATCTGAAAAATGGCTTTTTCAAGTAATAATAAAAACCAGAAGAAAGGGCTTCAACCTCATTGCATCTACCGCATTTTGATCCACACAGTAGCCTTTTGCAATACGACACAGGATTCAGAGATGCTTCCTTCATTAACATGAGGCTGGTTTGAGCTTCTTGTACCTCATTCTGAAGGGTAGGACATCTTCTGAGAAATCAGTATCTCAGTGCAATGGGCCACAGAACTTGCTGGACAACAGGAGATGAGCAGATGAAAATCCAGTACCTTATTTGTCAACTGTATTTATACGTACAAATGAAAGTATCTGACTCTTTTTCAAATTAAGGGAATATCTCTTACACAATACATTCAGCTCTTCCAATCCAGCTTACAAGTACAGAAACATTGCTAGCCAGAGAACTCTTCATGTGGCAATTCTCCCACAATCCAAAACTAATGCCATATTTATACCTTTTATCATTAATGAGCTACTAATGCATACCACCACCTTAACTGTACCTGCTCAAGCTCTCAGTGGAACCAGTAGCTATTCTGCTGGCTGGCACAGTGGGTCAATCTCAGATTAATTCTTCACCAGTGGAGGCACTGCAAACAGTGAGAACAGCGTGCCCTTTCTGCATGGAATGGCTCTAAAGCCTGTACATGTCCATCAGACTGAGACTAGAGCCTCTCAACTACTGCTTTGCTCCCCTTAAGTTTTTATGAATCTTCATTGAAAATATCCCGTCACTTTCCTGTGCAAATACATCCCAAATGACTCAGTGTGGAAGGAAGAGGCATGAGAATGAAGGTTGTTTCAATTTTTTCTGGTCATGAAACCTCCTTTCTCTACACATAAATGTCCCCGGTTCTAGATCAAATTCACTCTTTTCCACTTTAAAGTAAGAAAAAGGATCTATTCATTCAGGGTTGAGAAATAGACAATATACAGGAAGCAGTTCAGGTGAAGTGAGGCAGTTTTAATAATCTGTATCACATTGTTATTTGTCTGTTGTAACTTTATGGCTTATAAGCAGGAGTTTAGACACTCACGGCTTCTTCTCCCTGGAGGGCAATGTATCAAGATGGTAATGTATCATGACCTCAATAAATGTTCAGTTTGAAGAGCACAATGCCTCCCAAATGGAAAATGTGTTTCTGCCTGTGATATCTCAGGTTTAAACATATTTCTCTCACTTTTTTGTAAAACCTCCTTAATTTCTAGGAAAAAAATGGCCTGGCAGGGATTCAATGCCATGGTTCACCTTCAAACCTGTAAGGCCCCTCATCACTCATGAAGCTGCTCTAAATGTAGGGTCAGGACCACATCAAACCCACTGTCCCAGAGGCGTCTCACTTACTGAGGTTCCACCTAAGGCCTGTTGTGGTCACACTCTCGCAGGGGTTCCCGATGGGGATGAGGCCACACCAGGAGCCCTCCAGTCCTGTGTCCACACGCAGCTTGTGCTTGCCCTGCAAGACAGAAGTGTTTCTGGAGTCAGTGCTCACCAGACACCCAGATGGCATTTGAACACAGACCTTGCAAATAAAAGAGAAGGCACTTGGAGACAGGTCCAGAATGTCCCCAAGGGCTCAGGAATATTTGGCTGCAGCAGGAAGTTAGGCCATTGATGTTACAGAGCGAGGAGAGATGAGCACTTAGGTTCCAGACCTTAGGGCTTTCAAAAGTTTGTTTCTAGGCTTTTCTAAGCAGAATCTAGCTTTGCTCATTCTTCCCTGGCACTATTTGAATAGGCCCTTCAGTCAAAGCTAGGCTCTTTACTCCTGTGAAATTAAGGCATCCTGATCCATTCACTCATCTTTTCCTCATCTAAACAGCTGTGTTTCACTTCCTAAACAGTGCTAGTTAAAGTCCCACTGAAGTGCCTCAATTATTTTGACAACATCTGTAAAATTTCATGTACTTCTTCAGGCATGTACTCTTACCAGAAGGAGGAATACATGCAGAAACCTAACTAGGTGCTAGAGAAACTAACCTAAATATTTAGCGTAACATGCTTACACTAAGTAATGACAAAAACTGAAATTAAAGCATTTTTTTTTTAACATCCAAGATAAATTTATCTAGTAACTAACAAGTTCATGGGGTGCAACAGCTATTAATGATGACGTATTTGTGATAAGTCTTGTAATTAGCACTTACAGACCCTGTGTGAACATCATATGAACAGTTACAAGGAAGAGTAGATAGTGGGAACCTTTAACAGAATTCAAAAAAAGTGCTGAGTGTTACAGTTCTGGCATAATCTGTGTTCTCAGAAACTAAGAAAGTGTTTATGGAAACTAGTGACATGAAAACAGCAAATGCAAAGCAGTGACAAGTTCAGTGGAGAAATTATCCTCTGGTCTCTTCTACACAGATAATTTATTTCTTCAAATAAGCCTGGGCTTCATGTAGGAGAGGCTGAAGATTCTTTGAAATAGAGGATTTTTTTTCATTTTATTTTATTCTCTTGTGGGTGCAGGAAAGCAAAACTCTTGCACATGTCTTTTACACACAAATTCTTTGTAACTATATGTAAAATCAGATACGCCTATTTATAAACATACCAAATTCAAAGGACTCTGAAACCCTATGCCTATTCAGTGAATACTTTGTTAACCAAGAAACTAAGATTTTGTACCAAAAGAAATAAAGAACAGTTGAACCATAAAACTCAAGTAAATGTTCCAAGCAGCAAAAACACTGTCTCACAAATTTTCTTAGGAGAATGCATTTAAGCTTTTTACCCCCACCCTGTCCTGTCGTATGCTTATTTCACACACACTTGCAAATATGAAGTCACTAGTTAGAAAGTCAAAACTGTAGGTGAAATATCTTATTGCTGAGACATTGATGTCTGAGGCATTCAACAACTTCTCCTGTTAATGCCAAATGCATTATGAAGAAACAACTTCAATACATGTCATGCTCTCAGTTAACAAATGAACCTTGCAAAAGCTGTCAATTAGGGAATATCAGATTGCATAGCTTAAGCCTATTTGATTGTTTGCAGAGCACCAAGAAAACCAATCCAATATTATCTGTCCTCTCAGGGTGTCCAGCTTCACGTGGTGATGAGCCATTTATATCTGTAATGGTTGTGAATGCTTGCCTGCTACATTCAGAGGTGCAACAAATTCAGGCTTGATAAGCTTTTAGCTATGCAATATGCCATGCCACTTCTCTCTCACAGCATGGAGGGAGGAGGAAAGGAAGAGGAGAGCTACAAGTACAGCTTTCTCATTATGCGGTTACAGATGTTGTCGATAATGAAGCTGATGATGAAGGAGAGATGAAGGGGTGGGACTGATCCCAATGAATGTATGTATTGCTGCTCAGAGCTACTGGAGGAGAGCAGCAAACTCACCATATTAATCAGTTAGTAAAGGAATGTGAAAAGCAGACAAGAAAGTAGCTGGCCCCACAGAGAACCTGATTAAGTTCCATATTCTCAAAGTCTGAGTCTAACTACTATCAGGTTTGCATTTCCTATTTTATGACATTCTGGCCCAGCTTGCGGATAGGGAACCAATTCAGTAAAAACTTATGCAGAAAGCTGTCTTCCTGTGCTCATGAAATAAATCTTTAAAACAAAAGATGCCAATACCAGAGGCTCACCAATATCTAGGATTTTATCAGGAGTCTTTCAATGTCTGGTACTTCTCTAAAATCTCAGTTCACACATTCCAGTGATTATGTGAGAAAAGTGACTTTCTTCCCTAAAAGGACATTTTCTATTACTCAGTTGTTAAGAGAAATTTCAAACTGGGAGCTCAAAGGGCTAAACCCAAGGCAGCAGGTGAACAGGAATATTGAAATGCAAGTTATTTTTTTAAAAAGACACTCTCAACTGTAGGCCAAACGGATGTTTTAGAGGTTGGTTCAATAAAATAACAGAAGTCAGTTTTTAAGGCTTTCCTTTTAATAAATCAGTAAGGGATCTTAATATTACTGGGGATAGTGGGAGCAGAAAAGGGAAATGAATGTTGGGAAAAACCAAACAAATTACAAATAACCCACTTATTTTTGCCAAAAAGGGTTAACCAGCCAATGCATTTGTACAGGATAGCTCTAAATTCAAAGCACTGTGAACCTGCCATGAGGGAAATTCAGTTCCCAAGCTTATTTCCAATTTTCTGAGTACAGATCTCTCAATGAAGCAAGATGGAACTGATATTTCCAGGACGAAGGGAGGATCAGCGCTTGTAATTAGTAAAACACAAGTAATAATTGTTTCTATTTAAGTCTGTGTGATTAAAGGAACAATTATATACTGTCCCTTAAAATATCAAACTGTTTTCAGTTTCTGCAGAACTCAAATTTCCCAAACCAGGTTTAAAAGGAAAACTGAACTTTGACTAAATAAATCCCTCTTTATATTTTTTTGCCTCTGTAGGAGGTAACTGAAATATTTTCACATTTAACTTAAGAATCAAATATTACCATGTTTGAATGTTCCTAGTGATGAAAGAATGGCAAATAATACAGCTGCATTGATTTTTATCTTATTAAGTCAGTTTTGAAAAACATTGATCAATCTTCGGCATTGATTTTTTTTCCTTCATTTTGTCTTTGATGCTAGGAAATAAGATCAATTTCTGAGTTCAGCAATAAGAAGAAAATGTCAGAAGATATTTCTAAAAATGCTTTATCCACATAGGTTAAACTTTTCCTTTTGATTCTAATGCCTTGTGTTATAAGAAAGCATTTAAGAAATAATGGTTAAATATACCCCCACTCCAACACTCTTTTTGCTGAGGAAAGATCTAAAGACATAGTTGAGATTTGCCACATCTAAGTGAAATGAACAGAAGTCTGACTGCCAGGAACTCATATACCTAACTCCATTCAAGGTTGTGAGATGCTAAAATCTTTAGTCAAAAATCTGCAAGCTGAAAGCATATGAACAGCATCAAGACAAAAGTGATAGCTTCCTCTGCGTGCATGGATACCCCAGTACAGAGAAAATTACTTCTCCAAGTGCTTTTCAGACCATCTTGAATAGATGTGTTGCAATAAATGTGCACCCTAAAATAGATATCAGGCAACAAAATGTTATGAAAGAGAGACAGAATGGGGACTAATCTTCAGTAATGCATTCTGAAGGGATCTGAAGAAGGGAAACCTGGAACTTGTCAGGCTGAAACTGAACACTGTGGAGAGGCATAAAGTCAGGTAACAAGATGCTGGGGAAGAATGAAGAATTAAAATTAAGCTTTGAAAAACGAATTAAGAAAGATATAGTAAACAGATCTTGGAAACTGCTGAAGAACTAAGACGTGAAAGGTAACGGGGAAGGCAAAGGAATGAGTTAACAGATTAGAGGACAAAGCAAACTTACTCTGATTTTTAGGTGCCCTGATAATTTGTCCAATATAAAGAAATCAACGGAATAATTTAATTACTAGAAATCACTGATTTTCTAAAAGGTATACTTTCACGCGTGGTTGCTGTGAGATCTGGGACTACAGAGAAACAGGATTTCTTGAGATCTGACCAACTGCTCTATGATACCTCCTCCACTAGCTAGATCTTGTTTTCCATGATCTTCTGATAAAACATGTTTTTTATATCAGCTTTATTTCTATGATTACTCCATAGATGGCAGCACACACTTGAAAGCAACAACAGCAGCAAAAAACTAAATACAGATGCCATCGTGTTACTCAGGGAAAAGGCAAAACCCACAATCTGTTTTAGCACATAAACACCTGGGAGCAGAAAATGGTATACAGATAAAAGACTTTGGGAATGGGTGGAAATCAATACAATCACCAAAGACTGCAGCAGAAGGGAGGAAGAGAAAAGGAACAAGGATGAAACAAAGCTGAGAGCATTTATGTTTAAAATGAAATATCATGACTGGCAATGAAGTAAAAACAAAGTTCCAGAAATATTTCTACTAATCATTAGTTGTGGAAGAGCTTGACTTAACAATAATAAGGCTGAGATTTTGAGCAAGATAAATACAGCCAATTTTTCTAAAAGATGTACTTAAGAAGACCCATTTTGTTATAACCTTAAAATATCATCAATTGTCTTTTCACACAAATACACACAGTGCCAAGTTGCTATTATGTGAATGCTATTCAGAGAACATTTTCTGAGCCAACCACGCTTCTTGTTGCTGTTGAAAATAAAAGTATCCACAGTTCTGGCAAAAACTCTGAAGTCTATAAGCTCTTGTATGTCATATCAATGACTGCTTAAACACATAGAGAAAACCAGCAAATTTATAATACTTCAAAATAATATTGAAAACTGTTGGACCCAATCCTGCCAATTCCTGCTACCAAAGTTTGTATTGTTCCTGTACTGAAATGGATAGACTTTAGTGTAAATCAGTTATTTGTAAGACAGAGCCCTACCAAGGCGACCCTTCAAGAGGAACACTTAATAAAAAAATTACTTTATAGTGAATAAAATCCCAGGCAGGAAAGACAGAATATTGACCCAATTAATGAACACATCTGTTTCAAACCAATTTATGATAAGGGTACAGAAGGAAACCCCTGTGGAAGTGAGTGCCAGTAAACTGGAAAGAGTTACTATACCCTGAGGTTATACATTAAATATGTATATCTAATGTACAAATTGTCTACAGAGAGCAAATGATTCCAAAATTTCACACATGAACATCTACTACAGTCCTAGCAAAAACTGTCCTTAGAGTACACTTCTCACGTAATAGCAAGGACATGCTTTACTGAGCGCAGGGCATAAATTCCTTGTTTGCCATCACTTGTTGCAGCACGTGCCTGTGAAACAACACTCTATCTTCTGCAGTCCAGTCTATACAGGTGGCAAAACCCCACCAATCACAGGTGCAAAAAATGTGGAAGTATACCTTCCTCAGAATATTGCAAGCAGTTAAAACTGTCAGCACCATTTGTGCTAACATGCACACAAAAAAAAGGGATGACAACATTTTATCAAGCTAAAAAGATATCTGGGAATACAAAAGCTACTTTAAAAGGGGGTTTCATCTGTTTAATTTCTTTTCACAGACATATCTTAAAGATTGACAAATGCCATAAATAATAATTCTTGTTCTACTCTGAACATCACCAAAATAAGAAACTCATTCTGTTGAAACTTCTCACTTGCAAATGAGATTCCACAGAGATTTCTCCAGTTTTCCACAAAGCAGTGCAAAATATACCACAAATACAGAGTGAAACTAAAATAATCAAGAACTCACTGGTCTTTTTCTAAATTCAAGCAGGCCTTAGACAAGCCCAGTGTGACATTTTATCCTTGAGCTTGTGCATTTGATGCCCTATCCTCAGCAGGCTCATCATTATAGGTTTAATTAGCATTTTTAGTGTTGCCTTAAAAAAATCAGAACCATTTTCTTTATATCCATTTATGAGACTACAGAGTATAATAGATTGCAGATAAGAGTGAAAAGTAGACAAGCTGCTGAAGATTTCATATTGCCTGTATAATTATTATGCAATGTTGCAGTTAAATTGTCAGCCTAGAGGGGCCTTTACTAAGGGCACTAATACTCTGCAATTCCTAAGTGATAAAAAATACAGCATAATCTTTCTCATTATGAATCAGTTCATAATAAATTTAGTGTCCCTGCTCTTTTTTTTTGTGTTTTTCTACAGGGCAAGAGTCTATAGGATCCCTTCTATCTAGACTATATTCTCTTATTTTCCTAGGTATTAGAGGAGTGTGGGATGTAATTTAAAAGACAGGAAAACGTTCACCTAACTTGTGGCAAGAAACAGTTTCTTGTTCTTAGCACTGAATCACTGAGTGTTGCTGGAAGGCATCTTCATGCTAGGTAAGAATACACAAAATTCAAATCTGTTTATCTCTTCCTGGGAGTCTTCCCAGACATACTGTCAAATCTCCGTAGCCCTCTTCAAACTCTTACTTGGAAATCTTCTGCATAAGTAAGAAGAATGATCAACAGGATGCTGGTCAACACCTTCTTTTAGTTTCTTGTACTTCTCAATCTTGCACTTCTTGATCCCTATGATGCCATTGCGCTTTTTATGTGTTATACAATGGCAGCAAATCATGAGCCCACAAATCCTCTCATATACCACAATTCTTTTAGTAGAACTGGCTTCATATTCGGAGGTTTAATGTTAGGATTAGGGGCTTCATAAAATCCTGGTCTCTATAATTTCTTCAGTGCAAACAAACTGATGAACAGAATTCCTTTCATTGAATGGGGGAATCTCACAAATGCTCTTTTCTCCCTTTCATTTCTGACTAACTTTCCTGTACCTCTAGGCAAGAAAGACAGAGGCTGGAAGTAGCAACAAATGAACTTTGGAGACAATTTTGCACTCCTTCTTGACCTCTGCTACAGGAAGAAATAATTTGCTGTTATTATATTCATTGACCTATGATAAGAAACCATATCTACTTTCAGTAGACAATAGCTTCTGCTTTATAACAGCAGCATTTGAAGACATGTTATGCCCCAGATCTGATGCTAGCAATGACTGACTGCTCCTTTCTACAATGACTGATTGATTGACTTCTTTCTACACCTGTGAAATTCAAAGACATGTTGCTCAGGTCAGGAAGAACAAATATAATTAAAGAAACTGCAAGCTGGCCCTTCAAATATATAATTTTTTCCTCCTCTTATTTCCCCCCACATTTTTCCCTTTTTCTTGCACAGCTCAGTAGTCAGTTGGAGATTACAGTCCTCACAAAAATCCATTATTTTGTTGGAGGACGTGGTGTGGGAACAGAATATTGTATTGCCCAGAACACCCCTTTCCTCCTTTATGAGACACACTTGGATGGGGGTGGGAAGTTTATTTTCAACAGCCACTTTGTAATGAATATAGCTTCAGTCCCCTTGCATTTCAGTACAGATCTATCCATGTCATCACTGTCGTCAGTGACAGATTTGGCACTCAGAATACAGAGAAATGTTCACAAGCACACTAAAATCATTCAAAGTAGGCCAACCTGAGTCCTAAATATTTGACAGTGATTTCTTACCATAAACAAATGCAGTCAGCCTGACATCTTTTCTCACAGGAATTTGCATGATGAATGCATGTTTCCAGCACCACATATGTCACCACAGTTATAATTCTGAGAGAGCACCTCAAAAGAATTAAAAGATTTATTTAAAATACCAAAAAGTAGAAGAAATTGTATTGTATAGCAGACAATGAAAGAACAAAATACTCATGTGGCGTTTACCTTCTTCCTTCCTTAGACTTAGGTGAAGGACCTCTTATATCCTCCAAGTGAGTATTCAAAATTATCAACATGCTGATAGCACACTCAGCCTTTGCATGAAATGGTTAAGTAATAAACTTTTGGTGCAATGAGAGAAAAATGTCAACAGAGTTACCAACCTGGATTTTAAGAGAACAAACTTTAGCTACTCAAGGAGAATGTCCCCTGGGAATCTGCTTTGAAGGGCTCAGGGGATCAAAAGTGCTGGTCATTTGTGGACACTGACACAGAAAAGGGACCAATAGGATCAGTTGAATGTTTGGAAGTCTATGGGGCCTGATGAGATTATTTCTGGAGTACTGAAGGAGCTAGGAGATATTATGGAAGGACCTTTCTAAATCAGCTACCAAAGATCTTGGAAGCCTGGTCCAGTCCCCACTGACTGAACACTAGCCAACACTTCTGATTTACGAGTAGGGCTTGAAGCAAGCTCCAAGAAACTACAGATCTGTTAGACTAATCTCAGTTCCTGGAAGAATTATGGAGAAGATCCTACTGGGTGCTATTGCTTGAAAGACAATCCAGTCATCAGGCCAAGTCAACATGAGTTCACAAAGGGAAAGTCCTGTCTAATTTGATATCCTTCTATGATAAGGTTATCTGCCTGGTGGATGATAGGGAAGGTGATGGATGTAGTTCTGCTGGATTTCAGCATGGTTTTTGATACTGTCCCTCCCAGCATCCTTCTGAACAAGCTGTCCAACTGACACGAGCAGGTAGGTGGTGCACTGGTAAAGAATTGGCTGAAGGGCAAGGCTTAAAGGGTTGCCATACATGAGGCTACATCTGGCTGGTGACCAGTGATCAGTGGAGCTCCTCAGGACTTAATTTTAGGGCCAGTTCTGTTCAATATTTGGATTGATGACCTGGCTACAGAAGCTGAATGCACAGTTGGTAAGTCTGCAGATGAAACCAAAGTGGGAGGTGCTGTTGGCTGTCTCAGCAGACAAGTGGCTTTGCAGGGGTATCTGGATAGATTGGAGCATTGGGCAATCACCAGTGGCATGAAACTGAACCAGTCCAAATGCTGGATTCAGCACCTGGGATGGAGTAACACCAGACATGCGACTAAAGGGGGAGAGGAGTGGCTGGAGAGGGTTCTGCGGGTACTGGTTGTCAGGAGGTTTGGCAGGAGTCAGCAGTGTGTGCGCTGGCAGCCAGGAGGGCAAATCTCATCCTGGGGTGCATCAAACACAGCATCAGCAGCTGGTCAAAAGAAGTGATTGGATAATCACCCCCGTATTTAGTGCTGGTGCAGCTGCACCTTGAATAGCATGAGCAGTTTAATTTGAAGGATGTGAAGATACTTGAATGTGTCCCAAGGAGGGTACCAAGGTGGCAAAGGGGCCAGCAGACATGTCCTTGAGGACTCTGTGTTTGTCTGGTTTGGAGCAAAGGAGGTCAAGGGCTGACCTCACTGCTCCCTACAGCTTCCTGAGGAGAGGGAGGTGCTGAGCTCTTCTCCCTGGCACCCAGGGCTAGGACATGTGGGAACAGCTAAAAGCTGCATCCATCAGGGGAAGGTTCAGACTTGACATAAGCAAACATTCTCCTTATCCAAAGGGTGGTGAAACCCTGCAACAGACTTCCTGGAGAAGTGGTCAATGCCCTATGCCTGTCATTGTTGAAGAGGCATTTAGACAATGCTTTTAAAGCCATGCTTTAACTTTTGGTCAATCCTGAAGTAGTCAGGTATTTGGACTAGGTGCTTGTTGTGGGTCCCTTCCA
The DNA here is from genome assembly GCA_013389985.1 of Dryoscopus gambensis. NCBI lineage: Eukaryota > Metazoa > Chordata > Aves > Passeriformes > Malaconotidae > Dryoscopus > Dryoscopus gambensis. The sequence goes on along the minus strand of WEIT01019326.1, from coordinate 40,115 downwards.
GCTGACCTATTCTATTGTATTCTATGAAATTCTTTCAATTTACTGTCTGGGAATAAAACAGAACTTGAACCCATGAAACAGGGGACCACAGCAGAACAAGAATATACCAAATACAGAGCAGTATAATGCAAGATGAAAAACATTGACAAAAAACCATAAAATAAGGGTCAACAGATTGCTGTTGAAACTATACATGGCTCACCCTCATAAAAGCAGAAAGAATGGAACAAATAATACTGCCTATTTAGACCCTTTGACTCAAACATACTGCATTTTCTGTATATAAAAATTTTCAGTCTCTTTCACACAATAGAAAATCAGGATGCATCTTCCGAAAAAGGAACTGAACTCTCCCATAAAACAGAAACTTGCTAGGTCAAATCTGTTTGTAGGAATTCTTGATAGCTAGAAGAAAAAAATACTTACCTCACAAAAGTATCAAGAAGAAACAAAAGAAATCAAGAAAGAAAATATATAGCCAAATACTTGGAAAACCTGGATGATAAACCATCAATTTCAAGCTATATAAAGTAATAATAAGCCTAAATAATACATAATCAAGGACTGCTTAAGGAATTAGGTGCATTACTCTTGCTTACTGGATTTCTTGCCTTCCCAAATTTCTCTAGCTACATTTCCCTCTTGGAAAGCATGTGATTTCATGGCTACTCCTTTATCCATGAAATGAAATGCTTTTGGGTTAGTACTAGGAGAGAATTGCAACCAAGACATCAAAGATTTCAAAATCCTCCTGCTTGCCTGTTCTGGTTTAGCATGGCCTGGCTTTGGTGGCAGGGAGGCTATAGGGGTGGCTTCTGTGAGAAGCTGCTGCAAGCCCATGACGGTATTTGATGAGTGATCTGTCCCCTTCCTTATCTCAACCTATGAACCCTTCATTATATTTTTCTCTGTCCCACCCACCTGTGAAGGGGAGTGAGAAAGAGGCTTTGGCGAGTGCCTGGCATCTTGCCAGCATCAACCCACTACACTTGCCTCAAACAATTACCAGCCACAAGGCTGTGGAATTTTGCAGATTAGAATTTCTCACAGAATGTGTCAGGTTGGAAAGGACCACAGTGGGCCATCTGGTCCAACCTCCCTGCTCAAGCAGGGTCATCCTAGAGCACATGGCACAGGATTGTGTCCAGACAGCTCTTGAATACCCCCAAGTGAGGGAGACTCCACAACCTCTCTGGGCAATCTGTTCCAGTGTTTCCCAAACAGTAAAGAAGTTTGTCCCTATATTCTGATGGAACTTCCCATGCAGCATCTTCTGTCAGTTACCGAACAAGTTATATTTCTCTAAGAAGAAGTCTGTGCAGCAGCAGAGGAAGATGTTGGAAAATTCTTTTAACTTTAGCACAATAGTGTATAATCCCCGTATTCATCATTAATGCTTAGTTTTGTACCATACAGTGCTTAGTACAAATACCAGAGATTAATGTGGCCTTGTGTTAACTCTCTACATCTGTGACTAACAGGTCTTGTGCCAGCCAATGCTTCCTTATTTACTTATATTAGTGATCAGTTTTTACTAGCAGATATCTTAGTTCTTAGAAAAAGGATTGTGTGTCAGAACTAAGAATGATAAAGAAAATACATTACAAGCTGATCTCATATTTGAAATAGTCTCAAGGAGAAAAGATTCATCAGAAGATCCATAACCACATCCAAACAAGTCCATGGTAATAATTAGCATATATGCACAGATTCAGGAAATCTGATGAATATCTATTTGTCTTGGGGTGATTTTATGATAATACTGCATTTCCCTATCATCTGCTTTATGCCCAGAAATGGGTCCCGCAGCCTTAAGTCGGGTGCAGGACAACGGGGAGAGAAGCCGGGCAAATTCTTCAGTGTGGTTTGTGTTCAAGGACTCATACACACCCCCCTGCTTTCTCACAGCTGCAGAGCCGAGGGAGCACCTTCCTGCTTTTAGCTAGCCTGTTAGCTGAGGCAAGAAATTTTCCCATACCGGCATACTGATATCGCCCGGAACTTCTTCTTCCCCTTCATCTGGAACTGTTTGGCCTAGCTGTGATTCTAGAACCAGATGATCAGACCCTGTGGACTGGCAGGGAGGCTGCAGGAATGCCTTATCCTGGCCTCAGACCTCGGGAGGGGCCGAGCCAGCTACAGAGGGAACTTGAAAACCAACCAGCTTTCTCTGCATCGAGGAGGTTTATTATCTGACATTACTCATTTGTTCTCTGTGCCTTGCTGGCACTCTGCTTGTTAAATAGCTCTTTTCACTTTGATCCAAGAAATTCCTTTCGTATTGGTGGGGGAGGGATGCTGAAACCTGCCTTCTGTGGAGGAGATGTTCCTTTCAGACCGTTTCCCCCTAAACTTGCCTCAAACCGAGACACTATTAGTTTCAGGAATATAACCTGTTCTATTGGGTTATTGGGCATGAATACTTTGAGGAGAATTCCCCAGTACTGCTAATAAAGTAATGTTGGCTTTCTAACCTAGTAAATTGGTTGAAGAGTTTATTTCCTGGTTTTTGCCTCTTGTGATATTGTTTGGCACCACTGAGAAGAGCTGGATCCATCCTCTTTACACTCTCTCTTCAGATATTTATCTATACTGATAAGGTTTCTCAGTCATCTCTTCTTGAGACTGAACAGGCCCAGCTCCCTCAGCCTGTCCTCATAACAGATACTCCTTTCCCTTGATCATATTCATACCCCTCTGCTGTACTCAGTCCAAGAGCTCCATATCTCTCTTGTCCTGAGGAGCCCAGAACTGGACACAGCACTCCCGATGTGGCCGCACCAGGGCTGAGTAGAGGGGCAGGATCACCTGCCTCCATCTGCTGGCAATGCTGTTCCCAATGCACCCCAGATACCACTGGGCTTCTTGGCCAGAAGGGCACTGCTGGCTCATGGATACCAGGACCCACAGGTCCTTCTCTGCAGAGCTGCTTTCCAGAAGTTTGGCCCCCAGCCTGTACTGGTGAAGGACCCTGCATCTGCCTTTGTTGAATTTTAGACAGCTCTTCTCTGCCCAGCCTGTTGAGGTCCCTCTAAAGGGCTGCACGGCTCTTTGGGATATCAGCCACTGCTCCCAGCTTCGTGTCACCAGTGAACTTGCTGAGGAGGTGTCTGCCCCTTTCCCCAGGTCACTGACAAACAAGTTAAACACTACTGTGCCAGTATTGAACCTTGGGGACACCACTAGTGACAGGCCTCCAAACAGACCCCGTGCCACTGGTTACAACCCTCTGGGATCTGCTGGTCAATCAGCTTTGAATCTGTCTCACTGTCTACTCATTCAACCCACACTTCCTGAGTTTGCCTATGAGGATGCTGTGAGAGACAGAGTTCAAAGTCTTGCTGAAGTCAAGGTAGACGAAATCCACTGCTTTCCTCTCATCCATCCAGGTAGTTGTTTCATCATAGAAGGCCACCAGGCTGGTCAAGTAGAATCTCCCTACAGTAAATCCATGCTGACTATTTTCTTGCATCCATGTGGATAGACATGGCCTCCAAAATGAGGTGCACCATCACTGACTGGCCACTTGTACCCTGGGTCCTCCTTCTTGCCCTTTTTTGAAGACCAGGGTGACTTTTTCTTACTGCCAGTATTCAGACACCCCCTTTGATCGCCAGGGCCTTTCAAAGATGATCGTTATGGTGTCTGCCAGCTCTCTCAGCTCCTGTGGGTGCATCCCATCAGGGTCCATGAACTTGTGGATGTCAAGCTGGCCTAGGCATTCTCTAACCCAATCCTCTTTGACCAAGGGAAATTTTCTGCTAATAAAAAAATACATTGTCTTCAACAAATCTCTGAGGATTACACATGGTACAAAGCAATTTGAAGGTGCATTTTTGTCTTATTTTAAAAGAACTAGCTAGTGCTTTGGGAATAGGAAGAGGAAAATGTAGCTGTCAAATCTTCAATAGTAGAGACTTAGTATCCTCTTAAAATTAGGTGTCTATTTCTTAGTGTTGATTTTGGATGCTCAAATATTATACAGTTACCTACTCAATTTAAATTGTACATTACGAAGAATGAAATGCAATATACACAGGTGTATTTATTTCCTCAGTGTTGTGTGTGCTTATGAACATTTCAGCCAAATTTCATGCATTAAGAATTATTTATGATAACAGTAATCCTCATTACATAAAAACAACTAAGCTTCGGCATCTGTCAATGTATCTGCCCATTTGTTCATGTTTCCATCTAATTTAGGGACAAAAATCTAAACCTACAATCTCCCTGTTTAGGACATCATCCCCTGTCCTGTCACAGCAATCCTTGGTAAAACATCTCTTTCTGTCTTTCTTATAAGACCCCTTATATAGGGAAAATACCACAAGAAAGTCTCGCCAGAGCCTTCTCCAGGGAGAGCTGCACAACCCCAAATCTCAGCCTTTTCCATAGAAGACATATGCAGAAAGCCATTTAGCTCAATATGATCTGAAAATGGCTAATGAAGAAGAAAGTTTTGAACTAGAATTGAACCTTTTTTTTTTCAATTAATAGACAATTAAATCACAACTGATTTTGTGAGGATTGCGTAAAATCACAGCAATGAGAACTCAAAAAATGCATCATTACTCTCAAGTTTTTCCTGATTTATAATTTCAGAAGATCAGGTTTAAAATTGTCTAGAATATTTTGCAACCTTGACTTGATTGACTGAGTTTCAACAACTGCATCTCTAAAAAAAAATCTAAACCATTTAATTTATCTTAGATTTTGAAACAGGCAGAAATAAATATTCCTGGCTCAAAATAAGCAGCCCTTGAGCAGACACTCATGTTCACACACAGGATTTGCAGAGGGATCCTTTCTAGAATCAGGGCAACCAGAGATTACTGTTTCTTACAAATGAGAAGCTCAGGATATGAAGTTCTTTTGAAAGATTTTTATGATGTATGTCTTAGTCCCTCCCCTATCCCCAGCTGCTCTTCCCACTCAGCAAATCCTTAAGAATCTGCTTCTTAACAGCCGTGACTTGAGACCCGCTGTAGAGAAGCCTACAATGTTTCACTGGAAGGACAGTCACGTAACCCTGCAGACAAAAACCAACTACTTTCAAGGCTGTTTTCTTGTGGAGGTTTTGGGAAAAAGGTCAGACTCATTCCTGACAGGCTACCAGAGTGGGAAACATTCCTGTATGCATTCGTGGGCCACTGCTGGATGCATTACACCACTGAGAGAGTGGGGGACATGGAAACATCACCAGGAAGCCTTTGCACTCTGGTAACCAAAATGAGCTCCAACAGCTCCTGCCATAGGCCAGACTCTGCACAAACACTTAAAACAAAGGCACTTTCCCATTTAAAACAGAAATTAAAGCCCTAGAGAAGAGATAGAAGACATGGACTGACATGTAACAGGCAGCTGTCAATCACCATAGCACTACAAAACCTTTCAATGCATGTCTCTCCAAAAAGTTAATAGTTAACAATCCCTGTGTGGCACTTCAGGAGTGCTGAACATATATAATTAGCCATACATGTTCTGGCTACAGGACCGAACATAGTGGCAGGATGAAACCAGACAGAAATCATCTCAAGAGAAATTGTCCATTTCTTCTGGGGTGTTTGGACTTTTTTAGCAACAAACCAAATGGAGACAAATGCAGAGTTTCAAACATTGTTTCAGACTATACTGGTTAGTCAATATGGGCAAGAAAAATAAGCACATCAGATTTTTAAAATGCCCTCGAGACAAAGAGAGAAACATACGATGTTTTAAAATGTGATTCACCTTGACTGATGGGGAAAATAGTATGTTTTTGTTAACAGACAATAAAACAGGGACTCCAGATTTCTTTTGGAAGCGAGCGGAAGACAACTCCTCTCCAACCTTCTATTACTCTAATGAAGCACTCATCCACAAAATAAAACTTATACATTGAATCAATGTAATTGTTTTAAGTAGTCACAATATCCTTGTTAGCTACTTGAGGACCACTTGTTTAGATAATTACTGAATATCTAGAGTGGATGAAATGCACAAGGAGGTTTTATATGGACATTTTGTGAAATATTTAAATATAAATAATATTAATAAGGTAAGTTCATTTGGCTTTGCTTTAGCATGGTTAATGCCAAAATAGTTGGCTAATATGTTCCCTCATTCAGCTGGGGCTGCATGCTTCTGTATATTCTACAATATGTTACTAATCTAAATTAATTCTGATATTTGAGCTTAATTTAGAGAATATATCTTGTTAAGTCCCCAAAACTGTGTCATTTCAACTAATTAACATGAGACATTAATGGAGATTAATTTATCAGTATTTTTTTTTCAAATAAAGCTCATCAGAAGTCAAATCTGAGATTACACATAACATGAAATGTTAGCGTCTGGACAATAAATTTGTATGTGCTTGTCTTAGCTTGCAGATACAATGAGGTTTGGAAAAGAATTATTTATGACTGTGTTCAAATGTGAACACCTTTTACATAACATAATGAGTATTCTTGGCCTTCATCTCCACTTTACATCAAAGGATTGTAACTTGACTTTTTGGGATACAAGGAAGAAACAAAAAAATCAGGTGTGTCTTCTAAATTTGTGCAGCCTGTTTTTCCCAGTTTTTCCTTCTCTCCTTTTCCTTTCTTAGGATAGTTTCAAGACAGCAACTCATCAGCCTCAAGGACTAATGGATTCTTGAGGTAAGTGTTTTCCGTTAACTTCAAGAAAACATTATTTCTGATGAAGGTGAGTCATTGCTGTCTTATCACTAGTGGTTAGTGAGGAAACCATTTTCCCTGTTTGCTCTCAGCCACCAACCTATGACTCCCCAGAAGTACTGAAAATGCCAAGAGGGCGTCAGAAACCAGTGAATTTTCATTTTCTTCATTCAAATACTTCCCTTGTCTATTGCTAAAGACATTGTAAACCCCAAGAATATGCATATCTGTTTATCTGCATCATTCCTGTTGTCACATCTGGGCCATAAGTGCCATGACAAATTTTGTCCAAAATCCACAAATCTTCAATTTTAGCTAAGTTATCTTTTGGTGGCCAAACTGGAGATTCAGTTGTTTCCCCCATCTGCTTTATGTCAGTCTAACTGGAAGCTTGCACTTAGATTTCATGCAGAAAAAAAACCCCAACAAAGCAGTGAAGAATTCAGATATCTAAAATGCTTCCCATAGCAAATACAAACATAGACAGCAGAAATTTCAGACTTGACTGTGTTAAGTAAGACTAGAGAATTTAAAGCAGAGTTTTATTGGGGCATCAGAAGTTTTGGGGCAGCAGGACTTTTATCCAACTGGAGTGAAACTGCTGACAAACAAAAATGATAAAGCTTTTGAGAATTTAAATAAGAGTGAGAAAGAAGGCTGACAGGTGCTAAGGAGCACTCAGGTCAGACAAAGACATCTGCCAGAGACTTCAACAACATAAAAGTAACTTTGAATCCAGTAGTGGAGGACAAGACAAAAAATTAGAGTTGAAATGAAGGAGGTGCAAGCTGAAATCACAGAAGTAATTTCCATAGAGAAAAAACATCCATCAGAATTTTTAAAAATCCATTAGCATTAAAACAAATCTAAATAAAAGTACACCTATATGTATAAAATAAGAGAAAACTTAAAGGGGCTGAAGCTGTAAAATAGAAACATACATACTCATACTAGTAGGCTTTAACTATTGACAATTCGCAGTATGTTTACAGTAACAATTTTTTTTTTTCCAATACTTTGGACTGTCTCCACATTGGGATTCCCAGTGACTTAAGCACACAGAGAAAATTCCATGTGGACAAAATTAAACTGGAAGATCTCTTCAGAAGAGCACCTAAAAGCACTCTACCCACTAGCGGGCATTCACAGAATCACAGACAAACTAGGACTAGTCTGAAATAAAACACCCTGAAAAGTGTGACATGTGGACATCAGACACCGCAAAGTGTCTGATGTCAGTACTAAGAGCCTCCTTCTACTGGTCTGCACTGCTTTTTATCAGAGACACAGGGTCTGGAAAGGTTTAAAACAAGGGTGATAATAGAGGGCAACACGATCTGTCTCCATAGAAAGTGGCAAACTATCACACTCGGCAAGAGTTTGGAAAGCAAATTCTTGAAACAACTTGTGTTATCCTTGGCAATAATTTCTACGTGTTGTACAGCGGCACGATACACTCCATGAATATTGTGGTTTTATCTTAGTATTTTTTACAGAAAACAGGCATGCAACAAAACCTCAGCTCAGGATAAATTCTTCTTGAGTAGTTATCTAGTATAATACAATAGAGAGATGAACAACTGCAAAGGTTTTACTTTTTAACTCTAGACAAAAAATATTGGCTCAGTGGATGCCAGATAAAATTCTGGATCCAAACAATTTGGTTCTGGCTGTGTGGAAGGACCTGTCACTCTCTGGCAAGGAAGAGGGGTACTTTGGAAGAGCTGTTGGTTAAGGAACCTGCTGAGGGTATTTCCAAATAAGGGTCTGCCACCACGAGAGAAGATTTAGGCTAATTGACAGAATTAGAAACAGCAAACATTCCACCCTCCTCCCAGCCCCAAACTGAAATTTAACCTTCTCAACACCAAATTTAAAAAATGCAACATTTTGTGACCTGCTTACAAGTTAATAAACCCAATTCACACATTGTGTTTCTGCTCCATTTTATCTTGCAAGAGCAAGATCTAAAAAAACCTTAAACTTGAGTTATTACCCCTAACCTTGAGCTACTGCAGATACATTCAAAAGAAATGTGGCAGTAGTTAAAGTTTCATGCTCAAAGCAGCAAGCTTGCTTTCAGGATATTGCATGTTATACTACTAATGGGTGAAGTTAAAAATGCTACTGTGTTTCCTGACATCTGCAGCTGAGGTAGCCTTAAATCCACTCCAAGGCTGGAGAGCTTTTGTTTTAAATACCAACCACTTTGGGGCACAGCTTTGATGTCTAACCTTTTTCTTTTCTGTGCTTGTGTGCTTTGTGTCAATACACGTAAGTGTATAGATAAGATTTAAATATTTTCAGACATCATATATCTCATTTGCATGTTCAGTGAAATGTCTATGTAGACAAAACTTATGTTTGTTTTTAGAATCAGAAGAATCAGAAAGAGCTCCAAGTAAACATTTGCCTATCATATACTCCTATGAACTGTTCTAACTATTGCTGAAAGTAATGTCAGACTACAAGTTTATATATTAAACCTCTGGACAACTTCTACTGTGTTTTCTGCTGGAAAGTTCATGTAAATAAGCAGCTTCCCCTTTGCCACTTTCCCAAAAGCAGTCAGGTTTTGTGAATAATCATCCTCTTTCCCCAGATTCCAACATCAGAAGTAAATGTATCTAGTGGAATGTATTACCTGAAATTATATTGCATATTTTCTGAATCACTTATCTCTCCACTGTGCATGCAGGTATGACATACAGAACTGTTATCACATGTGATGTTTACTACCATAAATCTCTATAATCCACTGAATAAGATTTTTTTTAAAATGGATTGTTCAGCTCTGAACATTCAACAGCCCATTCTATAAATTGGATGTAGTTAAATCTGGGGAGGGCAATCTCTCTAAAACCAAAGGTGAACTTTTGTAGTACAACTTTTCTGAACCATGGAGTCAGAGACTGCATTTTTGCATATATTCCAAAAAGGACATGTGATAAATGGTACACTACCAAAATATACTTTTTAAAAATTGCAAATACGGTTAATCTGCAATTTTAAATATTTAAAGAGATCTGGAATGTCACTTGAGATTCTTATGAAGTCTAAAGCCCTTAAGCCTCTGCCTTATGACACAGATATATATTTATAATCTCATTCACATTGCACACATTTTTAAATACTACACTCATGATGAAAAGGAAAAAAAAAAACTTGCTTAGAAAGATAAATCCTAATGTTTTCTAAGTTAAAGATTAGCTGCTATGAAGCGTAAAAAGAGGAAGTTCTGGTTACATCTTGAACTGGTTCACTGTACACTGAAGCTTAATCTGAACAAAGATGTGGGCTGAACAGAAAACACAGGTTATATACCGGGGATATGTAATGTGAAGCACAGGAGAATAATACTATTCCTAAATCAGGCCACCAGCTGATCACATGTACAGAGCTGAGAGATGAATAACTATTTGCTGTAGGCACCTATTTATTTGGCAAGGGAGAAAGAAGGGTCATTTCTTTTGCTTCCGTAATAAAGGCTTCTGACTTTGGTTAAAAAAATTGGGTGACTGAGAGGCTGGAGAGCAGCCAAAGTTGGAGTTTACCAGAGGGATTTATTCAGATAAGCTTGCCCAAAATTTTAAAGTACTTTCTGCTTCATCAGTAAACAGAACATTCCTATTGTACTTCAAGAATTTCTTCTTCATTCCCGCCTTCATATCATCATCATAAATATTTCAAGACATTTCCAAAAATGCATAATCTCTTAACACTGCCATCTGCAGAGCCAGAACAAAAATGAACAAATGTGTTCTGACTTTGTGAATGAAAGATTCTATGTTTCAGTGACTAGACTATGCAGTAAATGCCCATTAACCATCCATCTGATCACGTTTAATTTTCACCATTTCCACAAAAACCTCTTTAATGACTTCTGCAGATTACTGACATGCAGTTGGTCTCAGTTTACATGACTAGTACTGGGTGTAGTTATGTAGCACAACTAAAACTCAGCAGACTACAGGCCAAATATTCATTTCATTGCAAGGCAATATTTTACCATAAATTTAAATGGCTGAAAGATAGGGGTTTTTTGTTACTTCCTCAAATTCATCCAGCAATCACAGATTTGAATCACTACTGAAATATGCTGCAGAGGCTTCAGCTAACTTGAGGAGAATGAGGAAATCAATGCATCCTAGATCCTTACAGGGCATTTACATTTCTGATTCTGGCAGCCCCAGCCTAGTCCAAAGAAGAGTTGTTCATTGTTTTTAAGTTAAAAACCAAAATTCCCCCCCCCCTCAGAAAAGTCTCACAGGGATCCCTGTATAAACAAGAAAGTAATCTGATATGTGGATAACCATTCAATCTGTTCCCACTTTCAGATTAGCTATTATTAACAAGAGGCTGTAAAAGGCACGCCAGGATGCTTTTTCTGCAGCTGTCTAAAGATCAGCTCCACAATACCTGCCTGATGGGGAGAGCTCCCTCAGCCACTGGAAAATGAGAAAGAAAAAAGCCCAAACCTACTCTGAGAAACGTGAATGACTATTCATTTTCATACTCAAACAAAATTATTGGTAATTGCCTCTGCACGCCATGAAACACACTACTGCTGCTGCACCTTATACTTCCATGCAGAGCATGGGCCTGCTCAGTTTTAATCCCTTGTGTAAATAACTCTTTTGACCCAGGGCTCACATTCCTGACAAAATCTCTTTCCATTGTCTGAAAAACCGCAGGTTTCATGAAACTATAAACAAAGGAGGTAAGCAAAACGTCAATCAGCAGCCTGAAAACGTATTTGTTGTCAAGGCAATGCAACATCTCTCACCAGTAGTCATGCAGCTTTTGCACATTCCATCCACCTCTCACAACACTTTGTCTCTCCTCCAGTGCCCAGAAAGACTGGGTAAAGGAGCTAGCCTTAATTTTACCAGCAAACAGCAGTAGACCCTAGCCTAGGAGCCTTTATGGAAAAGCTGTGTATGCAGAGGGCAGGGCCTGATTCACACATTAAGGGAAAGCAGCTGGAACTCCCTCTCAGGTGAACACACTGACAAACACATCACTAATTTTAAACACTAAAACCCCTCCACATCATGCCCTTGGGGTTCTAAGGCAGTGGCAACTCTGACTGTACCTGCCCAGCCCCTTGGAGCTCCTCCACTCTGCTTGTGGCCTAGAACCTGGGGTCATCAGCACCTGGCCCAGTGTCACCAAGTCCCCATGGCCCTGCCCTCCTGGGCTCCCCCCCTGTCCTGTCCCCATCCCCATGGAGGTGCCCAGTGCCTGAAGCTGGGTTTGCCACCTGGCTGGGGTTGTGGGGGAGGTTGGGCTGCCAGGCCCCCGGTCACCTCCTGGTATCCCAGGGAGCCTGAGCCACTGCACCTCAGATGTCTGCACTTTCATCTTACTCCTAAGTAAAAAAAGGCTCATGAAATTGGGACATAGGAGGCAGGGGGAAATTGCAGTTCAGACTTTTACATCTTCCTGAGTGAGACCTAATACTTCTGAAGCAGAAGATAAAAATAATTAAAACAATGAGATTCTCTTATAAGTTGAACAGAAATAAAAGGTCACAAAAAATTATTTGCTTTCTGCACCAAAAAGATAGACCAGTTATCAGTGACTAATGGATCATCTAATAGAATATTGCTATTTTATTGAAAAAGGACACCTTCCAAACCATCTTCTATTCATTCTTTGGCAGAAGTTGTTTCATTTTTCCTAATTTTTCAATATTAAAATGAAGGTCAAAAAGGACCGTCTCTTGTCAGTTACAAAGTTATTCAACCAAGTCCATTGCATTAATTACAGACTCTATACTGCTTGAAATAAGAAAGAAAGAGGAAAGCTAAATTAATGTGCAAAATGCTTATCCAAAACTTAAGATTTCTCTTGCAACTAAGAAGCCACTCTAAGAAAGTCAGTTTACAAAATGCAGTTGTTTCTTCCTACTGTGACAAGTAACCAGCCAGCAGTATACTGGTATTTTATTGACGGATGCAGTAACACATATAAAAACATTTTCTGTAGGCTAATTTACAGGTTTTTCCCTCCATGTTTCTTCATGAGCCATTTCTTCAGTTGGTCTTTGTTCCACTTAAACTTTCTAAAAATACTCTTTGTCTTGAAAGGTCTGCTTTGATTAAGACATCCTTACTTTTACTCTGCAAAACCACCATGCCACAACTTTTTTTTTTCTCCCAAACCCCAGAATCAACTCAATTAAAAAGACATGCTTTCCCCAAGCTTAAGTCCTTAGAAGTGTATCTGCAGGTGCCTCAGTTTTACTAATCATTGCAGAGGCACTGAAATGTAGAAATGGGCTTTCAGGTCACCATGTACATACCTTCTCTCTCATGCACCACACATTTTAAACATCTGACAACAGTTTTATTTTAGGATGGTTAATCATCCATGAGTATTTACTTACAAAAGCCTGTTTTCAAGGGAACCTAACTAGACCATAAAAATTTGCTTTAGGCAGAGACAAGTACAAAACAAAAGTTAATGCATTTAGTTTGTTTCCAGAATAATAAAAACTTATTTGAGCCCTCCTAAGTCACTGACATCAGTGGATCCAGTAAAAATTGCTTTTACTTTTAAATTAAGTTTTGCTAACCAGAGTGTAAAGATGCCTAACAGTTCTGATATTTATTTGAGCTCTGAGATATTTCAGAGAAAGGCAAAGACTGGCAGAAAAGACTTTTCTTGAGAAGGGAGGGGCTGTTATTACAAAAGCCTCCTTTTTACAGATCTCGCAGAGCAGAGCTGTCACTAGAAAGAAAGTCTGCTGTAGGTCATGCTATCACAGTGTTTTTCTCTCATGTCAGTGAAAAGTCAGAGCGGTGTTTTCAAGTGCACTCAGTGCCCACCTGCTTCTCCTCTCGCTAATACCACCATCACTAACATTCCCCGGGGTCCAGTGGGAGCTCAGGTGAGTCACACTGAACATTTTCTGAAAACCTGTTAATAATGGCTTTAGAACATTGTTTAAAAATAGGAGTGTTCATTTTTCTAATGCCACCATCACTGTCTTTCCTCCATGTATTTTTCTTTCTTATTTCAGATGTATTGACCAACTGTCTAAACCATTGGTTTCCTAGTTGGTCCAATACAATTATCTGTAGACAGCTATAACAGTGCTCTTCAGAGTCAAACAGAATTTTTGTATTGCAGTGTTATACATACAGGATATTTACATAAAGGCATGATACACTATCCTGCCTGCAAAACATTTTCCCCATCCATTTCTACCCCAGACTCAAGCCTCAAAATTCCTTTAAGAGCTTCTTAAATTCTTTAAAAACTAAGAAACTGCCGCAGTCAAAGTTCATTTGCTAGAAGCCGGTGCTTACAATGTATCATATCTATAAAGCATCCCAAACTCCTACACATTGCTAACAAATCCTACCGGGCATATGGTTTATGCACAAGCACACAGGGAATACATTCCCCACACCTTTATTCTCTCATTTTGCCTTCATTTCTTCTTTCTTTGTTTTCCACTCTGCTCACTCCCCACTTTTTTTTTTTACTGTCTTTATTCTCAGAATATTTTTCTATTTGTCCCAAGAGCAACATGAGTCAAACCATGTTAAGACTCAAGCCTACACAAATCCTTCTTATTCATAAATAAAATAAAGAGTAGGGATGGCCTTGGACTAAGCCTCTAATCTGAACTCCCTAGAACTCGGAAGAAGTTCAGATCTAACTTGACTTTCCCTAACCAGGACCATGTATATAAATATATATATGTACAAGCAAACCCCCTCACATTTTAGATGAGAGTTACATAAGAAAAGTATAAAACTCAGAAAAATGTATCAAGAATGAAGAAAAATGAGAAGTGCACACTGGAGACAAACATACAAGTGACTTGAAAAATGTAGGGCTTTTTCTTGACTACTGAGAGTGCTAGAAGTGCCAATAAGACTTGCTATGCTACAGCACATCAAGGCAATGTTTTTCAGCTAGGCATAACACTTTGACAAGTCATTTAAGGCCTTAAACTTTAATGAATATGGAAGCAATAATAAAAATGCATGACATATACAGTGTTTGCTGTCTAAGAGAATGTTTTTCTACCAGAATGTGTTCTGCCTGTACCCTCTCAAAATGTGGCTGGTTGTCTACTGATGAACTCACAAATGCTCTTAAACTCAATGTCTTATTATAAAAGTCTATATGGTTTTATTACCTATGTACACAAATACACCCACATTTCCCACTCATCATAAATATCCATCAGGAGAGAAATAAGGAATCAAACTTCCTCCTCATCTGTTCTCAACAACTGCAGTAATCTGATTTTCACCATTCAGTGCTCACACATACAGCAATGCAGGTGCTAATTTCTAGTATTGCTAAGAGCATAAGTTAAACCAATTGAGGGATCATGAATATTTGTTAATAGGGTTCAGGTAGCCTTTTGAAAAATTAACTCCTGCAAACGAGGTCTTGTCTGCCTGCAAAGAGCTGCATTCTTCTGGGCAGTACAATTATGCGAGAGTCTTAGAGAAGTATAAGATTTCTCATCCACATGGACACAAGAGTTCAGATAGTGCTAAATAGTCTCCTCCAATTTCCAATTAGCTTTCTCATAAACACATGCATTTTCCTGCTGATGCATAAAACGTGTCTATTAGTCTGAGCAATGCCTTAGATCCAAAGAGCGTCAAACATGGAACAACTAAATCTTTTAAAAATTCTAATGAAGCAAATGGCAGAGTACACAATTCTGAAGTTGTGCATATATTTCTAGGCTGTGTGTCTTTGGCATATTTCTGTTGTAAAGTCAATATTATATTTATTTTTTCTCTTAAAAAACACAGACATTTGGAGAAGACTCTGAGAGCTCTGTTACTTTACAGATTACATGAACAGACTCATCTTTGCACTTCCATCAAGACAAAAGCTGGATTTTAAAACACTTACTCAGTTTTTATCTAATCCGTCTTAGTATCATAAAATGGAAACACCTTTTTAACCAGCAGAAACATCAGTCAGTTCAGAGTAGCCTTCAAGTAATTTCCAAAAAATATCATACTGCTTTTTCTCTCCCATAATAATAAAAAAATATGGCACATTTGGGTGCACCATTCCCAAATGACTTATAAGAATGTACTGTCCATCCATCCATCCATCCATCCATCCATCCATCCATCCATCCATCCATCCATCATACTCCTGGGACCTATAACACTATGCTTAATAACATCCCCTTCAAAAATCATGTTTCATTTTTGAGAACATGTTATGGGTCTATAAGGAAACTAGACTAAACGTCCTTTATTGGATAGCTTTCAATTTTTAGAACTATGCTATTTTCTCCAGGTATGTAAGAGCCCACCCACACAGCAGAAAAAAATGTCAGGAATTTTGGAAGGGGAAAATACATTTTTAACTGTGATATATTTATAGTCAAACACACAGACTTACAATCTTTAAACCAAACTCTTATTATGTATTACATGATGTACCATGGTTACGTGATGATTACTGATAGAAATCACACCAGTTACTCAGATTACTCAAAATTACTTCTGAGAAACTCTGGCTTTTACTCTGCATTTGTTTAACCCTTGCTTATGACCAGGGCCATTCAATTGCAAGGAACAGACTGGAAGCAATTCTGTTTATTTCCTTGGATTATTTCTTAGGATGAAGAAAAGAAATCACACTTTTCATTTGCCCCTCAATTACAGGTCATGAATATTAAGGCTCTGGCTAGTGACAATTATAGCCCGTTTTGAAAAGACTGGCATGCTTTGCATGACCTCCTCTGTCCTTGGAAATGGAAGAGTTTATGTCTGATTTGGGAAATTCATTGCTTTGTGATGCAGAAACAGAGCTCAGGTAAGAAAAATACTCATCCTTTCAGTGTATCTCCCTCTGCTTTCCAACTCCTTTCTGATCTTTTTGTGACTGTCTCCTAGCTGGCTATGTCTCCATCTGCCACACCAGCCCTGTACTTGCCACAGTGCCTGGGCTCCATGGTGTACTATAAGTGTACTGGTGAATATTTGCACTGGTTTAACATAAAATCACAAGCAAAACTAAAAGCAATGAATCTCAAAGAATCATTCCCTTTGTCTCAAATAAATCAGAGAAGAACTCTCTCCTATAATTTTGTCCCTGACATGAATAAATCCTGCCTGGGGAAGCAGTCAACAAAAGCAGATTGAGTGAGTGCATGTGTGTGTAGACTTGCAACAGATACTCTGCTATGAACTTAGAGCTCATTTCAATCTCCTTTTCAATCTACCATGGATCCAGATAAATGCTTATGAGCATATCTTGAAATTTTTCCTAAATGATACAACAGGACAACAAATTTTTATCCCAGTAAATAATTACCATATCCTTACGCTGTCAGTTCTTCATATAATTAAATTCATGCTCTCCTTTTATAGCCTCTCTACAGTCCATAGCACTCCTCAGTCCATATACAATTTGCAAGATCTGCGTTGCGTCTCGTCTGCATCTTGTCACCAATTTCACTCCTGTAGCACATTAAGTACAAATGTTTTTGCTCCATTTCCAAACTTACTGCCTAACTGGGCTTAGATTACAGACCTAACCCAACACTTAAAAACCTCCTTTACCTTCTCTCTATAAAAGGACAGGCATGATTCTTATTTTCTCATAGTGTATTCAGTCGCTTCCCTATGCTGAACACTACACTTCAAATACTTTATTTGACACTTAATTTTTTGAAGTGTCTTAATTTCAGGAAAAAGAAAAAATGTATGCTAGTTCTACACAACTGTGGTGCAAAAGCATTCAACTCTGTATTTTTAAACTAATTTCAAGAAACTTGGCCTCTCTAAAAATATAGGCCAGCAGCTTTTCCAAGAAATGAAAGAATCAGCTACTTGCTTAGGGATTTATACAACATCTACATTTAGAGATTAGTTTGGATAAGAAAGGGGGAAAATGTGCCTGTCCATCCAACCATTAAAGTTTGTCTGGTTCCATACTAAAGGAGTTACAACTTCCTGCTATGCTTGAGTAAGCTGTGCTCATGTCAGCTCATTGTACTGGGACATGATATATGTATTCTGTAGACACCTCAGAGAATGAGAACAAATCTTGCTGTAAGCTCTATTATGTGATACCCTAGGATTTTCTTTTGCTCACTCGCCTATGAAAGACTGTGATAGCTACAGTCATTTTCCCTTCTGCATCTCTAACCTACACAACTCTAACACATTCAAAAAGGCAGGAAGGAACAAACATCTATCCTCTGATGTCTCCTGTGAACTGCTTTTTCTTATGACAATTGAACTTGTAAAATTCTGATAAGAAATGTTTTATTGGATGGCACAGTGGTCATGAACAGGGGCAGAAAGCTGAAAGATGTTAAAATGTCTAAGTTATTATTTCTAATAATTGTCTGCCACACTTTGACTAGGTCTTTGTTTCTTTTTTTTTCCTGGATATATTTTTCACTAGACATAATCAGCTGTTATAATTGGCATATATATATTTGGCCACTCTAAGACATGGCATTCTCAGATTCAAGCATAAGATTTTTTTCCTCAGGCTTCTTAAGAAATGAGATTATTTATACAAATCCATCTCTTCAGAATTTCTCCTAAGGAAGTTAGGATGAGGTTTTGACTACTATAGAAAAGTGAGCTTCTGTGATTTTTCTGAAAGGATTAAGCATTTTCAGTAAAAATCTCCATCATCCCTAAAGCCCACTCCTAATAAAGTCACAAGCACCAAGGAAGAAAGGTCCCACTTGACAGGTCACTGGAGATAGAAACCTGGAAAACTGGATTCAATTTTCAGTATGCTACTGACTCCCTGAGTACCTGAGCAAATATCTTCACTTCCTCATGCCTTTGTCTCTCTCTCTCCCTCTGTAATATAGAAGTAATACATCTTGAGATCCAGCTAAAGAGTGTGACATGACATGTAGTCCAAGATTCACTAATGGAAGATCAGAGCCTGCGTGAAAAGGTAGGCAAGTTATTATTTGTCATCTTATGGATTCTTCTAAAAATAACTATTACCACCAAAGACTTTGTACATTAGTTACCCTGCACAATAAAAAATATTGAGGACACACATAGCCACAGTAATCTGATTTTAGATGTACAGGCTGAAGGAAAAGAATCATGGTATGACAGTTTAGTACAGTATAACACTGTAGAGGCCACTACCAAGCATGTCTAAATACTAAGCTGATTTTCACATTTACTTCACTTTCCCCCTCTCCAAGATGACTACAAAGTAGGAGTTATCAAAACAATCAGCTTCAGATAAGCTCTTGCTGACTCAACATTGGATTTTTATCTGTCAGATGGGAAAATATGTCCAATTTTAAAACATAAAATTGTGTAAAAATCACCCTGCATTTCCAGAGTCCTATGGAGAAACAGTGCCAAACTTCAAGGAGAGATGATCTTGTTCTCACTCCCCCAGCTGAAAGTGAAGTTTGCATGGGAGCAACCAGATGTGGGCATTTGGCAGGCATGGCTTTCCAGGAGGAGACACCAGCAGGACGCCAGCTTCACTGAACTGCAGGGGTTGACTCAGGTTGTCTCAGAAACACGAGCTCCTACTGTCTTTCAAGATGAGAGATTTGAACATCATGATGCATGGGTTTCCAAGGGCTACAGAAATGAGCAATTGCATTCACTTCGTTATCTGAAGGCTGTGGCTTGGGCAGTGACACCTCTCACTAGACCAGGCTGCTCAAAGCCCCTTCCAGCCTGGCCTTGAACACTTCCACGGATGGGGCATCCACAGCTTCTCTGCCTTTTAACAGACTACACTAAATAACTAAAACTGCTTGACTTTCTCAGATGATTTGGAATGAAAAAGGAGAATTTTTAAGTATTTCATCTCCTTGAGTTTTCTAGGACTATGTTTGACAGTTCAGTGGGCTTCCATATTAGAAATGCTTAAAAAATTCCTACACTATTGCTGGAAAACTTGTTTTCTAAAACAATGGCTTCATAATACATATCCCCTAAGGAGACACAGAATACATTTAGTACAGTAATGTGGAACTAGGTTTAAGTACAAAAAAGAATTAAAAAAAAGAGAGAAATGTTCATGAAGGGAATTACTATTGATAAACTGGAAATTACATGTTACCCTGATATTTCTGCAGTTTCACTGAATACTTGTGAACAGAAAAGCAGATCCATAAGTCAGACAGATGAAAAACCAAGAAATGACACAGGCATTATTAATTCAGTTACTTCATTAGGCTTACAGAAAATTGATAAAATACATGTAATAGGGATGAGGAGCTACTCCCTTTATCTGCACAGGATCTGAAGCACACCTCTTTTGTGGCATACATCATCTTGCATGCCAGAATAGCTGTATTTGTTTATGATAACTCAGGCTGCTGCTCAAAAGTTCTGCCTGAGGCCATCCATCTCACTGAAAAGGAACACACCAGACTCTCCACATTCCTCAAGGATTTCAAGAACCATTAAGCATGGGTGGGTTAAGGCTGCATGTGGTAGCTTACACAACTACAACATGTGGGAAAAACTCCCACAAAATCCTGAATGGACAGGAGGGTCTAGGACTTTATGCAGAGACACACTGACCCGTCAGAGACCTACTGCGTCCTCTCTTGGTGCTCTTCTAATTGCTTTTAAGCTTCAGTCACTACCCTGGGTACAGTGACTATCTCATCAACTTTATTCTCAGTTCCCAGATTCCTCTAACATAAAGGAGACAGGCAGCTCCTCCTTAAAACAATCACCAGGCTTGCAGCTAATGAGACTGTCTGCTTCTGGCATCATTGCCACAGAAGACTAATTCCAGATCTTCAGCTGCTCTCGCTTCACTCAGAAGTACGTTTCCCAGTTGAGGAAAAACTGCTGGTGGTTAACAACAGAAGAAAAATATACCTTTTTTAAAGAAATTTTTTCTACCAGAGAGTCTTCCTCTTTTTCCTGCCCCAAAAGAAAAGTGATATCTGAGAAAGAGCTGAACAATGTGCCCACGTTATTGAGAGAGATATACCTACTGCAATGCAGCTTTTAAATGCTTGTATCTAAAAACCTTTAAGTTATGAGGTAGGAAGACCTCAGACTCATAACACAAGGGCACATTTCATTGCCAACACTGCAGTTAGTAGAAGAGAATTCTGTAAGCTCATTATTCTTCAATCTCATAATTTATTCTTTCACCAAAATAAAAGGATTCCCTTCTGGGTACAGCTCCTTCTTCTCCCTCAGGTACCTGACGTTGCTGAAATTGAAGGCCATAATTCAATTAACAAAGGATCGGAACTCTTAATGAAAATTAACCATTTAGAAACAGACGTTGATGCCACAGAAATGCCGATACTCCCCATGAAGCACGACTGGCTGTCATGTGGATGGGAAAATGCAGAGACATCTGAACTTGGAATTACATACCAGGTAAGGTAACTATACTTACATCTGCAGTCTGCTGTTCAATGACGTGCTTAAGCAGATACTTAGATTTCATTAATCTGTTTTCCCATATGCTTACATTTATTCTGTACTGACAACATCACTAGCCAAAAGGTATACAATTTCACACTAGTGCATTCTCCCCAATTGCTAAACCACCTTTAGATAGCTGTGATTTCTTATGGCATACACAAAAGCAATGCCTAGATTTCAGAATTATGGAATCTCAGAATTGTTAGAGTTGGAAGGGACCTCTGCAGATCATCTAGTCCAACGCTCCTGCCAAGGCAGTGTCACCTAGAGCAGGTTACACAGGAATGCATTCAATATGGTTTTGAATGTCTCCAGAGAGGGAGACTCCACAACCTCCCTGAGCAGCCTGTCTAGTGCTCTGCCACCCTCAGTGTAATGAAATTCTTCCTCATGTTGAGGTGTAATTTCTTGTGTTTTAGATTATGGCCATTGCTCCTCGTCCTGTCACTAGGCACCACTGAAAACAGTC
Organism: Dryoscopus gambensis; assembly: GCA_013389985.1. Classification (NCBI taxonomy): domain Eukaryota; kingdom Metazoa; phylum Chordata; class Aves; order Passeriformes; family Malaconotidae; genus Dryoscopus; species Dryoscopus gambensis. Next base: position 18,576 of record WEIT01019326.1, on the reverse strand, counting down.
CAGCACCATGCTCTTGGCATCTGCCTTTGAGATATTTACACGCACTAACAAGATCATCTCTCACTCTTTGCTCTAAACAGGCCCAGCTCCAACAGCATAAGAGAGAGGTTCCAGAGCCCTGATCATCTTTGTGGCCTCCACTGGACATTCTTCAGTAGCAACTTGTCCGGACAGAGCACTCCAGATGTGGCCTCACTAGGGCTGAGTAAAAGGGCAGGATCACCTACCTTGACCTGCTGGCCACACTCCTCCCAGTGCACTCCAGGATAACATTGGCCCTCCTGGCCACAAGGGCACTGCTGGCTCATGGACAATTTGTCACCCACCAAGACTCCCAGGCCCTTCTCTGCAGAGCTGCTCTCTAGGAGGTCAGCCCCCAACCTGTGCTGATACTAAGAGTTATTCCTCCCCAGGCTCAGAATCCTATGCTTGCCCTTGTTGAAAATCATTAGTTTTCTCTCTGCCCAATTCTTCAACCTATGAAGATCCCACTGAGTGGCAGCCCAGACTTCAGGTGTATCAGCCTCTGCCCCCAGTTTCGTATCATCAGCGAACTTGCTGAGGGTACATTTCATCCCTTCATCCAGGTGACTGATAAACAAGTTCAGTAAGACTGGACTCAGCAGATTCCTGATTACAGGCCTCCAGCTGATCACAACCCTCTGAGCTCTGACACTCAGCCAGTTCTGATCCACCCCACTGTCCATCCATCTAATCCCCACTTCCTGCGCTTGCCTGTGAGAATGGTAGGGGAGACTGTATTTCCAGGTATAGTAAATGAAATGCAAAAGGGACCTACATCTGTGAAACAGACTCCATGGCCAGGGCTGGAACTTATGCTCACCGTTTGCAAACCAGCACTGCTGAGAAGCTGATCACAGTCCAGCACAGCTCATGTGGCTCAAGGTTCAAACTGATTAACGCCGCTGTCAGGCTTCATGTTTAAAAAGCAGCAAATCAAGGACAGTTGGAAACCCAATGCCTATATATTAACAACTTTTCAAAGTTTTATATTGTGGGAATAGAGTTGAGGATGTAAAATCAACATAGTGAGTTCTGAGTCTGTTCCCCTCTTTCACATTTTTTCCTTTTGTAAAGCTGCTGTGGAATCTCACCAGATGAATGATAAAGGACTTTTTTTTTTCTAATTTCATAGAGTCATAGAATCGCATGGGCAAGGATGCCATCCACTACACCAGGTTGCTCAAGGCCCTGTCCAATTTGTCCTGGAACACTTTCAGGAATGGGGCATCCACAACTTCTCTGGGCAACGTATTCCAGTGTCTAGCCATCCTTGCAACAAAGAATTTCCTCCTAATAGCTAATAACCTACTCTCTTTCAGCTTAAAACCATTGCCCCTTGTCCTGTCATTATCTGCCCATGTTAAAAGTCCCTCTTCCTCCTTTTCATAAGCCCCTGAAATTTATTTGAAGGATGCTCCAAGGTTTTCCTGAAGCCTTCTGATCTCCAGGCTGAATGACCCCACTCTTTCAGCCTGTCTTCGTAGTAGAGGTGCTCCAGCCCTCTGATCATCTTCATGGCCTCCTCTGGACTCACTCCAACAGTTCCATGTCCTTCCTGTGCTGGGGACCCCAGAGCTGGATGCAGCACTCCAGGAGGGGTCTCGCCAGAGCAGAGCAGAGGGGCAGAATGCCCTCCCTCGCCCTGCTGCCCACGCTGCTTTGGATGCAGCCCAGGACACGTTTGGCTCTCTGGGCTGTGAGTGCACATGGCTGGGTCATGTCCAGCCTCTCATCCACCAGCACCCCAAGTCCTTCTCAGCAGGGCTGCTCTCAATAGTTTCTTCTTTCAGTCTCTACTTATGACTTCGACTGGTGCACTTGGACTTGTTCAAGTCATCATGAGGAAGATTGTGAGCCCACTTCTCAAGTTTGGCGAGTTCCCTCTGGATGCCGTAATTTCTGATGGAAATTTTTCCATCACTGGTTTAAAGCAATTTACTCTTGTTGTAACATCTTGAGCTTAACCAGACTGTTTATCTCCCTGGCATTTACTCAGTGCATTCAGAGCCAGCAATCATTTCTACTTTGAGCATTTTCTTCTGTGAGGTTACATGAGAGGCTACAACAAACTTCCTGTTGTAAGGTTAACAAAAACATGAAAAGAGATCAGAGTGGAGAGAACCACTGTTTTTGAATGTGGCCACAGTCTTCTGTACCAGGAGATTCCAAATTCTTCTCAACAGACACTTGTACAGTGGGTCTAACATACCTACTCAGTCTACTCATGTCTCCCCAAGTGTCCCAGAATCACTTAGGTGGGAGGGAGTCTTGGGAGTGCAGCCTTCCCATCAGGTTTTGAACACTGCCAGGGACAGAGATTCTCTGGGTAACCTATTCCTGTATGCAATTTGTAATTATCTTCAGAGTAGAAATTTTTCCTTACAGTTACCCCAAATCTTCCATCTCAGTTTAGGGCCATTGTCTCTCATTCCTCTGCTGTGCATCTCAGGAATAAGCCTAGTTTCATCTTCTTGACACCCCCTCACAGATCCCGGAATATTGTTTCCAGACTCCTTTTCTTGCTTTTAACAGAATCATATTCACTCCAAATCCCTTGATTTTAGGACTAAGAGCAGAAGCCTGTGCGCTCTCCTGAAGGTCATTGGCCCAGCTGCAGTGCTGGCAAGCATTTTTGACTGGAGCCGATGTGAGAGTGACAGACACATTACAGCCTTAAAAGACAATGAAGAATTCAATCCCTGATCACCATCTGCTCTTGGGATGTTCTGTTAGAGCAGAGAGAGTCCTGAAGTAATGTAATCAGTTGCTATCAACATGAAGAAAATTCGGACTGCCAAGTCTATCACTTCCCATGGCAAAGCTGAATAGTTCTACCTAAATCTTGTTTATCAGTGTAGTACAGCATTTTCCCTAGAACCTCTGAGACTACCAAATATTATCATTCTTCTGCCCTGACCCTTTTTTAATATTAAGAGTAAATGTTGAAAATCCATACAGTTGACACCACTGCCCTGGCAGATGCAGAATTAACAGTGATACTGTAAGGGATTGCAAAACCCTAAGCTATTTCACAAAGGGATTGAATTGAAGAGATAACACATTTTCAAATATAACTGAGGCCAGAATACAGATGCTCACCTTCTACAACTTCAACTACTGCCAGTACTCAGATGTGAACAGAAAAGACCACTATTAAATTTACCTCTAAAGGATTCTATAAACCCTTCCGGTCAACAATTAAGTGTTTAGCATTTTGATTTTTTTGATTTTGTAGTAGAAAATAATTTATCACCTACTATCACTTCAATTTTTACTGTTATTTACATTCAGGATAGGAACAATAGTATTGATTTTTCCCTGCTGTGTTTTTGATTGTATGCAATAAAATATTTTCCATTAATTTTCTTTCCAGGTAAGCTTCTGTCACAGATTACAGACTTCTGATACTTGTTAGTTTCCCTACAGAACTTTCTGTAACTCAGATAGGGAGGGGAAAAAAATTGCATACCCCTAAAATACCACTGAAATCCATTTAATACTCAAAGAAGAAAGTTGTTACTGCAAAACTCTGGTGAAATTTACCTCAAGCAAGGCAGCAAGATGCCTTCAGAAAGACAGTGTCACTTAGTGGGTAGAACAGAATCCCAGGACTTGAGAAATTTGGGGTAACACAATAAAGCTGAAGAAAGAGTTACAGCACAGCAATGATTTCAGAGTGATGCAAAGGCATGTTGCAGCAGGTATCACCCCAGTAGTTTCCAGTACTAAAGATGGGGCCAATTTGGTCACTGGTACAACAAAATAAAGATGAAACATTGTAAGACCCAAGAGGAATATGATTCTACAATTCTATGAACAGATGAAGCCAGAATGACTGGGCATTGATGAATTAATGCTTCATAGCATGCTATTGTAAGTGCTGGGAGCAGACAAATCCTGGGAAAAAACTTCAGGGTAGCAGTGGCAGCTTAAGTTAAAGCTAGAACATTTAAGACAAAACTGAACTAAAAAATTAAGATAAGATGATGTACTGAGAAAAGACAGTTGATGGGATCCAAGAAAAATCCGGAGGGGAAAAAAAAGAAAAGCAGAAGAAACAAGATTAGATAAAGAAAGTAAGATCTTGCAGTATGATGACTACTTAGTAAGGAGAATGGCATCTGATAAGGCAAGGCACAGAAAGTATGCATAATTATTCCTCTGAGTCCCCGTAATTCTTCTTGTCTAATGGTTGACCTTGAAATTCAAAACATTGCATTACTCCTTCCAGGTGTTAGACGATAGACAAATCTTTTAAACGACAATCATAAAAATACTACAAAATCAATCTGCAAAGTACCAGTCTATGGCACCTTCATACAGACAAGCATTTGCATAATGTTTCTTTTGCAAAGTATAAAAATATGGCACTTTGTAGAAATAGAAAGCTTATTAAATTATGTACAAAATACTTAAATCTTTTGGTCAGATTTGGAATCCATATTAACAGTCTTTTAAAGTGCTTTTGCTTTATTTATTTTTTTTTTGGCCGAAAATCTATTCACAAAAAGCTTAGGAATTCTTTAGCTTGCTACAAAATCCCCATATAGGAGTAAAGTCCTACCTGGAAAAAGCCCCAAACACAACTGGAATGAACACACACACACACACTCTCCAGCTTTGTTCCACTCAGTTACAGAATAAAGATAAGTGAACACACAGCAAGTGAAAATACTGCTGTGGTCTTCCTCGGCTTACCAATATTGTCAAAACAGGATAAAGTTTTACCAGTTTTCTATTGATCCCAGCATCAGCTCCTACCAATAAACAAATGTCAAAGACAGACATTTTGTATCTTGCTTCTGACCATTTAATGTAAAGCAGAAGAACTGTTTTATATTATGTAAAATTATTAATACTACATTGCATACAAAAGCCTGAAGTATCAGATGACTGCAGAAAGAGGTTTGTGAAGGAAGGGGATGAAAAAATGGATTAAGATTTTGAAGGAAAGAAAAGTAATTGACAAGTTTGGGGAAGAAAATCTGCAACAAACCAGCTCTAAGATAAATAGCTTTGTAACAGAAAACTTCTTGTGGTTTTCATAAAGGAACAAAATAGATATTATCATATTGACAAGATCATATCACAACAGCTAAGGGCAACAACAAAGAGCAGGAATCTCACTGGAAGAGTTTTATTTAGGGCCAAGGTTCTCCTAGATAATCATCCATCAGCAGCTGCAGTAACTAATTAAAAATCTGGACAAAGATCGAAAAAAATTTGGGAGCAGAACTGTTGACACTTACCAAGCGCAAGCTATTGATTTAGAATCAAACTGGATGACTTCAGAATTTAGAAGTACCTAAGTAACCCAGTTAGACTCCTTACATCATCTTCTCTTGCAGACACCATTAAGATGTGAATTTAAAAACAGCTGTGTGATTATCATATTCTGCTATAGAGTATGACTTGTTAACAATTATGGACAGATGAAAATCTCATTCAAGAAAGACTATTCTTTTTCACTTGGCAATGATAGTTTGGTACTTTCCTTTCCTCTCTGAAAGATAGGTACTTTATTAAACTGGTTACCCGCAAGCTAACAAATTGATTTATGAATTTTTGGTTGTCAGTTTGTCTTCCTTATAAAGAAGTAATCCACAACTATTAGATATCATCCATAAAGTTGATGCAGGTTGTGCTTTTTTAACTGATGCTAAATCAACTGTTTAAAAGGATTTGACTGTTTCAAAAGCTAATTATTATTTCTAAGGTTCTATATAAGCTTTGTATATCTCATATTACATATCTGCTGATGCTGGAATAGAACAAAGTTACAAAGAATGTAGCTGTTAAGAGGAAATCCACCCAGAAGTTTCCTCTTGTAACAGTGAGAAGAAAGACAGAAAGTAGATCTTTTCCAGGTCAGAATGTTATTGAGAAATATGAATAAATTTTGGATCACTGATATTCAGTAAAACAGAGAAATCCTGTGCAAACATGAAGCAACACCACTTCATAGCCATGAATAATCATGAAATAAACCTAAATCCTTTAAACATGTAGCCTTTTGAAGGTCACATTTACACAGGCCACTACATTACCATAGGATAAGAAGGAATTGGTCCAGCTGGATTTTCCCAGGAAAGAATAAAAATACAGACTCTAGTTTAAGTCTTATTTTAAGAAGGAAAGTTGAGTTGCAACAAAATCGTCAAAGTTTCTTACCAAAGAAGGAAACTAAGGCAGCTCAACTATCAACATAGTAACTTTTTTTTTCTTTTTCTTTTTGAGAAGCCACTTCAATGTAATATCAAACCTCTGGAAGCCCAAAACCCCTTTCTGTAAGGTTTTCTGTGAAGGACTCAGGCTCTCAGAGAAAGGCTTGATTAAGATTTTTCTTCAGCTGATATTTTTGACATTGTAGTGTCTCTGTCCAGCTGAATGGCCAGCTTTCTCATTGGAAAAGTCACAAAAAAGGTATTTATCAAAGAAGAAGAAGTTGTGTATTTCTGTATTCCACAAGGAGCTCGAGGCACAGAGACTGATTGCTTTGCCAAGTAGATTGAGTTCCAATACTGCTCTTTGAGAGAAGATACCAAACAGGAAAGCGAGCCTTTCAGGACAATAAACACTGTAAGTAATAAATACATGTTTAAATATTAGATATGTTTTTAAATGTCTTCCTTTACAACTGCAATCTTTTTGAAGCTGAATTTACCTCCACAAAAAGAAATATATATATAGGAAAAGGAGATATTAAATTTCCAGATCCCAAAATCATCCCCATAGAAGCACATTCTTTAAGGATTTTCTTCATTGAGTGCAAGCCAGATCTGCTTTTACACATATGAGGCGGTATAGAACTGAATGGCTAACTCATTCTTGGGGTTCCTGCAAATTTTAAGGGACTAGATGCCAGAGAAAAACTCAGAAGCTGAAGGTATATACCCTAAACTTCCCATTAAACTTTACAAGCACGGACACCAAATCAAATAACATTTGCACAGAGAATTGCAGTAACAAACCCCAGCAAAGTTTCCGGTCTGTGTACCTTCTCTCACATCTGCTGCAGTGTCTCTATCTACGAGCAGATCTTCATGCCAAGTCACTCTGTCTGCACCTGTAAATTGGTTCAGGTAATAGCTCTGGAACTCAAGCCAACCGGCAGAGCAGTGCTCATGTGCATGTGGCTGTTCTCTCCTGGCCCCACGACAAGGCAGCCCCTTCCAAATGCTTCAGGAGCAGCTCCTAGCCTGTGCTAGACCTGGAGCGTGCCCAGACGCCATCTGCGAGAAGGATGGCTGGCTCCCACTGAAACTGTGCTCGGGACCATGCTAACTAATTATCTGCACAGCTTCCTGTATGGCAATATTTATGTTAATTAAGGGCCTTGCTAGTACTGTTGTTACTATTACCATGACACTATGTTCCACCCCAGTGCAGAGCGGAGGATGTAATGGCATTTTGTAAATAACTAAACGAGCCTCACAGTACCCATTTAGAGAAGGACATGAGTTTTACCCAATTTACAGTCTAGGAGACTGTGAGATCAAAAGACTACCCCATATACTTCTCTTCGAGGAAATGGTGGTAAAGAGCCAAGAATAAGGAGTGGGATTCTTGATTCTTATTGCTCACATTTAGCTGCTGGGCCACTACCTACGATGTTAAATTATTCATCATTTCTCACAGGGAAGGAGGCATGCACTCACAAGAAAAGCTGGGTGCAAGAAAAAGGGTTATCAAAGTATTCACACACTCTTTCAAAAGAGTTAGTTAACTGACAAAAATATGCTGCTGTAACGCATTTTCATGTGTAGGCAGCAATTCTTCCCTACATCCTAGGGCTGGAATCCTGTGTGGGGAAAACTGAACTGCTCAGTATATGTAAAAGACAGGCCTCATTAACTCCTGGACATCTTCTCATTTCTTGGTCATAAATCCTATTACCTTGTATTACAAACTGCCATAAAACTCACAGATAAAAGATAATTTATGCTCAGTGTACAGAAGCTAATGTTTCTGTACTCCTGAGAAGCACACAACCAGAAAATGAGAAAGTATGTATGTGAAACCTTAAGCCATTCATATTGAGCATGGCTAGCATGATAAACATGACTCTAAGGGCCTTATGCTCTTCAGCCAGGGTATAGTCTAATGGTAATTGATATTACCAAATTTCAAACATAAAATGTATGAACTCTTGCATAAAATATCCTGCTTATAAAGACTAATTACTCCTTATTAAAAATTCAAACCTTCCTCCCTTCCCCACTACGGAAAGAAATATGACATCTATTCAGTACACAAGTACATTTTTTCTTTTTTCTTTTTTTTTAAATTCATCATATTAGAAAATGCTTCAGAACAAGCATCATATCCTAGAATTCTTACAAAGTATCCCTATTTTTGACTCCTATCCTAATTACTGTTGCATGGCACACAAAAAGTAACAGCCCTTGGAGTTGACAGAATCAAAGGCAGCTCAATCTTTTATTTGCTTTTTCTCTGAAGCAATTTAAATTCTTCAGACTTTGGCACTGATTTTAACTGTGTTGTTTATCTGCTTAAAGGAATATTTTGCTTTAGTGAAGATTGAGCAAAAGTGCTCATTTAGGCTGCTTCTTATTAGTTTTCCTTTCCCATTCAGACAAGAGAAGATCTTTCACTGTCAATTTATAAATTCTGTAGCTACAAATCATGTTCTCATTGTTTGAGCCCTTCCATAGGTACAACTCATTTCATGCCTGCTTTCTTTTCTTAAATATTTGTCTAGGGGTTTGACATGTATTGGAATTCATTTATCTAAATTTACATACTTACATTCTATATATCTACATTTCAGCCTCCCACCCAATTTCTCCATAGAGACCATGGAGACAGGTATTTATGGGATGTAATTATTCGCATCTTTTTTCTCTTTTCCCTACAGGAGCTCATCCTTAAAGGTCAGAAATGAACATAAGAGAGTTTACTTCCTTGTAGTTTTCTTCGTTTTCCACGCCAAAACATTTTTATCTATATATTTCAAAAACTTGCACTGTCTGTCTATCTATTTCCCAAGAAATGCCTTGATACTCAAAGTTCTACTGTTACATTCAGTACTTGGATAATGTTATTGGCTGATGAAAAAAGGCTTTGTTTACCTGGTCCACCTTGCCTGGTAGTCTGCACTGGAACCCAAATCAGGCATTGTCCTTGCTGTCTTCCTCTTACCACCCTGAAGACTTTTAGCAAGTCCATCAGCATGTTTCCTGCAACTCTGTGGGCCCTTTACAAGTGTGTTAAATATTGATGTATTTCTTCTACTGTAACTCTCTATATATTGTAACAACTTCAAAGCAATTAATAGATTTTTGGTGCCCTTAGATACCTACTCACACCATCTTCCTCTTAGTTTCTGCACTAGTAACTATAAATTCAACAGCTTGACTTGTTACTCCCTTTGGTATACTTCCTAGGGCTCTTATGGAATTACCAGTTTATCTGCTGTATTTGACTATTCCAGACTCTGCCTAGGTACTCATGACAGAGAAGCACTTTACTGCTATATTGAACCAAAGGCTAATGTTTTTTGGAAGCAAAAACATAATTCTGTTTTGCTCATATATTTTATCCAAGGAATCCAATAAAGATCAGATTCTTCTTCCTGAAGAGAGAAAGGTTTTCAATCTACATTTATAGAAAAAGCAACATGCTCTCAACTTTATCATTTGCATTAGCATTTGAATCTCAAAACCTTGCTTCATTTATTGCACAGTTTCCAGACTTGCATCTCAAACAGCCAGTGGATCTCCCATTGTGTTAAACTCCCCCCTACCTTGATTTTAAATTACAAAGAGGAGAGGGGGAAAGAGAGAATGTCATGATTGTTGCTGTTTGCAAGAGAAAAATATCAGGCTGAACTCCATGCAAAAAAAAAAAAAAAAAAAAAAAAAAAAAAAAAAAAAAANAAAAAAAAGAAAAAAGAGAGAGAGTTCGTCCAAGCTTGGGATCCTTGTTTCTCTCAGTTTATAAATTACTCACTTTTTTGAAGAAAAGCAACTATGCAGGATTAATGTACCACAACAGTTGACTGAAGATGCTGACAGTGACAGGTTTAAACCAACAATGAAAAGCAATGTTGTGTCAAAGTTAGCGCTAAGATTGTTTATATGGCCTGCCCCGATATCTGCCCCTTATTTCTGTATGCTAGGAATAGCTCGAAGTTTCCTGTGGAACTCCGCCCATCTACAAAAAAATATTAAATGCTTTTTGTATGGCATTATTAAAAACAGAACAAAGAAGTTTCTAACAAACAAAACAATTAGCAACCTCCCAGTTCTATTTAAAATGCACAGATCATGATTTTTTTTTCAATTTGTAAAGGGTTTAATTATTTATGGAAGACTCGTGAAAGTAACCTTAGGCATGGCATTTTAAAGCCGCTTATGGAAAAGATGAACGAAAATAATTAGAAATGTTTCCAGTCTGAGCAAGAGTTTTATAAGCTAAACTGGAAATTGTCCACTTCATTTCAGCTCTTCAACATGTTCTTAAAAATACCCTAAAGGAAATTTACAATGGTCAGTGAAGTACTGCACTCACAGATCAATCACAAGCAAGTTACTCCTCAGTTTTAGATTTTAACCACAGTTATCCTTTACTTCTCCTTCCCCCTCACTCTGCCTTCATCCATTTAGCTGTGCAAGTAATGATCAGTCATTCCTCATCATACTGGCAAAAGAGGTCCCGTGCCTACTACCTTTCCTGCAGACACAGTGCTTCAAATTATTAATAGAGCACCTGTCCCTGTGGCTTTAAATCTATAATCTCATAGAACCTCATTAATGCTTTTCTCAAATTACAATGAAGCACATCTAGTGGAAGGTTGTGTCAAATTTACCTGTGAATGTTATTTATTTTAATGGAATAAGCCTTTCCAAGAGAAACTGGGAAGGTTAGGTAAGCTTTTAGAAACCTTGCCAATGGGAAAAGATATTTTCCAAAAAAATAAATTAATCATTGTTAAAGAATAGTGTTTGATGTTTAGATTTGCCTTTAATTTAAATCTCAGAAGCAGATCAGCAAGGTCTTTTGTGTGTGCTGTTTTATCAATCAATAAATGCAATAACAGATCTGAAAAAACCACAGAAATAACACATCTTAAATAAATTCCCTTGTTGATGCTAGATGGATTCCCATCATAATGGACTGCACCACTCAGACCGCATAAGAGCTCTGCCTGATGTGTATGTCAGGAACTCCCCCATAACATCCGATTACATCTTTTCTTTGTTCCTCTTATTGCAGACATCCTTATTGCTACTCAACATGCAAAAGGGCTGTGTGCTAAATTTAGACTTATGGGAATCTAATTTAAAAGGTTGATTTTATTTTTTTTCCCATTTATAATCAATATCCTATATTTACCCAATTCAGTTTTTATACTTTCTGGTTTTCTTGTTTCTCCCCTTTTAAACAAATCTATTCTGAACAAATTAAACACAATCTTTTCCAAAAGAGGAATTCAGAGCCCATCACTTGCTGTCCACTTGTCTGCAATGTATTTTATATTTCAGCTCTGACCCTACAGAACACAACTGAGAAAATGAGCATTTAATGGTGCAAGACCTAGGGTGTCAGAGTGAGTGGAAAGTCAGCTTTATTATGAAGTAACTTTTCACAACACTTACAGGTTGAAGCAGGTAAATTAGCGAGCACTCCTGGATAACTATCACTGGAGAAGGAGTGATATTTGTTGCATGAAAAAGTGTTTCTACTGATGCCATTGTTTGGTCAAACCGTCCTCCAAGTCCGCCCAAAGTCACAATCACATCGATCTAAAAGACAGAACAAAAAGACTCACCAGGAAAACTCCCAGGAATGATCTCTAGACTCTGAAAAGCCACAATAAAATCATTTTTGGGGGAAAAAAAGAAGAAAAAAATAACTACTGACTATAGAAAAGCAAATGTCAAATACAGTTATTTTACTCCCATTACTGTGAGTTTTAAGATGAGTATTAAAGCACTATAAATTCATGGCCAACATGTGGTACTTTTTAAAAGGACCATAACCATTCTCCCTAAAATACAGGCCAGTCTTTGAAGGTCCTTACCTGTCCGTCCTGAATAGATAGAGTCTAAGATATATCACTCCATACGTAAGCTCCTCAGGTAAGTGTGGTATATCTGAGCCATAGGATCCTCAGTTCTTTATATCATTTCATTATTATACTCACAGTTCACAGAGCAAATAAAGGAAATTTCAGGTTAAGCCATTATGTGTCATTCTCATTCCTGCCACACAGCATTTCAATGTACAAGCAATACCACTCAAAGGCTGGCCCTGCTCAAGATTAAAAGCACTACTGTATAGGAAATTGCATCCCAAGTGACTAGGACATCATCTCCCACCTGTCAGGGACAGACAGCCACAGAAGCCCCCTCCAGTACCAGTCCCAGACACACAGAAAACACCTCCTGACTGCTTGCAGTATGCCATGGAGTTGCTCCTGCTCATTTCTCTCACACAGCTGTTCACGACTCTGAACACTTTATTTCCTATAAGCAGAAAGGGAGTATTCAAAAGGCTTGGTTAAAAGCTTTTGGGTCCTTAAATAAAAGGTCACTGAGTGCAAAGTATTATTATTATTACTTCCATAATGTAGATCAGTTATGTTCAGTAATTGTATTTTAAAAAGCTAACACTAAGTCATATCTAGGGCCCTAAGACATTGTAGCTCTGATGTCTTTAGAAGCTGCTTTGACAATGGCCATCTGGTTAAGTTTCCAACTTTACAGAGCTTAAGTCTGCGGTTTCTGTGATTACATGAAGTTTTACTCAACCCAGGAGCCACATAATGGTGCTCTGTGTATCTGGAACGATGTATTAATAGCATCAGCTTCTATTTTTATTACCAGGTCTAGGGCTTTATGATTCTGTTGAATATTGCTTTGCATGAAAATTAAGGTGTTTTCCTTCCTTGAAGAGATATACCATCTTTCTCATCACCACCAGGAAAATTCTTCAGAGGCCAGAGTGGATCAATATAACACATTTCACTAGCAGCAAACACTGAAACAAAAAACACCTATCCTTGTACTGCTGACAGGATGTATTTCCTGTGCAGATTACAGATCACACAGACCTAATGTACAACCAAGAGAATATGAATAGTAGGAAAACCTATCCTTAAACAGGAGACAAAATAGCAAAAGGTAAAAAGCATGTGTTCCCAGCTAAGCCATAATACCATAATATATTTTCCCTTTTATTGATTCTAGTTTAGAAACAAACTGCTTTTGTTTGACTGGTGATGACTGTGAGCTAAAAGGGCAGATCAATTCTCTTAAAATAATACTACTACTAAGACCCACCAATACCCATCAGTTCCCTACCAGACAACCAGCACTAAAATGCTCCCCTCCTTCCCCAATAGAGGCCATAGGGAAAATCTGCTACACTAACCTGGAACCACAGTGAACTTTAAGGTGGCTTGATGAAGGATCAGGATCCACATGTATGTTGTTTTTCTTCTAAGCAATGGGACTGAAGCTTAAATATTAGCCTGGATTAGTCTTCAAGAAACTGAGCAACTACTGCATAGTTTCTTGGTGTATCTATGTCTCACCATAACATGAACTTGGTTATTTTGGCTTTGATGAATCGTACAATGTGAAAGGTAAGAATGAAAGAAATACAGGGTTCCTTTGACTTGGAATTGAAATGATGCAATAACATTCCAAATGTGTCTTCTGTCCCTTGTAAAACTGCCAGTACGTCAGAGAAACCCTGCACAATTATTACCTCACTTGTACGTCCCATGAAGTACAGGACCCAGCTCAAGCAATGACGTGCTCAGTAACTCAGTAACACGCAGAGTTGTGGCAGAGACTGCCAGAGCACTGCAGCTGAAGAAAAATGCAGCAAAAAAATACTTCTTATATTTTTAAGTAATACAGAATCCTGCTCAAAGTCCTACTCCTTATTCAATTGTAACAGTGAAGTCTTGTGGATTTGTTACCAAAAAGGAAGAAAATAAAACCAATGTACGATGGAGAAGACATGTCAAAAAGGCATTCATAAACCAGAGGTATGGGGTTGAGGTGTGCTGGAAGAAGGATAATAAAGACACCTGAAAAGGGAATGTATCTATTATTTAGAGTTTGCATGGATTGTGAAAATGTAAAACACAAGTATGTGACAGGTATGCAAACAAACCCAGCTGGAGTATGAGAGGAATAGACAGGGAGAAAAGCTGAAATTCTGCACTTCTGTGACAGTTTACCGTACCACCTTTCACTGGATAATCGTGGCAGAAGTGACAGGCATCCAGACACTGTAGGACTTTCATAGCCTTTATTTGAAGGTCTAGGTATGCACACTTTGTTTATTAAAAACAAAAAAACACAGAGGCTAAGTGCAAACAAAACCTCAAGAACCTTTTCATCCTAAAGTTATCACCTCTCTTAAAAAAACCCCCAAAAATACAACACAAAAATCACAAACTAACAAAACAATGAGCTCCTTCCCTGCAATAACTGCTCCTCTCACTCTGCCAAGCACTTAAGAAAATGGATGTGCCATGAAAGCGTGTACACAACTCTTTGTCATTCCAGAACCTAAGACAAAGTGAATACCCAAGAACTGGACATTTGGATATTCCCACACTACAGAGAGGAAAGGCCAGTAGTTTTAGTGCTATAATTTCCTGCTTACCACAGGCTACAGAATTAATCCTGCTACTCCTAATGAGTCCAGCAGGCAACATTTGACCAACACACTGTACTTCAGTTGAAATGTCCATGCTTCACTTAAATGTCCCATCACCAGTCCCCTTACACAATTTGTTTTCACACTGTGTCTTTTATTTCCTGAAAAAAAAGGACATAAAATGATAAATAACTACAAAAAACAGCTTAGATCATTGCAGGCCCATTCTCTTGGACTATCTATAACCTGATTTAAATACAGAATATCTTTAAAGGCTATCAAGCTTTAACTTAGAAATAGCTGAAGATCTAAGGGTAGGATCCAGTCATCTTTAAATTATACACCCATATGTTAGTATGCCTTGAGAAAGTTTCAGAAGTCAGTACCAAACAGCAGAGTAGTTAAAAGGAGAAGGAAAGCATAAAGTAAGACTTTGTACTGCCAATTCAGAGACGAATTTTTTCCTTCTCCCGCAAGCTGCAGTTTAAAGGGTGCAGTAACCAAGGGGAGCTGAGGCTCCCATCAGAACCACATCAGAATGAAGTTGCTCAGGCTCCTGCTTCCACTCTTACAGACTACTGAAATGGACAACCTGCTGTGAACTTTGCAGGCTTGCTAAACACTGTGAAAGCTGGCCCAGCTGACATTCCTTTTTCTAGTATGAATGGGTTAAATACAAATAAGATTTTCACTTTATGACTGAAGAATATGCATTTAAGGACACAGGAAGTTGGGAACTGCCTGGAGTGGGTGAGAAGAGTGCAATATCTAGCTTTGTAATGTCAGCATCACCATGACATATGAGAGTAAAGTCCAAGGCTCAAACTGACAGCAAACGATGCCCACTCGTTTCAAAACCATGCTCATTATGTCTGATAAGAAATCCTCTCCCCAGGGAGAAGACAGACAACTCAAAGGACTTTCTTCCCCGTGAGCTCACTTTCAGCTAGATAACTTGCAAACAAACATGTCTAAGTCTCAAGGAGGTGGGTAGATGAAAGGAAACCAATTTATTGACAACAATCAGCAGCACTGAACAAACTGAAAAAAAGATCTCCCCTAAAGGAAAAAGGGAAGGCAAGAGTAATCAACATGTTGTAAAAGTTCTGGAGTCATGACTAAACCTCCCCTGCTCTGAGATCATGGACACCATCCATTGCAAATATCCAAGATATTAGTATGCCAATTACACGTTAGAAATCTGATGGGAACATAGAGGGGCTTTAGCACCTTCTCACTTCACTGAAATCTTTTCATCTTCCACAGCCTTTCATAATTTTCTATAATTCGTAAGACTATTCCTTTGATTTTAATTTAATTTTTAAAGAAATATGACATAGACAACAAAATTATTGTAGAAATATGCATAATGTGTTGGAAGTTTATTATGTGCTGAAACACACACACACATATATATATATATAAAGTATCTAGTGTTGAAAGACGAGCAATTAAGTTGTAGTGTGAATGGTACATTTATTATTGCTTTATTGGTTTGTCACTTCATCAATTTTGGCCAGTTTACAAGAAAAGCATTTTCTTCTTCATAAGGCAATTTGTCAGCTCAGGATGTGGTTTAAATTATTTTCTGATCTTTGCATCAGCTTCAGTACTGAAGACTTTAAAACACACCAAGCACTTCCCTTGATAACAAATGGGCCAAGGTAGATTTTAATTCATTTGCCCACAGTTGTATCAGAGCTCTAGTGCTGTCCAGATAAGTAATTTTTTTATATCATCCTCAAAATTGCAATGTAAATTTAATGAACTACTAAAATCTCACAATCCAATGTTAAATATGTAGCAAGATATTGTCCACTTAAGTTGATTATACTGGCTCCCTAGCTCAGTGTTTTACATAAAAGGTATGATATTCATTTCTGTAGGAATGATATGCTGAACCACACAGCAGCATCTGAACTTTGCTCAGGTAGAATCCTCTTTACTTTAGTCAGAATTTTCTTGTTGCTTCAGCCATCTGACTCTTCCTGGGAACAAGAGCTCTCAGTCAAAGGCTGCCATCCTGTCTGTGTACCTGAGAGGATAACCTTCAATCAGCTTCATCCTCACCTCACTGACTCCACTAATCTATATATTATATTGTTCCAGCTCCCTCACAAAGCATTTCTTGTTTTTTATCTTCATTTGCTTACAGTTTCATCCAAGTGCTTTAGCTATTTGTAATGTTTTTTATTTTAAATAGGAGGTTAATTCTCTCTGGTAATGACAATAAGTATGCAAACAGATTGCACTTGTCTGCTTAAAGCAAGAAAGATGTATGATGGTAAAATGGAAATGAGAAAGATAATCTCAAAATACAGAAACAGACGAGTTGCTGGAAACATCTTAAACTTAGTTTTACTATTGACTTGTGTTTACATCTCTGGTTGAATGATTATTTCATTTCAAAAAATGAAGCCTTGGCTTTGCCCTCTCTTGCAGGCAAAGGGAATGTTTGAGAGTGTATATAACATAATCTACCATTAGTTTTGTGGAACATAAACTTCATAACCATTGACTTAGTTCTTTATTACTTAAAGCAACCTTATCTACAAAATCCGTGTGAACTGCTGCATCCCAAGCAATCTCAATTTGACTTCCTGCTTCTGTGCTGAATATTTGAGTATGACCATGGTCAAACAGTGCTCACTGTGCCTCAGGTAGAGAGGGGACACCACTCCTGCTCTGCTACTGCCGGTCAGCTGGAGCAAAGCTCTGCAATTCCTTCTGTGTGTGAGATCAGGGTCACTGGAATTTCTTATTGCCTCAGATTTTCCAGGTGAAAGGTTTTTCCCTACCCCTGACTGTTACCATGCTGTTCTGAGTAGGTAGAAGTGCACTAGAATTCTTAAAGCAATCTGTTTACTGATGCTTTGGAGGAAAATGTGTGCTGGTTTTGATCCAGACACATTTGTTTTGTGAATGAACAAGGATTCCAGGACTATCAATTGCTTGTCTTCCAAAAAATCATAAAATCTTCTCATCTCTTAAAACAGTATGAAAAAACGTTCACAAGCATCAGGCTAACCTTTCTGTTCCCATAACTGAACTGCTGTAATCCACAGTGGGCACTGTGGTACCACCCCCATGGAAGTGCGAAATCAGTAACTAAACTATTATATCCCTAAGAACGGAAGTCTTAGAATGGATTTGTATTACGAATAATGCAAAAGGTCAAGCAAATCTCTTCAATGATCTAACAGCCACTTTGCATCCAGTGCCAAAAGCTGTATTTGGCACATGCTGTGGTTTTAATAATTTCGAATACTGCTTCCAGGAGTTAAAATAAGGGAATACAAACTAACTGCAAACTCTCATAAATGAAAAATTCAGGAAAGGAAAACAATCTTCCACAGGAGAATCTGTTCACTGTGAGCTTTGTATTTCGCATTTCACTTAACTCTGGCTGTCAGTCTTTACTGTAGTAGCCTTCCTCCCCCTCCCTCCAATACATTTCCGTGTTGTCACAAGATCAGCAGGGCAACACGAGTACAACCCACTGCTTCTCAGCCAGCAGGGGCCCCCATCCCCTGCGCTGATGCCTCATCCCATGTGGACCCCACTACCCTCATTAAGCGTCAGCCTGCAGCCTGTGCTGGAGGTTAACCCAGTCCTCCAGTGCCAGCAGGTGGGAAAGACACTGCACAGGGAAGAGGCTCTTTGTTGCAAAGAGTCTCCCTAAAAGCCTTTATTATTCCCCCAAGAGATACAGATTATGATCCAAACCAGGGAACCTTGCCCAGGACTGTGGCTCCTGCTGTAGCCTGCCTAGCAGAAAGAGTCTTGTACAGGAAGGTCCCTGGCTACTCAGGACCTGATGGATCAGACCCTCTAAGTTCTGCCTGCCAGCCCACAAACAGGATATATATCCTATATCAGTGAGGATACTTGTCGTGGGACCCTCCCCCC
>WEIT01019324.1:8018-53126 GCA_013389985.1 Dryoscopus gambensis | reverse complement strand
GATGAAAGAGTCAGGAAGGGTCCTGGCATGGTGATACACGAGAGGATTTATTTCAGCCTCATTGCGGGGGGAGGTTAGGAGCCAAAAACAAGATGGAGGAAGGGTTTGGGGTTTATATAAGGGGCTCATGGGACGGGCAGAGCATTAGGATTGAGGGTATCAGGCTGCAGGGTGGGACAGAGACGGGACCAGGGCAAGGGAACCAATAGGGAGGGACTAGGTTACAAGGGCAAATGGGAAAGCAGGGAAGGGAGAACATACAGATCAATCAAAGGAACACTGTGTCGTAGGAGAAGCCTGTCTCTCAAGCCTGGGGGAGGACTCCCCTCCGCAGCCCCCAGTGGGCTGGGTCACTGCAACAGGCACTGACTGCAAATTACCAGCTGCTCACTAATACCTTATTTCTTAATACCAAAATGTGCTTTAGGGGGTACAAAGCAGTTAAAACACTAACTGTATTTTCTCTTGATACTTTAAAGACTAAAAAAAGAAATCTGAATTTTCATAAAACTAGAATTTTTTGTGCATAGTGCATTATTTTACTCAGAGAGCAGACTAAGCTTTTGAAGTGGACTTGCTTTCTACATCAGAATTAATTAAGTCTGTAAGGATAAAGCTGATTTTTCCATAGTGGTTTAGTGATGCATCAAAGCTAATTTTGTTCTGTTCAGCAAGTTACAGAATCTAGTATCTAGTCTCTATCTTAGTGTGTTTATATTGAATGCCATTTTTTCCTGAATCTGTCCATCTAGTTAGTCATGTGCATTGAAATCCAAATGTTACTAATACATGACGTAATTCTGTAAGAGCCGTCTATTCTGTTACCATGAAGAATGAAATCTTGTGGTCATTATGTGTCTTAATTGGTGTTGACGGTAGCTGCTTTATTAGTAGGTATTTTTTACTACAGTGAAAAATGTTCCAATTCCAAATTATAATATTTTTGCATCATAGATATGTTTACTGGGATATACTCAGTTTAATCCTTATTTGAAGTAAAATATTCTTGTTGAAAGGGTCTATTTCAGAGTAATGAGAGCATAAATAGCTGTTATGCAGTACAGCTAAATGTGTGGAAATGTGACACTTCAAATCTGCAGATAACCAAATTTCATTAGATAGATGAAATTTTGTTGGTTTTACTTATCTATTAAATTAATATCAGCTTTTAGAAAGGAATGTAGAATTCTGGATTTAGCCTGAAAATTGTAAGGGTTTAAATTCTTTAGGGCTCTCAGAGTCCCTGGGTTCATGGTAGGTGGCTTCTCATTTTAATGGTAACACTGTTTATCTGACTTTCCCTGTTAAGTTATTTCAATAAGAATGATGCCCTAAGAGTGATGCCCCTATAGTGAACTAAGGAAGTCGCCATGAATTATTAATAACAAGCCGAGTTTAATGTGATTTTATAGCCCCTTAAGGAGTTGGAGCAGTGTACTCTGTAAAACCATTCAGTTCACCTGATTTTGACACTGGGAGCATCAAAACCATATTCTTACTTGTTAACACTAAAGGGGGGAAAAGGTGACTTGGGACTGCATCATTGTTCAGCCCTCAATTATTGTTAAAAACCAGTAATGTTTTAACACTAGATCAACCAACCTAAAACTGTAAGTGCATGAAGATTTCTAGAATTAGTGAAAAGAACAAAATTTGTTGCTGTTTTAAAGTAATAGTAATGAATGTTTGTCTCTAGAATATTAATTTTGAAATGATTTTTTTAAATGAGATTTTTCATACCTTTATTAATATTTGGCAATATGCCCATGTTTCTCAATGATGTTTATTTTTAATGATTTGTCACTTAACTGCTTAACTTGAAAGCATAATGATCTTTAATATCCAAGCTGAATTTGGCTAGTTTCCCACTGGTTACCAAAAAGTATAACTAAAGAGTTTGTGTGTTCAGCACTATTTATCTTTTTGTGTATGCTGCTTCACCTGCAGTAGAGTTTGTACTGGGCAGCAACCATCTTAGCAGTGCAAGTTTGTACAAATTCTGTTTAGTTTTCTCATAAGATGCTGAATGTTTCATGTTATGTGCATGAGTTAATGTTACTTATAATGGCTCTTGACTCTAAACTATCATTCTTACATTAATGCTGGGAATCAAATTATGATTTTACTGGAACCAAATCTTAGGGTTCTTCTTAAGCTACTTAAATTTTGATAATATGTAGTAGTTTATACATATGTTAGAAACAGGTACAGTTCTTACACAGTGAGCAGTTATTTTATCAGCCTTGCTGGGATTTCTATTCTGTCTGTTTTTAGAGCGTATTACAGCTTCTGGGTCTCAAAGGCATGTTCAATTTTTTCACATTACTCCTCCATTTACAAACATGCTGAAACTTTTAACACATAAATCAACAGTAGTTCAAACAGGAAAAGCACTCATTTAAGAAAAAAGTTGCCCTGTGTTAGTGGGGTACCTTAGTGTTTCCCTTTTGGACACTTTTTAGGATTTTCTTTTCATTGTACTAAATTTTTCTTTCAGTAAAGACACATGAACTTTCAGATACATTTACTATTTCCATACAACTTCACTTTTGTATTCTTAACATGTACATTGCTTTTTTCACAAGTTACTGTTTGGCTTAGTTTGAGTTGTTTTTTAGGTTGTATATATTTCCCAGTTACAGCAGAAAACTGTGTTAGTTAGGCTTCAGCTGTTTAGATTCTTTTGAAGTTCAGAGTCTAAGATTTCAGTTAGAACATTAAAAGTTGGTTTGTAGATAACATGTTACACTGCAATACAGTAGTTGTACAGCTGGCACATGTTTATCTCTGTTGACCAGATTCTAGGCAGGCCGGGAGCTTCTGGCCAAAGGTGAGTGCAAAGAGGGGCAGTAATAGCTCAACACCCCCGCCTTTGTTAAGGGACTAATCTTAAAAGTATTTGTCTGAGATGATGGCAAGAGAGATGGAATTGTCCAGATGGAGAATCCTTTGGACTGTGAATTTTGTTTCCGTCTACAATAGCTATTATTTTAAGACTAGGCATGTATTTTGTCATGGCTCTTTTCTTTATATCATTTCCTTTGGGTTCAGAATGGCAGATTTCTTTTGTTTCATGTGTTTCATAGACAGTCAATAGATTTGAGAAGAACTGCAAAATTAAGTAGGTTTGTTTCTTTATGCCAACACACTAAGAATAACTTCAGACCATAAAATTGTACTCTTTCAAATCTGGCTAACAGGTTGATGAACCTGCTTGCTTTTCTTGAATAGTTGTATTGATTTCAGTGAGAGGAAATGCTGGAACTATTCAAATATAAACTGCTTTCAGATTTTCAAATAAGGTGAAAAATTCTGAAGCTTCTTAGTTGCAGTAACATTTGGTATAAGAACATATTAAAAGAAAAGAGAACATTAAAATTAGGCATTTTTATATAGGTTACTGTTGTTTTAATTGAATGAGTTTGGAATTGATTGGAGCATCTTCACACACTGATGAGGGTAAATATGGAAAATTAAATGGAATGTACTGTGTGAAATATATAAGTGATATAAGCTGCAAAGCATGGTACAAACAATGACATTTTTTCTTAAGGTAGCATGGTGCATGTAGGTAAATATCTTTAGTTAGATTTCCTTATTTATGTTAAGTTATAAGAACAGTAAGAATGTCTCTAAATATAAATGAGTTAATTACTGACCTTTTTGATGGAAGTCTGGATGACTTTAACAGTTACCTGCTTTTGAATAGATAAGTATGTATGATGGGCACATAAGGGAAGAAAAAGCTATTTTAAAAAACATGAATATTTTAAAATTTATTTAGTCTACTATAATTCTAACGTAGACTTTACCATAAATTTTAGTTTGTTTCTGCAGAGCTTCTGTCTCATTCACTTTACATTCAATGTGCCACTGTAATTTCTCCTTATTCAGTATCTTAGACTGTGCCTACCTTGTTGTGTCCTATTGAAATCAGATTTGAAATCAGGATACATGATCTTGTCTTTGATGATAAACACCATGGTATTGGTATATGTTCCATCACTCCTTGAAACTCCAATAAACTTGGCTTTATTTTCTTTTAATATCTCTTTATTGGAATATTTCTTTCTGGATATTTAAAACCCAAAAAAAAAAAAAAAAGGAATTGAATCAAGGTCTTTCAATAGGAAACAACAGGCAATCTAAATAATGTACTGTCCTACACAGCTTGCTTGTACTATGTATTCTGCTTATGCTCAGCCATAAGCCACAAAACTACATCTGTCCTGTAAGCATCATTTTAGTGTCATGCAAAGGGAGGCATAAGTAGTTGGATTTGATAGTACATTTTCTTTTTTTAAACTTGCAAAAAAAAAGAAAAGGCCCCTACTGTAAGAATTCTGGCTGTGAACTCTTGTTTTGTTACTGGAATTGTTACAGAAGTGTGTGTCAAACTTCAGGAGAAGAGTAGTTTTAAACTTTTAGGAGTGTATAATGAAGTCTGAAGTGCTGTTCAGAGGGATTTATACCAACAGTGTCAAAAGTACAAACAGAGGATTTTGGGTTCTCTGTATGCATTGCACCTTGATGAGGGAACCTCAGCTGGTGAGTCTTGGGTTTGGAGAATTAGCCTTCAAACTAATGTTTCCCCAAATTTAAAAGTTACGCTAGTTAACATACTTCAGGAATATAAAAATCTAGAGTGTTTAGAATGTATTGCATTTTTTAAAATATCAAGTGCTAAAATTTGTGATAAAATGCTGCCTTCTCTTGATAATTTTATCCTGTATTTTCAGGCTTCCCAATTATGTGGTTTGCTCTCGTACACCTCTGTTTTGATAAGCTCACGTTTGGAGGCAAATTCACGTACCAAGATTTTAAGAAAAGAGATGGGAAAGCCTAGAAGCAAGCATGCTGTCCTATCCAGTCAATTTCACTTTTTAATGAGAGTGCAAAGTAATGTCTTCTAAAAATTTTTGTGTTTAGATTGCAAATATTTATTTGGTCTAAACTGATAAGCAGTCAAAACTAGTTATCTAAGAGATATAATCTACTTAACAGCTTCTATTTACATCCTAAAGAAAAATGGCCACATTAGCAGTAACATTATTGGCAGTATTGGCAAGTAGCGATTAAAATTATTCACTTTCTTAATTCTTAATTTCTTTCAGTAGTTCTTAGTAGTTGAAGCAATTTGTAGAGATTTCTTTAGAAGGGAAGGGCTTAATCCATTGAGAACTTAGTAAATATTCTTGTTAACTCTAGTTCCTTATAAACAGAAGGTTGTAAATTTTAGGCTAGGGCTCACCTGCCCTATGATGACAGAAATTCCTGTCTGAATACAAGTGAAATGAGAACACTTCTGTCAGTAAAGGTCCTGAATTATCCTTTTTCCGAGCATTTTGGAGAGATAATGATAGTTAATTATTAGAAATACACACACACACGCACACACATGTGAGTGTATCTATATCACAGAATATGCTGAGTTGGATGGGATCAAGTCCAACTTCTGGCCCTGCATGGCAACATCCCAAAAGAGTCACACCATTTGCCCAAGAGCATTGTCCAAACGCTTCTTGAACTCTGTCAGGCTGGTGCTGAGACCGCTTCCCTGGGGAGCCTGTTCCAGTGCTCAGCCACCGTCTGGATGAAGAGCCTTTTCCCAATACCCCACCTAAACCTCCCCTGACAGAACTTCAGGCCATGCCCTCAGGTCCTGTCACTGGGCACCACAGAGAAGAGATCGGTGCCCGCCACTCCCCTTCCCCTCATGAGGAAGTTGTAACTGCAGTGAGGTCTCCCCTCAGTCTCCTCTTCTCCAGGCTGAACAGACCAAATGACCTCAGCCATTCCTCATATGGCTTCCCCTCAAGGCTCTTCATCATCCTTGTTACCCTGCTCTGGACCCTCTCTTAGAGCTTTCTAACTTTTTTACATCAAGGTGCCCAAAATTGCCCCCAGAATTCAAGGTGAGGCCACCCCAGTGCAGAGCAGAGCAGGACAATCCCCTCCCTTGCCCTGCTGGCGATGCTGTGCCTGATGCCCCCGGTTGGCCCTCCTGGCTGCCAGGGCACTGCTGGCTCATGTTCAACTTGCCACTGACCAGGACCCCCAGGCCCCTTTCCTCAGCACTGCTCCCCAGCATCTCATTCCCAGCCTGTCCACACATCCAGGGTTGTCCCATCCCAGGTACAGAATCCAGCACTTTCCCTTCTTGAACTTCATACAGTTGGTGACTGCCCAGCCCTCTGATTTGCTGAGGTCTCCCTGCAGGGCCTCCCTGCCCTCATGGGAGTCAACAGCTCCTCTCCTCTGTGAACTTGCTCTGTATCCCTTCCAGTCCTGTGTCCCAGTCATTTATGAAGATGTTGAAGAGCACAGGGCCAAGGATGGAGCTCTGTGGAACCCCACTAGTGAAAGGTCTCCAGTCTGATGTCACCCCATTCCCTGTAACCCTTTGTGCCCAACCCATGGGCCAGTGGCTTACCCATCCCATGATGTGTTTATCCAGCTGTGTGCTGGACATTTTGTCCAGAAGGATCCTGTGAGAGACAGTATCAAAAGCTTTACTGAGATCAAAAAGTTTACATTAACTGGCTTCACTTGATCAGCTAGGTGTGATCATAAAAGGAAATCAAGTTTGATAAGCAGGACTTGCCTCTCATGAAGCCATGCTGGCTGTGACCAATGAGTGCATTGTCCTCCAGATGTTTTTCAATACCTTCAATATGTATAATTTTACCAGGCACTGAAGTGAGACTGACAGACCTGTAGTTAATGGTTTATGACACATGATGGCTAATGTATTGCTTTCACCGTGATATTAGTTAGCAAAATTTTTAAATACCTCTCTGGTTTTTAACTCAGAGTTAGTTTGTGCATGTTAACTTAAACTTTTTTTCATAAAGTCAACAGAATACCTAATTTCATTTAGCAGTGTCAGTAGTTGATGTATTAAGATGACTGAACATTCATCAGGTTGCAGTTTCACAATACAGCTAACTTGTTAAAATGGGTAGGCAAAACAAAAAAACAGCTAAATCATCTCTTCCAGCACCTTTCACATGCCAGTAGTCTCACTTGTCTCCCTCAGTGCTGAGCTGATTCAGAAGGTGTTCATATTTTCCCTTTTTTCCTAGTTCTGAGTTTTAGCTCCTTGAACTGGGCAACATGTCCCAGTGCATTCGCTGCTCGCATAGTGAAGGATTTCTCCCTAAGACCTAATCTAACTCTGCCCTCTTTCAGTTTGAAGCCATTCCCCCTTGTCCTGTCACTACACACCCTTGTAAAAAGTGACCCTCCAGCTCTCTTGTAGGCCCCCTTTAGCTACTGGAAGGTGCTATGAAGTCTCCCTGCAGCCTTTTCTTTACCAGTCTGAACACTTCCAAGTCTCTCAGCCTATCTTCCTGGGAGAGGTGCTCCAGCCCCTTAATCACCTTCACGGCTCTCTTCTGGACTTGCTCCAGCAGGTCACATCCTTCCAATGTTGGAAACCCCAGAAACTGCAGTTCTCATCAGAGCGGAGTAGTTGGGGAGAATCACCTCCCTTGACTGGCTGGCCACGCTGCTTCTGAGACAAGCTGGGAGTTGTTCCTTTAAACACAATAGAATCTTGAAAGTATTGGAGCTTATATCACTTGTCAGAGCTTTTCTGGGAGATGCTTCAAAGCCACAGAAGAATTTCTGAAATGATTTAAGCCTGTCTCAGAAATTTCTATTTTCTGTTCCCAATACTAGGTGTAGTTAGCACTGGATTTACAGACACCTGCAGAGAATTGCAAATGTAAAATCAGTAAATAGTAAATTAAATTAAATGCTGTTCTTGAGGGATAGAAATGGAACACTAGAGAAGCACTCCTGATTTTTACTGTTGCTTTGTTGAGTCATATGCTGTTCAGCTCTTTTAAAATTAAAGATAAAAATATATTTTTATCCTGTAAGGTTTTTTTTTCTAATAAGGGGCCAGTAAGAGCCTGCATAGGATTGAATGAGTATCCAGTAGCAGTCTGACTTCAGATGCTGATGTCTTTATTAAATATTCATTAAAAAGTTCTACAGTTTTTAATGAAATAATTGAATAATAATCTGCTGTTCAGGCAGTCTTTGCTGTACCCTAACTGTTGGTTCTTACAATAGTAGACTTTCCATTCATTGTGGCTATGGCTTATAGTAGAAGGAATTAAATCTCTGTAGCCTTTTCCCCTTTTCATTCAGTTTATGACTTAATATAAAATGCAGTTTATTTTGTTGCTTTTCTTTGACATTAGTGGCTATTGGGTTTTCTGCATTTTTCACCTGATTTCTAAAATAATGAATACATTGATCTTCTAATGTTTTACCAGAGTTTCTTGTAACATTGGCTGAGAATGTCCTTTGATTAGAAAAGTGTTTATGTCTTGTGTAAATAAAACAGTCTTAGTATCTCCTCATTTCTTCTCATGTGGTCATGTAAAATCCACACAGATTTTTCTTTCTCCTGAGATAGTAACCTAAAATATTTTTGAATTTCCCATTTTCTTCACTAGTTTTTCCCTATTGAATGAAGTGACAATTCTGGCCTCGCTTGTAATGAGAGTTATCATAGGATCCATTAAATATACATATTTGTATTGTGATTTTAAGTTTTGGCATTTAATCATTTTAGAGTGGGAAATTATTTTATGGAATTACTGTCCATGTTGAAAACTGGAATAGAAGGTCAATTTTTTTTCTCTTAACCTCCACTTCCTGCTTTGCATTCAGCCTGTGCCCTGTCTTTATGCTCATTGATATAAACAATCATGAAAGAAAGGGTGGACTGGTTTAAATCAGGACATGATGCCTCTATGAGCTAGTGATGCATCCTGAACTTATTATATATGAACCCACAACAATCAGTATTTCTAAGAAGAAACAGAATTCATGGTGGTGGTGGGAATTTCTGTGCCCTATAGGCTTAACACGGCATCCAGCAATGAAGACAATTTGATACGCAAAGATACAAGCATAGTTAAATAATATTCCTTGGAAAGAGAAGAGTCCATTGTGCATACATAGACAGGGTCACTAGATGTTAAGTGAGCATATCTTCATATCTAACAATTTAATGTATTTGAAACTTTATAAAGTCCCTGTGACAATGACATGCCTCATGCTGTGAGCACTTAAACTGGTTGTCTTATAATAGATGGAAATTGATTCCTTAATATTGGTTACAAATTATGATGATTTTGAAAACAATCTGTCAGTATTCTGGATTATTTATGAATAGTCTGACATCTTCTCAGTAGCATTGTAAGGAATGTAAATTTCAAAGCCTCCAATTTTTAGGAAATTAATTTAGGAAGTACCTTTAAATGATGCAAACGTTTGAAGTTCCAACCTGTCTTTCAAGTGTTTCCTCTAGGATTTCCCTTTTATTTAATGAGAAAACATAATTATAATACTCCTTTTTTTGTTTGTTTGTTTGTTTTGGTTTGGTTTGGTTTTGTTTGTTTGTTTGTTTGTTGGTTGGTTTTGTTGTTGTTTGCCCTTTTTTCTTTTCTTTTCTTTTTCCCTCTTGATAAAATTAATGTTTGTGAAGCTGAAGTAAGACAAGTGCCAAACCTTGTTCTTAATTCCAGCTCAGCGGTCTGGCTGGTCGGAATACAGGAACTTGACCCCTTTTTGTTGCTGTCTTGTGTGTTTCTCCCATGTGAAAGCCAATACAATCTGCAAAGCCAGCATAGAAAAAGAGCTCTGGAGGGTTGTGGTATAGTAGCAAGACTGTTTTGTGACCATGTTCTAAAGGCAGACCACAGGTGACAGTATTATTTACTTTCGTTGCTTGGGGTCCAAAGAGAGAATAAATTGCTATTGATTTTTGAGACATTACAGTGAGGTGTTTGAATGCCTGCAGAATTGCTGGGTGGTAGGACAGTCAGAGTCTGCATAGAGATTGCTTTGGAAAAGATTTTTTTCCCCTGTTGTGTTGGTTTGGTTTTTTCTTAATTTTCAGAACCAGCTGCTAGAAAATTTTGTTGTTTATTACAAATATATTTTATCTCTCCAAAGAATAGAATTCAACAGCCATTTTATAACAATTTGAAATAGATGAATGGAGTTTGGAATACAGCCATCTGTGTACATTACTTTTAAGAAGAGAATGCTGAGCGTTGCATTAAATTAACCACTTCATTAAAGACATCTCTTTCAGAGGTATAACAATTTATAAGAAGAAAATCAGCTGTATGGAACTGATACACAACTAAGAGTTTTCCCCACCCTCTCCTCACAAAGTTCATTTGTGTGGAGTATCAGGTTTTGCATAATTAGTTTACAGAGGTACTTGGCCATTTGGGGGCAAAAAGGAACCCGCTACTCTTACGTTTGTTACTTTAAGATTTTATAGCTATGCTACATCGTAGTGACACCTGCTGGGAGAGATCTGTAGGAAACAGCTGAAACTATGGCTGCTGCCTGTCAGCTCTTTCCGCTGAGGCCAGAGCGTGTTCCCGGGATGGCAGTGCGGGATGACGCGCTGTTTGTAGCTCCCCTGGAGGGCATCTGCTGTCAGTCCTCTCCGAGGAGCCTGACTCCCCTGCCACATTCGCTGAGCCTCACAAACTCACTCGAATGTCATTGTGCGTTCGGATCTCCCAGCTGGGACTTAAATGCACAGCACCAAAAAACCTGGGTGGATGTGTAAAGTAATGATGGAAGGTAATCAGAATGGTGCATCCCAGGAATTAACCTGCTCCACTAAGGGGAACATAAAACAAGATTTCCCTCTGCTTTAATTGACCAACATTTGTGTGTTTACTGTTCTGCAGTGATAATTTATTACTGCATTCATACCTGTTTGGCTGTTTACCATGGGAAGAGGAATTTCCTGCATGAAGAAGCTTTTCAGAACCAGCTTCCAAATAGAAACAAACAGAGGCATAATGATTCTAAGCTGAAATAGTGTGAGGGAAGCTACAGCTTCCTCCCACTCCCAAGCCAAATGGAGTGAATTTCCAAGACTTGTGTCAATTGTAACTTTCAGTTTTCAAATTATGTGGAGAACTGTGAAACTTGCAAACATTTTTTTACAAAATCGGTGGAAAGAGCAGCAGAATCATGTACTTGTTCCTCAGCTTCTGTAGCCTCATTTTTGCTTGCATCTGGTATAGTTCTCTGATTTTTAGCTCTTGGTGTATTTGTCTTGAGATTTGCCTCAAAACAAGCGAGATACTTGAGACTGAGAAATAGCTATCTGATTTCTGTCCAGGTTACTGCCTCTCAGAGACTTCCTGAAGATTTATGTAAAGCAGTTCCCTGAACAAGAGCGCAAGGCTTTTGTCTTCTCTTAAAGCTACAGAAACCTTTTTTGTTTCTTTTCAAATTCTCTGCAATTGTTTTTCCATTCAATTAAGAAAATTCTCAGAAGGGACACCAAAACTCAAAGGGTTTCAAAGAGTTCCCCATAATCTCCCCTCAGCACCCTCTCCTTTCCTTGCTCTGAGGACTCTGTCCTGGTACAGGATGATGGGTCTGGGTGAAGTTGTATTGCCATTGCTAATAGTAGTGCTAGAAATTTTCTCCCTATTTCTAGATATACATATTATCCATCCCTAAAAATTGTGTGAAGTTTAAGATTTAGTTAATTGCCGTAGACAAAGAAAATACACTTTCTGGCTTCTGAGCAGTAGAGGTCTGTGAAAGATGAAAGACCCTGAAATGACCTCCCTTTATCTTTCCTAAGGAAGGGCTACTTGTATTTCCCAGACTGACAGACATTAAGCCAGCAGCCTCTCCATAACAGTGAAGCCATGTAACAATGAGGCCGTGCCAGCAAAGATCAATAACTGCCACTTAGTTGAAGGGTAACAGTCTGTTCCTACCTGAACCAGTAGTTTGCCCATGACAAATAATCCTTGAAGATAATCAGATCACACCACTTGATTTAATTCACTTTCTAAAGCAGGAGTATTTGTTCAATGGACCACAAACCCCTCTGGTTTAGCATGACTTCATATATATTTGCTCATTCGTCTTATTCCAGGCTATTAAATTTTGTTTCTATTTCTTATATCTAAAAGGTCTTGCTGTATAGCAT
The DNA here is from genome assembly GCA_013389985.1 of Dryoscopus gambensis. NCBI lineage: Eukaryota > Metazoa > Chordata > Aves > Passeriformes > Malaconotidae > Dryoscopus > Dryoscopus gambensis. The sequence continues at coordinate 41,122 of WEIT01019324.1, read as the reverse complement.
CAAAAATAAGTTTTCCTTTAAAACATTCCCTGTTTTAGCTCCCTACAGCAAGTCCCTAGCCTAGTAAGCACCAGCTTCCGGAGAGATAAAACTTAAAGGAAGTCCTGATGGTGTCATTTAATATCATCTGATGAGAGACTGGTGATGGTCTGCTCCATTTCTTCTGCTCCTAGCAGACTCATCCATCCAAGAAATCTTTTACAGCTAACTTTTTGTGGAAGCTGCTGGACTGTCTTGTCCTGGGTTTTTTTGAGAGCTAAGAGAAAGTTCAAAAGTGAATTTGTGGGAGCCAGGCCAATCTGTATTCCTAGCACTGATATTCTCTCGTTGTCCTTAGATTCTTCATTGTTGGATAACAAACTTCTAAACTTGTTTAATGATGCTTGATCTTTATGCTTGTACTTATTTATCTAAGAAATGTTTTACTTTATAACATTTAACCTATGACACTGCACAATGAATTTTATATATCTTCCATTAAGTATAGTAGTATTGTTTGGCTGTGCAGGTTATTGTCCTTTACAACACAGCACCTGGTATGAAATGAGTTAATGCTGTTAGTCTGCAGAGAAACTATTTTTATGACAAAAATAAAATTACTTTGAAAAAAAATGTACTTTAATTGAAAACCCATTTAAGAGGTAAAATTATATTATTGATTATGATCAAAATGTCCCAGACGCTGATGAATTCATCAATTCCTGGTTTAGACATGTTATAAATCTTTTAGTGGAGGCAGGTGAATGTGAATAAGGTGAATATTTTCAGATTATGGTGGCACATTACTTTTTATGCATAAGTTTTTTGTTCTTTGAATGTACCTGTGAATGGAAACAGCTTTTTAAGAGCTGCACTAGAAAAATAACACACAATGAAACGTGCATTATAAATCAAGGCAAAATCAAACTGGTTTATGCCAATAAAAAGTATGTTTAAAAAATCATGACAAATTGTTTCAGAGCTTGCTGAAAAATTATTTCAGTAGTCACTCTGCTAGAAGAAAAACTGTGTTGTAAACAAGTACAAACAATTAAGGTTTCAAGTATAGTGAGAAATTAGACCAATATTTTTTATGGTAGTGTAAGTTGCAACATCTTTTATTCAAGTTTCCAGATCAAGATTCATAAAGCAGTATTTATTTTCTGCATTAATTTGAAGATTATCTATTATGAATCTGCATTATAGACTAATAGCATTGTTTTTTGTGGCAATGCATTTTCCAAGATGTACAGCCCCTCACTATCCACAGGAAATTCTACATGGAGTAGGTAGATCATAAATTACACACATTTTTGAAGATATTTTACTTCTTCCTAAGTTCCTGGAAAAATTAAGCTTCTTGGTCAGGTGCTGAACCCAGCTGATTCACTTAGCATCAGTTTCCATTCAACACACGCTGTGTGACAGGAACCTTTCACACAGGCTGTGTGGGTGGTGAGAGAGCACAAAGTGAGAGCCACAGACACTGTCTGCAAGTACAGTTCTCTGCTTGCATAAATGCATTCCAAGCTAGGACAGGGAAACCGGCCATCCCCACAGCTGAACCTGGGATGTTTTGTAGCGATACCAGATTCATGAGGTGTTAGATATGGCTTCTTTCAAGTGCCAAGGCTGGTGTCAATTGTAGGCTCTGATGCCTCTGTGCACATAGAGACTGAGTCACTGTGGTGAGAGTGGAAGAACCCTCTTCCTGGGCCTCGCTACAGCTTACAGCTTTTTCCTAGAAAGAAATTGTGGCTTCAGGGTGACCATGGCCTGGAAATCAGCAATCAGATGAGCGCTCTGATGAGTGCACCACTGTTTAAAAGGAGACTGAAGTAAAATAATTATCAGGGTGCTGCTAGCACAGTTTTGCACAGTCATTTTTAAACCAAGCTGTGAGCATTGTACCTTCCTGAACAAAGAGTGATGCTCCTTATAGTGTGATTTGTGATGGGAGGTACCTGTTTGTGATATTGCTGCCTCTTACCCCCATGGTGGTCTACACTCTGTTTTGAAGGGTTTACAAGTGTGTTACATAAACTACACTGGGACACTGATGATGTTTTTGAGAAAAAGTTGACAGTTTGTTTCTTTTTTTTTTTTTTAGTTAGCTCAGTTCCTCATGTCCCAACTAAAAGGCAATCTCCTGCTGCAGTGTGAGGAGAGCAGCAATTCCATAAATATATATGGTATATAAACCGGAGTGTTTGTAGCATGAAGCTAGACAGACTGGTTTTTATAATGAGGTCCTTTATTTATAGCTTGTCTGCCCCACTGAAAATACTAAGCAGGCTGTTTTGCTTTCTAGAAAACAGATATTTGGTATACTTGAGTAAATACTAACTGAAGGCTATTACAAACACTGGTGTGTTTCTTTGGATTATTGTTTAAGGAGGTGCCTGACGGTCCAGAGGAGGTGGTGTACATTCTTTACTGCCAGGATATAGGAAGAAAAAGGGAAATAGAAACAAATAATTTTTTTTCTATGATACTTTTGGCAAATGGAACCTCCTTCCCCAGCACCCCCCAATTACCATGGCCCTTATAAAGGTATTCAGTTGCTGTCCAATTCTTAGAACAAAAAATTGTAAAAGTAAGATTGCAGGGAAAAAGAATTAACGTTCTCCTTGGAACTCCTGAGCATGGAAATTCAGCCGTAGTCTTCTAATTCCTGCAGCAAATCTGTCTGCATGTGGCTGTCCACATCAATCTGCTAATTATGCTAGAGATNATAGTCATGAATATCACAGAGCTGATAAGAACAGACTAAAAGTATTTGGCTGCTGAAGCTTAAATTAGAAATGAAGTTGAATCTGGAGTCTAAAACTCATAAGAAAATAATAATAATAATAGTAATAATAATAACAGTAATAATAATAATTTCCTGTATATAATTTAAAAGAAAACGCAGATATAGGAAAACAGGATGCATTTTAGTAAAAGTCAGAGTGCCACTACCAGATAAACAGCTTCAAGGATGCCTGAATTTGCAGGTTTAGCTCTCAGCAGTATCACAGGTACTGTCCAGACTTTACTTTCATAATAAAACCAGCTATCTTCTATGTAACATCAGCTAATGTTTTCAGAAAAATGTATTTATTTAATGCCTCAAGAGAGATGCAAAACTTAGTAATGCTGTGGATTGTCTTGTTGTTTGTTTGGGTTTTTTTCGGGGGATAGGTAGTGTTGTTGAATTGGAGGGTTTTTTTTGGCTTGGTTTCTTTTTTGGGTTTGGGGGGTTTTCTGTGAGAATCGAAGAAAATGCTCAAAAAAAGTCTTTTTTGAGTATTTATGATCCTGACTCTAAGAAGAAATGCTATACGTGATTTTGGTTTTTAATTAATACTTTAAATCTAACTTGTAATCTTCAGTTTTTCAAACTGGTCTCAAAAGTAACCAGACTCTTTGGGTTCAGGTTGNGCAGGGAAAAAGAATTAACGTTCTCCTTGGAACTCCTGAGCATGGAAATTCAGCCGTAGTCTTCTAATTCCTGCAGCAAATCTGTCTGCATGTGGCTGTCCACATCAATCTGCTAATTATGCTAGAGATAGTCATGAATATCACAGAGCTGATAAGAACAGACTAAAAGTATTTGGCTGCTGAAGCTTAAATTAGAAATGAAGTTGAATCTGGAGTCTAAAACTCATAAGAAAATAATAATAATAATAGTAATAATAATAACAGTAATAATAATAATTTCCTGTATATAATTTAAAAGAAAACGCAGATATAGGAAAACAGGATGCATTTTAGTAAAAGTCAGAGTGCCACTACCAGATAAACAGCTTCAAGGATGCCTGAATTTGCAGGTTTAGCTCTCAGCAGTATCACAGGTACTGTCCAGACTTTACTTTCATAATAAAACCAGCTATCTTCTATGTAACATCAGCTAATGTTTTCAGAAAAATGTATTTATTTAATGCCTCAAGAGAGATGCAAAACTTAGTAATGCTGTGGATTGTCTTGTTGTTTGTTTGGGTTTTTTTCGGGGGATAGGTAGTGTTGTTGAATTGGAGGGTTTTTTTTGGCTTGGTTTCTTTTTTGGGTTTGGGGGGTTTTCTGTGAGAATCGAAGAAAATGCTCAAAAAAAGTCTTTTTTGAGTATTTATGATCCTGACTCTAAGAAGAAATGCTATACGTGATTTTGGTTTTTAATTAATACTTTAAATCTAACTTGTAATCTTCAGTTTTTCAAACTGGTCTCAAAAGTAACCAGACTCTTTGGGTTCAGGTTGTAATCTATTGAAAGGATAAGGAATTATGTTGATTATAATCACAGGCAGCACAAAGGTCACATGAGAGGTATTGGGAGCTTCATCCAGCTTTGTTCAGGGATTGGCAAAACAAACTTGTGAGGTTATAAAGCAACAAAGGTGTGGTTTAGTAGAGCTTAAAATCAGGTGTTTTACTAACACAAAAGTAACAACTCCTAGTCATTATTGACTTGCATTGTGTTTGTAGCAGTGACCCAGAGGTGAAAGGCTCCACATCTCATTTCCAACCCTCTGAGCTATGTTGCCCTCCATAATTTAATTTGATGCAAAGCAATTATCAGGCAATTGATTTTTATTGATTGTGCTGTAGGACAAAAACATTTCTGTTGCAGCAGACAAGAACTTCTGGGATTGCCATCCACCTGTATTCACGGTAAACAGAGAAATGTTTAAAGCTATGTAACTGAAGCTCTTAGTGACCTTTGACATCAGTAGATAGAATGTTTCTTTCTTTACTTTTTGTGCCAGTGTATGCTCTCTGACCTTTCTTAAGTTCTTTGTACTTTTCTTGTCCCTCATTTTTGCTTTCTTTTGGTTTGCATGGATGCTTGCTTGCTTACTTTCTCCTTTCTCCCCAAGCCCCCTAATTCTTGAACATTTTCTAGTATCTCTTTCCCCCATCCCCAATGCAATATTTTCCATTGCCAGGTGACTTTTCAGTCTTCCCTTACACGTTTTCTTTCTCTCCTTACTAATTTCTGCCCTTATTTGATGAGCCCGTAGTGCTTTTCTCCGTGGATCCCCTTTCTCTAATCTTTTGTCTTGTGATTCTCAGGTTCTCTTGCTATTTCTGTGGGGATTTACTTCTTTGCTCTAGCAGTTGTTGTCTCAGCCAGTGCTAATTTCACCTCCTTTGTACACTTGAATTGCGCCTGTAGAGCTCTCTTCAGAAACCTACGGCACTAAGTGTAGGTTAGTGCTGTAATTTAACCCATGTGTGTAGCTGCTTTTATAGTGTGGATGCTTCATCTAACGGGCATTGAATTGAGATATGCAGATTGTTTCAGGTTTTAAGTACTTCAATTTGTAGCACAGTTGCCTATTTTTTCTAAATTATTAAGAACAAGAATGTATGCAACATAATTTAATATTGGGATATGGTTTCTGCCAGTCTCACTATAACGTATAGAAAGTAATGTAGCAAAGATTTAAGAGTACAAATAAAGTGGAGAAAAAAAAAGAGATTTTAAGAGCGCTGACTATCCTGAACAGTTGGAACTATATGTGCAAAATACTAATTTAGTTTTGTGGTTATTGTAAATACCAATATATCTTTTTGGAGTGTATTCACTGTGCATTGATAGATGATTTTAACTGCTGGTTTTGTTTTAACATACATTCTTATATGATCAAATTATTCTACTTGGAAGTAGTTTAATTGCATAGGGGGAAAAAGGAACTGAAAATGAATCATAACTTGTTAAAAGTAAAAGAAAATGTTGAAAATGTTTATATACGAGGACTTTCAGTAGGTGTTTTATTCTGAGTAATTGTCGTGGTCAATAGATCTTTTACAACACTGTCAGTGAAACAGGTTTCACTGTTGCTCTCTGATAAAGGTCACTTGGAAATTCAGGTCAGGAGTTTCAGTATGGGCAGTAGAAGACAACTTTTATGGGCTACTTGTGGAAATTGATAAAGCTTTTGGAAGAGCTTTGGGAAATCATTCCACGGAAGCATTATTTGTTGATGCAGTGACTTAGGAGACAGAACATTCTGCTGCTGATCTTTGTAGATTGTTTACTTTCTTGCAGTTCAAGGCAGATTGTTGAGCGTGGCTAAAATGTGTGCTAAGAAGATAGGGCTGACTAAGTTTCATTCTGCCACTGCAGTTTTTGGCAAACTGATGTTTGAACATTGTTGTAGTTGGCCTTCTAAATGTGCTATTAATACTTTTAAAGCAATTTCCATCTATTTTTTTTTCTGTTTTAATGATTCCAGCATGTTTCAATACACTGCAAAAATACTGTCTGTTGCTCGTTTTGCCTTTATATTCACAAATGGAAATAATTCATATGATAAAGATGCAGAAAATGATGGCATTGATGGAAAGCCATGCTATTCTTCTATCTACAGTAATCATTTTCTTTTATAAATTAATAAAGTTTATTTACTAAATTAATAACAACTACTTTAAATTCTTTTAGAGCAATTTACAGACATGTCCTCTAATTTGCAGAATTTCAGAAAGGGTTTTGTATCCATAGTCTGGAGCTTGGTGTGAGAGGAGAAAATTCTTCGTGAGTATAACACCAGCCACATTTTGCAGTGTCTTGTATCTAATTAAGTTTGATGGTGTCTTTAGAAGTCAGTTGTGAGGTTGTGTATTTTCCTTTGAATGGTTTGTTCTGTTTCCCCCTTTCCAAAATGTATGGTGTATTCCTAAGATGTAACCCGGCCTATGATCCCTCCCCTGGGAGCTTTTGATTGGCTCAAGTATTGGGCCCGCGGCCCTTCGAATCTGTGATAAGGAGTGCCCAGAAGCACCAGGCTCTCTTTCTGCTTTGGATCTTCTCCTTCCCCCTTTCCCCTTCCCTCACCCACAGGGAACGTTGCCCCAGGCTCCTGCCGTCGATGGCCGGCAGAGAGATGGGCAGGGGTCGCTGCAACAGTCAGTGAACACTTTGAGGGCATTCTTCCCAATGTCCCATTCTAGTTCCCATTTTTATGTCTTAATCCACTATAGTTATGTTATCAGTCCTGCCCCCTTGCCCCTTTCCAAGAAAGTTTTCTTATTTCAGGACAGGTTGCAGTTGCACATCATTTTGGAAGGACTTATGGACAAAGCAGATGTTCAGGAATAAATTATTGCTCAGTCTTTCTCTGTGGTTTAGGATTTTTCTGAGCCAAAGTTTGAAGCTGCACTTTTATTTACTAGGCATTGGTAGCAATTTTTGCTTGTATTTATCCAATTTCCTTTTGAATCCATCTATAGATAAAGAAAGCATTGGCTGGGGGAAACCTGTTCTGTGTAAGAAGTGGTGCCAGGGCAGTTAAGGAAAGAATGATGTCAAGGAGAGAAAAAAAGGAAGATAATGAAATTCAGGAGAAATTTGTAGGAGAAATGTAGAAACTTCAAATGCCACAAACTTTTAGTGTTTACCAACATAACAGTTTACTCCCATGAAAATGAATTTTGGGTATAAATGATTAAGAAGAGGGATGTAGCATCCCATAGTTCGTGCTTCTGAACTCCATACCAAAACCTTGGGAAATTCAGCAATATTATATGTGTCAATTAAGGTTAGTGTATAATTAGTATAACATTCAGGCTTTCATTAGCTTTATTTGTGATCAGCAGCAAATCCAGCAAGTTTAAATCCCTTTTCTGCAATTTGGGCATAGATATCCTCAACTCTTTTTCTGTGAAGCAGGAGTGTGTAATATTGAAGAGAGTGTGAATGAGTGGTTTACTACCTAACAATGAAGATAATATAGGTAGTTTTAGAGTATTTATGTAATTGTGAAGACAAAGGTACCAGCTATTTTATAAATTAAATAGGGGAAATAATAGAGACAGGTGAAGATTAGTAAAATAACAAAATCAAATCTATTAAAATAATCCTACTTAGCCTAGGGAATAAAGGGAGAAGTGAAGTAATATCTTCTGAGTGCCTGATAGCAATTAGCATTGGGAACATTTATTTGATTAATTTGTGAAAACATCAGTGTGTCACTGCACTGGTTTTTGGTTCTTTTCCCAGTTTAAATTAAACTCAACTTGCAAAAGTTAAGAAATTTCTTACCCCTTTAGCTCTTGCAGGAAGATGTATGTCATCTGAAAATTAATCTATTCTTAAACCCCAGTCAGGCTAAGCTATGTAAAATGAGCAACATCATCAGTTCCCTTTGAACACATGGTTTTTGAGAGTGCCCAGCAACTCGGGGTGTTGTACAGCACACTAGAGAACTGAAATGCCGCTCAGTTCTCCTGATGGTTCATATTAGACTTTAAAAAAAAAAAAGGTCATGGTATTCAATGGGCATGGATTGTTTTGTCTGCTCACTGACTACTGCAGAGCATAAGGCAGTATTTGCGACACATGTTCTTACTACTGGGTTCTTGTAAGTAGAGCAAGGAATTACAGCAACTCAAGTAAAGCAGCACAGAGAACCTAAAAACCATCCATAGCTGATAAAGCCTGCTGTTTTATTATACAATTTAAAATGGTTGCCAAAGGAAGAGAGCTCATGTGCTGTGATACAGATCTAATATTTGCTTTGTATAGTATTTTCCTAGTTACTAGTATTCCTTCATTCAGAGACTTAGGTCTAGTGAGTCCTAGGACACTTTTGTTAGGTGAGGGGTCTTGAAATTCTGTATTAGGAGTCCTAAGCACTGAAAACTTAATTTGAAATCGTTTGAGGGCAGAATGGCAGATCAATGGCAAGATCAGTTAAGTGTGGAGGGGAGAAATCAATTTTTAACAGATAAATCACTACTTATTAATGGATTAATTAAATAGCCTAAGGTAATCACTTAAATGATTGCTAGAATACAGTGCATTAATTGACAATACTGTGATGTTCTTTGAGTTATTGTTCCTTTTTCTTTATGTATTTGAAATAGAAAACTGCTCCATACATAAAGAGAGTTCAATTTTATTGATGGTTTATTGGTCTGTGAAGTTCAAGGTATGGTGATTTCAAGCATTGAACAGTAGATAAAGAATGAAATACAAACATTGTTCTTATTTGATAAGTTTTCAATTATCAGTCATGATATAACATCAAATCAGTCATCGTTGCACACATAGTTAAAAGTCTATTATCTTAGTGTATTAATATATATAGCATATTAACTAATGTATCTATGGCCTTTTTGCAGTATTATGGCAGTCAGACATAATTACAGCCTCAGGTGCCTGGGGCTAAGTTTCACAGTTTGCACACACAGACATACTTAAGCATCTGGAAAAGTAACAAAGAATTACTGTTATTTTGGATATAACAAGTAGGATCATGTAAAGAAATAATAGGTCATTTAAGATAGTGAAGACTTTAAGTAAAAGAAGCAATCCAACCTAAAACATAAAGAGACTTTTTAAATATATGCTGAATGTATTTCACCTATAAACAGAGAATTCAGTTACGGAAAGTAGTGTTTTAGCAAGGAATGATCAGTACTTTGCTGTTAATAATTTCCGTATTAGTCTTATTCAAGGCAATGTTATATGATCATCTTGAGTTCTTAAATCTCCCCAGAAGATAAATTTATTTAGATTTCACCATGAGTTGAATATCCAACTACAAATCACTTCAAATGAATCAGTCGTTTGTACAAGATTGATTTCAAAATGTTTCTAATTCATTTTGTCACACTTTCATTAGCTTATATGATAGCAGTAATTCAAATAAGTATTTGAAAGAAATGGCTGCCTGTTAATAATTCGGTTTTGTTTTTAATTCTCCTACCAGATATGCATTTCGAAGGAGTGTGCACGTAAACAACTTCATGTGGCTCATGTTTGTATAGTGTATCTTAGGAGTAAATGACTAAAATTAATAGAACAATAGTGAGTAAAATGGTGTGAGTTAGATTCACTCTTTCAAAGTATAGTTAACTTTAAATATTGTCAGAGTATTTTAGTATATATTTATTAACCTTTGTGGAATTAAAATGTATTTTGAGCCCTGTTATTTGCATACTTGTCCTATACTAATTTGTTGCCTTTGGGGATCTTACATAAATAGACATATTCAGAAACTATAATTTTCTGGCAAGTTCAGTTTGGGCACTGAACAGACAATGAAAATATTACTGTGGTTAACATTTACTTTTATTCAATTAATGAATAATTATGAGAGAGCTTACTTTCCTTAAGTGCAGTTATCTCCTCATGTTTTTAGTGGCTTGGTGTTCATTATATTTCTAAATGAATAATAACACAAGCTGTGGAATAAATGCCATTTGGGATTACAGTTGATGATGACCCCCAGTCTGGCTCATAATTTCTAATATTTCTGTCTTGTAGTTCTAAAGATTTTCAAAGTAATTGAATCTTTCCTTTTTGTGACTGAACTCCAAAGGGGTTTTTCAATTCCCCTGTTTTCTTTCATAACCATAAAATTAAATTATTGTATCCCAGGGCTTCTGTGTTAGTAAAATTTTTTTAGAGAAAAATTAAATATGAAAGTCTTCTAACTGGGAGGAAAGGAGATTTATATTCTCCTTACTAATAAATTCTGATAAAAACCAGCTCTTATAAAATTATAGGCAAGGAAATACATGCGTGGGCTTGCTGTTAAAAAACCAAACAAACACAAATAAAAGCGTTACAGTTCAAACTACTGGGAGCGTCATCAAGAGTACTCTGTATACTTGTAAGATCTCCTTTAAAGGTCCTGAAAGTTTTATAGAGCTATCCAACTGATCTGCTCTTCAAGACAAGTAGGATTTTTTAATATTTTTTTTTTTTACCTCAAAGGCAACTCAGTTTTTAATTGAAATGTGTTTTCTGATTCATAGTCTTCAAATTTTAAAACTAATGTGGTCTAACCCTCTCTGTCAGAAGGGGGGAAAGGAGACCAGTTTGACTGCATGACCTTCTGGGCAAGTACTCCCAGCTCAAATACCTCGTCTAACTGCAGCACTGCAATGATACCTGCTCAGCACAAGTCATGGTGTGGGTTCATTTGACAGAAGCAAGTTGGACATAAGAGTTCTTCAGTGCAAGTCTTTATTGGTGTTAGAAAACAAGGAAGGAGTATTTGAAAGAAAGGAGACACAGCTTTCATTTTGCTGTCTTAAACTAAAACGAGTTCTTGATGGGCATAAGACAATTAATAAGGCTACTAAAATCTTGATAGCTTATTTATACAAAGAAGTCCTTATTTGGTAGAAATCAGTTTACTGACAGAATTTAACAACAAACGACACAAGACCTTTTAAGACCTTGCTTCAGCTGGATTGTATAAATCTCTGTGGGCTTTTTTTTGTTTGGTTTAGGTGTTTTTTTTTGCTTTTAATAGTGACTGGTGGTAAAATTTTTCAAAACTGAGGGTGATTTTTCTAGATTGCCATGACGAGGGACAAAATTATCTAACAAGGCCATGTGGCTACCTGAAACCTGTTCGTTTTTTGGATTTTGTGTTCTCCTTTGTTTTAATGCACCATTGTGTAATAGAATATTTACATATTTTGGAATAGATGTGAAAGAATACCATAAATAATTTTATTGTAGTGATGAATGACATAAAGATGTAAATGATTAAGAAATTAAATAATAAGCCTTCCAGTTTGGACAGATATTTATGGATGAGGAGATTGTCCTTTTTTTAAAAAAAAATTATTTTCGTGATGAGTAGGTAGGCTTATCCCTACACTCATAAAAGTACATTTTGTATGTTAAGTCTTTGTAGTGATTTTCTTGCAATCTTTGCAATACGTCTTTGCTATACATGTAGAATCGCTATGCCTTGTGCAGATTGTATACATCTTTTTTTCACTTTGGATGTCCATATTTAAAGACATATTTATCCATTTATCCATTGTCCAAACCCAGAAACACACTTGTATGAAAATCTTATTGCACTAGAACCTGTGCTGTTAGTGTGAATGAAGCAATGTATTTGTGTGGCCTGAAAATTTTTAGATTTTTAATAGTAATCTATAGATCCAGTCTATTTATGAAACAAATATTGTCCAAAATGATGGCATACATTAAGACAGAAAATTTCAGGTTTATTCATGTGGGGAAAAAAATCCTGTGCTTTGTCATGGGGGAGGATCGTGTGGTTTTGTATTGTTTGGGTTGTGCTGGTTTTGCTTTCTTTAAAGCATAATTAACACAATCTGTTAATCAGTAGGGTAAGATTATTTCTGTGGAAACCCTTCTCAGAAGAAACCCCAGAGCACAAGCCCCTTTCTTGCTTTCAATGAGTTCCAGGTAATCAAATTTGTTGATACTAATACTTGAAGAAAGTAAATTTTCATGTGTGCATAATAAGTATCTCATTTCTGATTTAGCTTTGAAATCTTACTGTCTTAATCAATGGCAATATTTGTTACTTGACTTCAAACTAAACTAATTTTGTAATTTTTCTATTTTTTTTTGGAGGGAGCACAGGTGTTATGTCTTATTGAGTGTAGATTTCTATTCCTCTTGCTTTGAGCTGCAATTTCTTGAAAGGCTATTAAGAATTTTAGTGTTTCTCCTGTGTGCAAGAAAAGTGGTAGGTGAAATGTTGCATGTTTATAATAATCTTAAAACTTGTTGTGTGTTGGAAATTGGGAAAGAAATATGCTATTAAATACTAATTCAGAAAAAAGTCTTGATGAGAATATACATGAGTTTACTCATTTGTGTAGTACATTTTCAATTTTAAACCAACTATGATAACAATGTTATACTTTGAACAGCTGAGGTAGACTAATTAATGCACTCTCAGTTCAACTTCACAAATTTTCCTTAATACATTTTGAATTTTAGATTGTTTTTTTTCCTTGGACTTCTGAAATTGTATTTCAGAAAAGTACTGCATCAATGTTATGCCTCAAATATATGATGAACTGCCTCTCCCCAAGTTAGTGTAGAAGCCACACTAGCTTATTGTTTCACATAATGATTTTTATTGTAAAAATAAACATTGAATATCAATTTTGGGATACTGTAACTTGAATACTAGGGTTGATTCAGACTATTGACTACTGTGTAATTGTCATGTCCTGTATATATATATATGTATGCTGCCCTTCTGACCTTTCAGTCCAAAGGTGAGATTTTACTAATCCATTGGACAAAGCGAGCAATGCCAGCTATTGCATTGGGCATTAATTTACAGGCAACATGATACTCAACACTTCAGGGTAATTGGTTCCTTTAAAATTCAGTTTTGCAACAAAATGTGGCAGGTGCAAGAATATGCACAGACAAACGATGTGTATACATCTGGAGGGAGTAGTCAGAAAGAATAATAGTTATTGGGCATCTTTCATAGTCATGTTCAGCTTTGATTATTCAGATTTGTTACAGATTGTCCTGTGAAGTCTAAGAGCCTGAAAGTTGTGAAGCTGCCTTTTGAGTTGCTTTGGAATACCTTCCCTTGAAGGAAAAACTTAAGGTTATTGTGAACTTTAATACTGTAAATACAAACTTTGTGCTTTTTCACCCCTTATTATTCTGTCATCATCCTGATGTCTTTTGCGTTGGCTGATTATCACCAGTGCCACTCCGCTGTAGAAGCCCATGCTTAGGAAGGACATAGCTGGCTGGTAATCCATGGATGTGCTTCATAATTGCACCTTGCTCAGGGGTCTCCAGTGCAGGGAAGAGATAATGGAATGTCCAAGAGTGGTATCACAGCTGCCTTCTAGACATGTGGGGTCAATCCATCAGGTATCACCATGAGGCTTCTTCCTGTAGAGCCCAGAGTCTATGAAAGGGACAGAACAGGCTGTATTTCGTTTTAGGAAGAAAATGCTAACAAGAAGTGTTGTTGCTGTCTATGACTGACTAATTGGAAGATGCATAGTGAAACAAAGCTCTTTTCACAGGTGCACCATGATAGGATAGGAGGCAACAGGCATAAGTTCTAAAAAAGGAAGTAATATATTAGGGAAAAAATAATCATGAGAGTACTAAAACATTGGAACAGCCTACCTGGGGAAGCTGTGGAATCTCCTTCCTTGATATTCATATCTTGACTGGACACAGCCCTAAGCACCCTGATATAATTGTGGACTAGATGACCCGCATAGGAAGGTCTCTTCCTGCCTTAATAGCTCTGGGACTCAACCCAGTCTTCCTATCAGTCATGCTGGTACTAGGTGTCTGTCACATTGTCAGACTCCTTTTTCTCCTCATCTGGCTCTGGTATTGGCCTCCCCTGCATTTCAGAAAGACAGCTTAGAGAACAGTGCAGGAAGTGGCAGGACTAATCCATTAGTTCATAACTAAAATTCAAATGGAAAGGAACTGGAAATATAATGGAAGTAAGACTGTGGTGTGGTAGTTCAATCTTATTGATGAACAAATCTGTTTCAGAGGACCGGGCATCAAGTATGCTATTTTAGCTGTTGATAACACCTGCATTGATATCTTGGAAAGAATAATATATTCTGGGCCACGGCTTTGTCAGCCATGGCTGCAGTAATTATTTTCTGAAGAAGCAGGTGCAGCAAGGCTTCTATGGAAAATAGCAAAATGAAGGGTGCGTCTTATACGTGGCCCCACTTTGTATAGTTAGAGGACAGCTGTCTTTGCCAAGGTGTCCACTCAGGTGGCATTCTATAGGATGGAAACTCATAGGCAACACGGATGCAAATTGCCTGGTTCAGCATGCTCGGCTGAAGAAGCTGAGTGGTGTGTGGGAGCTGCCTCTGCCAGCGTGCATCCACCCCCACACATGATGCTTGTGCTGGGCCCAGCGGCTGAGGCAGGCATGCGGCTGGCCGGTGCTGTACAGCGCATGTAGGCTGTGCACGAGGCTGCACAAGCTGAGCTGGGAGAGGTGGCAGCCCTGTGTCAAAGCCAATGCACTCTGAAGGCAAACATAACACACTCCAGGACCCTTCTGTTTTGATGTTTACCTTTGTGGAACTAAAATCACCTGATAGTCTGACAAATGCTGTTGGTAACAAGACTTATGAGAATGTCTGCAGGTGAAAGTGGCATCAATATAAGTAAATGATTTTAGAAAATCTTTCATTCAGAGAAACCACCTTCTGCTGGTTTCTGAATTGATTAACCTGAAAAAGTATGTCTTCTGTGCATTGAAAGGCTGGAATATAGAAGTATAAGACAAAAAAAGAGTCTTGCACTACAGAAGTGCTAATCATTCACATTCTCAAAAGCCATTGGGACCTAGTGCTTATAAATGTAGTTTTCAAATACTTGTCTATAACAGTGAACATTTGGCTTGGAGTGCTTTGTCACATGAATTTCTTTGAAGTCGAAAGGCTACTGATGCTCTTGAGCACTGTACTCTTTAGAAAATATTTGCAAGTTTGGAGGTTTATAAATAAAGTCTTCATAAATACAGGTTTCCTAATTGAAGTATGAAAGTATTGTCCCCGAAGGGTGGTGACTTTGAACAGTAGCCATGGGGTGTGTGTGCTGTGTGAAGAACAAAGTCAGAACTCAGTCTGATTATAACCTCCTGGCAGCAGCTGTTCAAATATTGTTTCTCTGCTTCCATCTCTGCAGAGAATTTGTCTCACAAATATAAACACTGATAAGTCAGTAGATCATCTTATGTGCTAAAAATAATGACTGCTGGTAAGTAATGAGATGATGTACCATTCTTTTTCTAGCTGATGACTGTAATGTTTTCAAGGAGAAAATTGGCAAACAAATGTTGTCTTGTCCAATCCAGACTTTCCACTGGTCCTTTACAAAATGAAATAACGTCTATGGTGAGACTGGCATGTTAGCAAAGTTGAATACTGCAAGTTTTGCTGAGAAAGCTGGCTTAGAGGCTACAGGTTCAGTTACTGTGCTGTGAGATATTTTGCATGCGCTTGGTGAAATGTTGCCAACAACAAAACAAAAAAAAGAAGTCTGCCATTTCAATGTAGATGTGAGAGATATGTACATGAGACCCAATCAACTACAATAATACAAAATCATTCAAACGAAACAAAGCAAACTGCAGAGTAACAAGGTTCAGAAAAACCACCCTGAAAGCACCTTTGCCTTTAAATAACTTTTGAAATAAACAAAATGAATATTCATGAAACTGTGAAACATTTATGGCATGAAATGAGGGCAAACATAAAATTTTTATCATCTTTCGTGGAAGCAATGGCTAGAAAGTAGTCTGGTGACATAACGATTACAGACTTAAGAAGCAAAGAAGTGTATAGAAGGGAGAAATGCCTCTTGACGTTACATTGTTAATGGCTATTGCTATTAAGATGATTGGAAAACAATACTGCAAAAAGGATTTTATGGATTTTATGTCTATGTTGTTTCCATACTATATTCTAGGAAAATATTTCTAGTTTTTTATAACTAATGCTAAGGGTTTTCAGCTGTTAACTTGGAAAATAATTCAGGAGTCTAGTAGATCTCTGTCAGAAAGTATTTTGTGAATAGTAACCTCCAGTTACACACTTTATTCTTTAAAAAAAATGAAATGCTTCTGAAGAAAACACATTTCTTTTCCCAATCTCACTTCTTTCTTCTTCATTTTCTAAAGCTAATACATTTAAATATTTGTACAAGACTTGCATATAACAATGTTTTAACTTTGTATCCGAATTTGGTATCTGAAGAGGCAGTGAAGGACCTAATTTAATTTCTGTCTTCTTTGTTGTCTAGCAATGCTTTGTAAAATTTTCTTCCATATAATTTCCATCGCTTTTTGTCCTTTAAACTAGAGAGTAAGAAAAGTGATAAAACTGTAACTTCTAAATCTAAAGTAAGCTGCAGATAATGTATTCGAATACCTGTTTTCAATGTTGCAATATTCCTGTTGTCATTCTGGCCTAGAAACTCTTTAAGGAGGGTGAGGGAAACCCTTCTGTATTACCGGTACTCATAGAATTCAAAATTGGAAATATTTGTGTCTTGGGGTGACTTTATGATGTTGCATCCCCTATTGCCTGCTCTGCACAGTGCACGGCAGCCCAGAACTCCTGGAATGGAAATTACAGAAAATTTCTTAAATTATTCTTGTGCCACAGTAAAACACAAAATAGTGAAACTGTGACTAAAAAGCTGTACTTAACATTTATAGAGGAAGAGTCTTAATGTGAGCAAGCCCTTTGCTTATGGCCACACTGAAATATGAAGTAATTCATATTACAGCTAGCAAGAGCTAGGAGCAGGCATTGAAATCTGCTGTCGCGGTGTTATTTTCCATACAGTTAGTTGGATTGCAGAGGGTTGCTAAATTATCACATTTACTGCTTTGGCACAGATTTTGATTAATGTTTTTTTTTCAAACCTGTAGTTCTCAATTTTTTTAATTTTTGCATGTTTGTTTGTTTCAAATTATTGTCTGCATTTGAGGTAATAAAGACTAAAGACAGTAAGAACACCCCGTAATTATTTCATTTGTTGCATATTTCCTCACCACATTCCTCAGCTACTGCTCAAGACAGAGCCACAAATTATTGTACTACAAAGGAAAAAATGGGGAAGGGGGTAGGGATCAGAGCGTGTTCTCAGCGACACTTCAGTTGATTAGGAGATTGGGAGCACTGACCACACATTTTTTTCCTAGTGAAGTGAATAAGAACTGTATTTGAAGATGTCCTCAAATACCGTAAGTCTTACAACATTCCTTGGCAGTACAGCTGCAAGGAACTCTTGATAATGCATTCTGAAAGCTTCAGACGAATAATGCAGCAGCCTAAAACTTTGTCCAATATTTCTGCAGGACAGTTTTATTGCGAATCATAGATGTTTGTATATGGGTAAGTGTTTCAGACTTCCCTGCTTTTGTTCTTTTTCTCTGAGCTACTGGGATGACTTCTTAATTCACAAAAAACTACATAATAACAGGAGAGTTTTTAAGTGTATGTTTATATCATGTCCTAAGTGGACATGTCTTACTAAACAATATGTACAAGCAATGTCATTCAGGCTAGATGTTTGTGAAGTTCTTGGGCAGAGCCAGAAGTGCTGTATTTCAGAGTATACTTAGTATCCACTATATTAAAAATTGAGCTGAAATGAACTTCTAACAATTAGGTCACCAAAGTTTCTGAATTAATATTGATTTAGTTTTCAGTACAGAGGTACACTACATTTTTAACTTCTGTCTAAACATGAAAAATAATATTGATGCTCCTAAAAATTCTGCAAATTAATACAGAAAGCAAATGCAGTCTAAAAATTAAAAGCTAGCATCCACATAATGATGTACTTAACAGATTTCATAACAATCACCTAGGGTAGTAGAATATGTATCTCTTTTTTCACTAGAAACACCTTTGGTTTTAAGTGGGCATGTGTTAAGCAGCGTTAGAACTGCAAACGTGCTATGTAAGCCTGCAGGCATAAATTAAAACTGCTGAGGTGCCACTTCCAACAAGTGATTGTATTTTAGCAATTAAAAGTTTTTGTATTTTAATTGTATAAAAGAAATCAAGGAAACAAGTGATGGAAATATACCATATTTCAGGTATTTGCCTATAAATAGAGTCTGATTATTGGTCAGTTAAGCTTTACTTTGAAAACGTTCAGAAAACAGACTTATTGGCATCAGAGGTCTAGCTGACAGAGCTACTGTCTGGAATATATTATGCTTTCTAAGATACGGCCTCAGGTGTTATCAACAGCTAAAATACTGTGCTCTATCCCCAGCCCTCTGAAATAACCTATTTAGAAACATAATGCAAGGGTAACATGTCCCAACATTTGAATAAATACAAATTGAATATTTTTTAAGCCAGCTCTCAAGCTAGTTTGTGCAGTATATTAAAATAAAATCAATTTTTACTGTTTGTTTTTTTTTTTCTTAGACTCTGAGTTTCCCCAAAGTTTTCCCTTTTATGCTTAGGAACCACTATTATTCATTTCATCCCATGAAATCTGAATATAGGGCTCCAGGGCCATGATATGACACAAGGATGTGTTTTCTAGCATTTTACAATAAAGACTAACTTTAATGTATTACTTTGCATAAAATTGTGTCCTAAGACACTTCAGAGTATGACATGTTGCAAGCCATAAGAGAGTCTGTGCTATAAATCATGGAAAAGATTTGTTCAAATTCATTGGATGGTGAACAAATTAAATCACTCATTGTGCGTAGCCAATAATATTTTCATACATTAAGCAATTACAGTATTTATTTCTATAGCACTAGAGCCTTCCATGAGTGTGTTGCTTTCAAGAATGAAAGGTGACAGAAAATCTGCTTCTCCAAAATAATTAGCACATTCATCAGGGCGTATTAAGCAATTCCAAATTATTTTTTCTTGTGGAGGATTTTTTTTTTTGTGCAAGTGAGAATCAGGAACTCATAAATCACAAAGACAGCCGAATGCACTGAGCGCCAGCCAAATAGCATCTAAACATTTCCACCCTAAAGTAACGAAAGGGAAGAATATTTTGTTAAGTAAAATAAAGAAACAATAATAAATGAGAAAAGCATGGTAGAAAGCAGTAGTGTCAGAATGCATTTGAGAGATAGCATGGAAAAGACTTTGCTGCTGGACAACACTGGTCTATAAACTCACAATTTTACTTCTGTAGCCACATGTATGATTTCAAGAAATGCATTGGTAATTGTATTGATGGGTTTATCCCTAGAAGGCCAATATAGCTGCACTTGACTTCAGTCTTATAAAGTCTAATTTTCCTCCTTGTGGAAGAGAATGAGAAGAAAGGACAGGAGTAAGGGAAAAAAAACAACAAAACAGCTATTTAACAAAACCTTTATCACATTAAAGTAAATTTGTAGGTTACTCAATGAAACAAATATTAGTTCATGTTTTAAATTAAGGCCTTTGGAGATAATTTAATCCAAGACCCTGCTTGAATCAGTCAGTCAGGTTGTTCTGAGTTTTGAAATGCTCTGAGGGTAGAAACTGCACAACCCCTCTTGACAACCTTATTCTGGTGTTTTACCACTCTTGTGGTATACTTTTCTCCCCTTTTAATCTAATTTGAACTTTCTGTCTTTCAATTTGTTGCTTCTTGTCCCATTCCTGGGTGCCAGTGTGAAGAGTCTGGCTGCATTGTGTCTGTGCCCTTCCATCAGGAAGCTGAAAACAGCAGGAAGATCTCTCCTGAGCCTCTAAAGTGGAAGAGAGTTAGTGGTCTCAATTTCATCTTTAAAAAGTGTCTTCTACTGGGCTTGCTCCTGTACATCAAGTCTTTTCCAAGGCTGAAAACCCTGAAACTGGTCTCAGGATTTCGAGTACACTCTCGGAAATGCTCAAGAGAGGGGAATAATCACTTTTCCAGATTCTGGCTAGAGTGTTGCTAGTGCAGTCCACTAGGTCATTGGGTTTCTGGGCTGCGAGAACACGCTACTGACTCATATTCAATTTACTGTGCACCAGGAACCCCAGGTCCTTTCTAGCCAGGTTGCTCACAGACTATGTTGTAATTGGGTTATTCCGTCCCAGATACAGGGCTAATTTACCTTTGTTGAACTTTGTGAGGGTCTTGTCAGACCAGTTCTCCACCTGCTTCTCCAGGCTGACCCTGCAGCATATTGGTTGCTCTCTGCAGCACAATTTGAGCTTTTTCAAAGACAAAGCTCTGTGCTTGTGAGCAACTCCTTTGCACAGATTACAATGCCACATCCTCATCTTTCCGGCCTCTCTTTCCTGGAAAGTTTGTTTCTGTCTGCTGCAGTACTCCAGGCATGCAATCTATGCCTCCACATCCCTCTAATTTCAATGAGATCATAACTCTACAACTGTGCAGATTTCTCATTCTTCCTGTTTTTTTATCCCATGCTATGCATATCCATTGTAGAAGTGCTCGCGATGAACCCTCAGTCACCTGGCTTTCCAAAGAGAAAGGGAGTGTGTGAGCCTCCCTCATCCTATTATGCCCTGGTCTATTTCTCACAGCCTCTGCACTATTCCTTTAGGTGATAATAAACTTTCTCCAGTTTACCTAGTTTTAATCCCTTCTCATCAGGTCAATAAGTCTGTTTGTTCTCTTTATGCCTTGAGGCAGATCTTCAAATACTGTAAAATGGCATAGCAGTGCTGGTAGGAAGAGACTTCTGCTGTTTTAAAGCACTTAATAAAATTATAGTTTAATTTCTAAGGCTGGTATTCAGCACATTGTTAATTTAAGTTGTAATTCACCAATTACATTCATCTGGTTTTATTCCAAAAGCTCAGGATTAGTGATGCTTAAAATTTGAGTTTGAGTAGTGTGGATTGAGTTAGGAATACAATGGCTACTTAGTGCTGCTAATGCAATCAATCTGTGCTGTGTGTTTTCACTGTGGCTGCTCTCTTCTGAGCTAGGTAAACTCAAGAAGGGATAACTCATGGAAATTACTTCAGCTAGTTGTAGTGAAGCTGCATACATAGTCTTTTTATTCTACTCATACAGTGTTTTTTAGCTTCCCACGTGGCTGGTAGATCTTCCTTCCCCACTTTTTAAGCAGCTTTTATCATGCATGTTAATCTTAAGAAACTATAGCTATATTCTGTATTAATGTGGTCCTTTGAATAAAAATTAAGTATTTTATCTATATTACCATCTTTTCATTTGTATTTTTTAATAGAAAATAACACCTTCTAAGTCAAGTTTGCTAACTCTTTGAGAGGAAATTTATTTGAAAACCTGAGTCAGAATTGTGATTCCATTTTTTACTTTTCATTAGTTGTCCCATACTTCATAATGAGGCCAGCTCAAAACTCTTAATCTAAATAAAGTGATTTTATTTCCCCCAGCACACTGCTAATTAACCTAATTTTGGTCATGTTGTGGGAAAGAAGTAAAGCAGACAGGAAAAAGATAGTGCTTCCTCATTAATTGGCTCATGCCACAGAAGTCCTGTTGCAATGAAGTCAGACTTGACTTTTTGAGACTGGCACTGCTGAGCCTTTCAAAGACACTGAAACAGTCAGACAAAAAAGTGCGTAAAAGAAAGCAGGCTGTAACCCCCCTTGGGGCTAGGGTGCTACCAACAGAAATGTCTCATCTGGGTTCTTTCTATTACTCAACCACAGATATGAGTCTTCTTGGATTTTTTCAAGTTTTTTTTTCCCCCTCACCAGAAATATTCTTATTTCAAAGCATTTTCCTGCTACCTTAACAACTGATACCAAAAGTGGTGGGCAAAAGCTACCTAATACTTTGGTACTCCATATTTTGGCAGTGGGAGACACGTAAATAAGAAATGAAATAGGCATCAGGAAAGGGTTCTAGGTTTATAAACACATTTTATCAATTGCTGTGAAAAACCAGTAGGAACAAAATCTCCCAATCACCAACATTAAGGATTGCTACAGGAAAGGAAATCTGCTTTGAAACAGGGAACAGAACACTGACTGAGAAGCCTGTAATATTGGAGAAGATTAGAGAACAGCTGGTTGGGAATCCTCTGAGCAGCTGTCTTTTTGTCAGAAATAATTTGTCAATTGAATATGAGTAACAGTTTCAACATAGATTTTTCCTTGGCTTTTTTGGAATTTGTTGGCAAAATATAAAGGTAAAAAATAACTCTGTCCCAGAAAAAAACATGAGCATAATGTTCCCTTTGTTGCCTCTTGCAGATTGCAACCTTGAATACTGTTAGAACTTCCCATATCAAATGCATGTGTTAACTATCACATTATTATTTGTCCTTCTTTGCTCCTTCCCTCTTTGTGTTCTCTGAAAATTTCAAGCTGAGCATTTGTGAAATCTGAGAGGTATGAAATCTGTCTCCTGGCCATCCCTGTCAAATATTAGATATTGGAGACATATAGGAAATAGAAAGGAATAGTAAAGATGAAGGAAGACCTGTGCCTTGATGGTTGTAAAGTATAAGAACTTGATGTGTAAGATGATGTGATGCCAGAGTAAATATCCAGGTTTGTGGAGGTGATGTTTTGAGAACTGTGACACATAAAATTTTAGTTACAGTGAATTAGAATCACAGGATGACGAGATTGGAAAGTACCTCTGGAGATCATGTTGTCCTGGCTCAAGCAGGGCCACCTAGAAGAGGTTTTTAATACCTCCAAGGATGGAGACTCCACAGCCTCTCTGGGCACCCTGTGCTGGTGCTCGATTACCTTCACCACTCTCTGGGCCTGGCCTCTGATCTGGTTTTCAGCCCACATCTCCGTCTGCACATCCAGCCCATACCTCATCACCTTGTCTATGAGGAACTTACAAAAAGTAGTGTAGAAAAAGTTTTACTTGACTGAATTATCTTCATATTGAAGATATGACAGAGAAGAATCCATGAAGTCCATTACTCACTGTGATGAGTAGGTAGAATTATAGTTAATTGTTTACTCATGGTAGTTTGCATGCCTTCTTTAACCCTGGTATTTATAGATTCCTTACTAGAAATAACAGCAAATAAATATTTGCAGATACAGAATTTCATATCAGATAACCAATAGCTTGAAACAACTAATCAAAAGAAATGGTGTAAAAATAAGGTATTGCTGGCTTCTTAATTTATTTGAAACTTTTCGATTAGCACCATTTATGGAAATGAGGAAAAGTTAGTTTAAAATGCTACTTATGTCTTTCTACCAAGAATTTGTGTAATAAATATTCATTAGTTATACTGTTAAATGTGAAGTATCTTACAGAAGAGAAACATTTTCAGGCATTCACATATCTACAGGAAAACACTAATGCATTTATCTCCATAGAAATGCAAAGTTTGTTATAAAGTATGGAGATGGTCTTGTTTGGGAATCATTTAAAGCAAACTTTCAAAATAATTACCTTCTAGTTAGCAGTTTTGGCAGGCTAAACCTAGAAGTTCAACTGATGAACATTTGTTTAACAGTACATTAAAGCTGGTTTGTTTGGGGTTTTTTTCCCAAACTGTGTTGATGATCACAAGACTACTATTAGAAGAATATACTAATTATTGATCTTGAAAATTTTATTTTTTTTCTTACACAGTATAAACATATGAAGGAGAAAAATAAAGTGTATGCATAATATAGATAAGCTAGGCAAAGTTATTTATTCTTAGCTGTTGAAATTTTAGATCAGAATTTGTACAATTGGCTGTTAATTAAAGAGTGGAATTTCAAGGCTTTTCTGGGCTGCAGACTGCTTAAAAAAGAATTTTACATGTTCTTTTAGTTTTATCTAGTTGGCAAGAATGCCTTAACCATGTCCTGTGAATGATCATCATTTCCATAATCGATAGTTATGTTAAAGTTCTTATACTGCAAAAGCAATAATTAAGTTTTAAATTCTAGTACATGGGTGGGGAATTATTATTGGAATCAGATGCCCCAAATTAGACATGGCTTCTACAGAATGAATCATTAAAAAATGCTAATTACTTTCTGTACAAAAAAGTCATTATTGCATCATTTTAATGCATGTCAAAGTATGTGCCCGGAGCTACATCGTTGTTACATAGCCAAAGAAAATTCTGATGCAAATGTAACTGTTTTCTGTCATTTCAACTTACAGTTTTAAAGCAGCACAATGTGTATGACTGTAGCTTTTGTTCAGTCAGCTTTTTGGTTGGGAGGTGTCTCTTCTCTACAGAATTCAGTTGTAGAAGTTGTCCTTTGCAATTCAATCCATCCGAGTGTCATGAAGTCTAAATGCAATTTCTCTGGTGAGATTGAAAAGATATGAAAAAGAGTAACAAGACTCAGGAAGAAACATACTTCAGTTATAATAACCAGCAGCAGTAAAACTGGTACAGGAATTTGCAGGTAATTAGCCAACAGGACAAAAAAGACATATGGTCAGGCATTATGCATTACTTACTTTTATGCAAAAAATTGTTACAGACTAAGCCTTTTACTTAATACTTATTACTTATTATTATTTATGCAGTATATTTGATACTAATATAGCATGTAATTTATAAATTAATTTAAGTACATAAATATGCCTTGGTTATTTCTGGGGTTTTTTATCTGCAGGTGAAAAAGATGGTGTTATTTAATTCTTGCATCTGATTGTAGGTAGCAGGAGAAGTAGAAGTAGAATTTTACGTTTGTTTCTTGTATATTGGCACTGACCAGAGACATAGATCTGCATATATGATGATAATTTCAAGATTTTTATTATACAATTATTCACAATTTGAAAATTATGTTTTAAAGTTTTAGGCAATTGCAATATAACAATTCATGGCTAAAGAGGAATGCAGAAGTGTAATTTCAGAAAAATATATATGCTTTGAACTGAGATAACAAAAGTACAGGAATAAATCCCTGCCAGATAACAGTGTTACCATAATGGCAGTAAAAAAGAAGTGTGTCTCTAACATCCACTTGTTATGTGCATTTCATAAAGCCTTCTATTTATGTGGTCTCTGGGGGCATTTGCATGTTTCTCAGCTTTGCTGTCGAAAAATCTGTAGGCTTGTTTTACTAGAAGCCGTAGCTTAGCTGAGCCGAAATAGGAGCAGAAGACAAACTATGCATGTATAACTGCAGGACCAGATCTCTCTCACATCATTAGATGTTGACATGCTTAAAACCCCCTCACCTCCCTGCTTTGCATGAGATTGCGAGACATCCTATCACATAGCCAGTTCTGGAAACACTTCTAGGCTTATCTCCATCATGGAATGGTTGTGAGGCCCGAAGAGCCACGGTGGGCTGGTGAGCTGCATTGCACAGTGTCCTCAGTAGGACTAAATATGTTAGATGCCAACATTGTGTTGACAGGACTGTACTCTTTTGTGTTTTGGAGCTGCTTTGAGCTTCCCATGAGTTCTGCTGCACTGTGTAGGAGAGACCTTAGGAGTCCAGGAACACTTGAGCTGCTAGCTGGTAACATTCCCCTGCAGCAGCAAGTAAATATGTATTTGTTTATCTTTGCTCTCCTAGGGCAAGGGCACTTGTTGGGCAGGATTTATAGTGAGCACATGGAGGGATAATTTGCCATAGAAGTTCAAGACACGGGGCAATGTTCATCATTTTTGAAGTGGCATCACTAGGTCTAGTTACTGTTGCAATAACATTTATTATCTATTATTAGATTTAGCTGGCTTCAAATGCTGTGTGAGCATTGTCCTAAAGCTCTTTGCAGAGATAAGAGGAAAGATGAATTAATGTAATGAGTAGCAAGAGGGACAAAAAGCATGGAAGCTAATGAAAGAGGTTAAAAAGTGAGACTCTCAGCAAAAGATGTAGTAAAATATGAAGTATGGATTGGAGGATAAGGGACAGCTAAATAAGAAACAGAAGAAATCAAAGAGAAAATAGAAGTTTAAATTCAACCTCCACAGAAAATAAAGAATTTTTCAGATAAACTAACTTCCTTACTTTATACTAGTCATGTAATATAGAATTTTTGTATTAACCAATTTTCAGACTATACTTTTAGAAATGTTATTCTGTTTCTTAATCCCTGTCTTAAGGGATCAGCTCCAATTTATTTTCAACACATGAGCTTCTACCCTGTTTCCTCTTTCATTTAGTTAGTCCCAAACAGCAAGGCCTCTACATCTTCACTGTCGGCTGATGCCCAGCTGGGATCTCCATGTGATTAAACTTCCAAGACTTGTGTTTTCCACGTGTAAATGCAAGTACTTCAAGCATACGAGATCAGTTTGTATTGATGGAGTTCACCTAGCAATATCTTGGAAAAGCTACTTTAATACTTGATGGCAGCAACTCTTTTGCTTTGTTAATCTATACCTGGAGAAACACTGATGTAACTGACTGAAGAGGAATTTAAAACATTTGTCATGATAGAAATACTTATTGAAAAAAGAAGCCTTTATACTTTGCCAAGGAAGGACAGTCTCTGAGCGGTTTTTTGAAGTTTCAGTTACACAGCATTTCCAGAAGGTCATTAGATTTTGGTGCAAATCTGAAGGATTTGCAACTCGCTGTGAATGAAAAATGTAATAAAATAGAAACCTTTAGATGTGAAATGAAGTGTTTCATGTTTTAAATTTAATTTACTAAACAGTTCCGTTTAAAACAGTTCTGTTTAAAGGCAGCATACTCTAATTTAGAGATCACATGATCATTTATTTTAAGAAATGTTTTCTTTTTATGGTCTCTCTAAACACTGCCATTATATTGAAATACATCTGTTTCCATATTTCTTAAGAGGAGATAAATAATTTATTAGTTCTCAGGCAATAAAATCTGTGAAATAATGGCATCTTTTTTATGCATAATAAGATTATTGTACAAGAAAAACCCAAACTTGCATGAAGTTCCTTAGACATCAGGGAAAGTTTGAACTTGATGAGAATTTCTGTTTAGTTAAAAACATGTACAATGAACCCTCTGTTTCCTATGCAAGAAAATGTCCCCAAAACATGTGGAGTGGCACACTGATATTAAACTGTCGTGATAGTACCATTCAATAAAATTTCTAACTCAGTAATACAGGGACACTTGATACTGTCTTGAATCCTACGTTTCATTGAACATTTTCAGTTAAACCTCTTGAAAGATGAAACAAGAGTTGTATTTTGTCTGTCTGGAATTATTTAATTTCTATGACTTTTGTACTAGTAGCAGAGTAGCAACCATACTGATAGGGAGAGTTTTGATTCAAAAAATTTGCTTGCTTCACTAGCAGCTGCAAACTTGTGCTGTTTACATAGAATAATATAATTGTTTAGGTTGTAAAAGACCCTCTAAGATCATCAAGTCCAACTGTTAACTTAGCACTGCCAAGTCCGTCACTACTGTCCACCATGTCCCAAGTGCCATTGCTACACATTTTTTGAATATTTCCAAGTATGGTGGTTCTACCACTTGCCTAGGCAGCCTGTTCCAATGCCTGACCACCCTTTCAGTGAAGAACGATTTCCTAATATCTAATCTAAACCTCCCCTGATGTGACTTGAGGCCATTTCTTCTCATTCTGTCCCTTATTACCTGGAAGGCCAACACCCACCTGGCTATAACCTCCTGTAAGGTAGTTTTGGAGAGGGATAAGATCTGCTCTGAGCCTCCTGTTCTCCAGTTCCCTCAGCCACTCCTCACCAGATGTGTGCTCCAGACCTTTGACTAGCTTCATTGCTCTTCTCTGGACATGCTCTAGCACCTCAGTGTCTTTCTTGTAGTGAGGGGCCCAAAACTGGACACAGGATTTGAGGTGCAGCCTTACCAGTGCTGAGGGGGTCAATCCCTGCCCTGATCCTGCTGGCCACACTATTGCTGATCCAGGCCAGGATGCCATTGGCCTTCTTGGCCGTGTGGGCACACTGCTGGCTCATGTTCCTGCTGGTGCCAGTCAGTACACCCAGATCCCTTTCTGCCTGGCTGCTGTCCCACCACTCTGTCCTTAGCCTGTCCAGGTCCCTCTGCAGAGCCCTCCTACCTTCCAGCTGATTAACACTCTCCCACAACCTGGTGCAAATTTGCTAATGGTAGACTTGATCCCCTCATCCAGATCATCAGTAAAGATATTAAACAGGGCTGGGCCCAACACAGATCTCTGGGGGACGCCACTGGTGACTGGCTGGCAACTGGGTGCAGCACCATTCACCACCACTCCCTGGGCCCGGCTGTCCAGCCAGTAGATCCAGCCAGTATCTACCTGTGGATATCCTAGGTGTATTTAGGTATTGACATACAAATATCTCTGTGCATTTATAGCACATTTTATCTTAATTGCTTTGCCTATGAGGTCTGTGATTAGTTTTACATAATGTGTAGGCGTATGAAGACCGTGAGTAATTCTGACTGGAAGTAGTAGTCATAAAACAATCTAAATACTTGAATAGTGTAACGTGATATGTTATACTGTCAATCTATTTTATGCTATTTACCTTTTCTGCCAAAACTGTGAGTTAGATTCAGTTCAGAACCAGACAGCATATTAGCAAACACTTTGTAGGTTTTGGACACATTTGTGATCAGTGTTCTAACCTCAGGGAAGAAAAATCCTTAAAAACTTGAAAAAAAAAAAGGTAAAAAATACTACAGTATTTAAGAAATGTACACTGTATACTAGGTAAAATAAAAGGAGGTGTTGTAAGGAGGCTTAGGAAGGGTTAACTTGAAATTAGTACTACCACTAAAAAGAAAACTATGAGCTGCTCCGCTCCCCACCTCCAGTGGGAGACAAAAAGCAGAGATCCGGGGTTAAGATAAAAGCAATTTACTGGAAATAGCAATTAGATAAGAAAATGAACAGTAACAGCAACAATATTAATAACAAAAGTGTACAAAGAGAGAGGGTGACTTACGTGCAAAAAATGTTCACTGACCAGTGCAGCACAACCCCAAGACAATGACCAACAGCCAGTGGGCTCCTTACCTGGCCACACTTTTTTTCCACCTGAAGACATGCACTTCTTCCTGGAATCAAGTGTCCCTTCCTTGCACTCCCCACAATGATATGAGGTGATACATAATAACAAGCTAGCCACATACACACATGGCTCCAGGCTCAGCGCCCTCATGGCTACTGAGGAAAAATTAATGCTGCCCTGGCCAAAACCAGGACAGGAGATAAACCTAATCTTTTTATTAGAAGTTACAAATTGATTTTAAGGAAATATTGAAGATTCCTCATTAAAAAATATAAACTGTAAGGAAATAGGAGAAGACAGTTATAGAAAAACTATAACTAAACTTTATCTAGAGCAAGTTATGACACAATTGCAGAAACTACTTCTGGGTCTCTGGAGGCACCATCTGTTCCCCCTAAATAATCAGAGATCACAAGAAATGGTATTACTTAATTATAGTGTTTGCTTTTCTTTCTTCCATAATTTCAAATACTTTGATATCATAGCACAACAGATACACCATGAGAAAACTATTAACAATGTCTTTGGGATGTGCACACCTACAAATAAGAGAAAATTAATAGTTACAGTACACACAGCAGATATGTTTGCACTGCTGCACGGACCAGGAAAGAAATAACAGGTGAATATGGTGAATGATGTTGAATCTGAGGTGTGTCTTTCTATAAAGTGCAGGTCTTCAGTTTCTCAAAAGTACGTAAGTTAAAATATAGTTTTATGGTAATGCCTATGACTAATGTATTTAAGATAATAGTACAATTATCTGACTGTGATGTTACTTTAAATATGAGAAGTGAGTTTGCATAGAATTTTATCTTATGAAAATGTGTTCTTTATAATTAGATATCTTTCTTCTAAAATATATTGTGGAATTCTTTATATGAGAAGAACCACGAGGTCCTTGCCTGAAAAAATGCTTAAGATCTCATTTCACTCTTTAGGGTAGATGAGGCTTTCTCTTTAAAAAACTTTGGGTACAGAAGGCAACCATAACAGTGTAACAATCCAGGTCAAATAAATTTGATTACAGAATTTTATTGAATGTCTTTTGGAAAGTAATTATTATGGATGATACTACAACAGGAGTACTTCCCACAAATAGGCAACACAGAGGAATCAGTCAAACATAACAGCATCACAGCAGGATGTTCACCAGTATGCCATGTCTGAAATTCTTAACTTCTTGCTTACATTCTTCAAAGTAAGATTTATGAAACTCTGGATACAAGTAGTCTAGGAATTTAATAGCTTAATGAAAAAAGAAATCTGTAAAATAAAAGTTCCCTAAGTTATAAGTTATAAGTAAATGCTGCTTTCTATTTTCTTCACAGTCTCTTCCTGCTTTTGATGTTTGCAATTCTTAATAGGAAAGGCTAAAACAAATCTTCTATATAGCATTGTCAAATACAAAGAACATTGATCTGAATATGATGGCCAATGTATTGGAACTGCCAAAACAGTGCATCGATGCTCTTTATGTTTTATAAGTATTGAAATATCTCAGAAGTGATGTACTTCATTATTTTGAAAGCATGGTTTTTATAATACCCATTTCTCCTTCAAATCTAATCAATTGTTTGAATTGCTTTGAAAAACTGTAAGTAGATGAGTACTCTCAGAATACAAAAAACATTGAAAATGGAAAAATTCATTCTGGCTTGCCTTTGTCTGGATTTTGAAAAGCTGTCTTTGAAAATTTGTATCACTATTAAGCAAAAACGCATGTAAAGGTTATGAAATCAAATTATTCACTGAATTGTGGCCAGAGACAGGTTTTCTAATCAGAGAAGCAGATAATTGAGATAAGTGTTACAGTGGAAATGCCATTGCTCCATTGGTGTTCCTACTTTATTACAATATTCTTCTTAATACTAAAACTTGACAAAGTGTAGACAGACAATAGTTTACGTAAGTTTTTGCTTTCAGTCCATTACTTCAAGTTTGGGTTCAATTAGGAGTAGCCAAAGTTGAATCTCTGATGTAAAGGTTTCTTTCTGCTCAGTGACACTAAAAGCAAGGCATCTATAGTTTAAATGATGCAGGTATCTAATAAATAGCTTCCTTTATTAAGAAAAATAAAG
Source organism: Dryoscopus gambensis (assembly GCA_013389985.1). Taxonomy (NCBI): domain Eukaryota; kingdom Metazoa; phylum Chordata; class Aves; order Passeriformes; family Malaconotidae; genus Dryoscopus; species Dryoscopus gambensis. The sequence continues at coordinate 9,981 of WEIT01019324.1, read as the reverse complement.
GTGAAAAAACTTAGCTGTTATCCTATAGGCAAGTTTCCAGATTTTTTTTTAAATTTTGTATCTTTCATAACCAACAGTACAAATAATAAAAAAATACCTAATAGAAAATTATTTTACCTGTTGATAATATTTACTTTTCATTTAGTAGACCACAGCCACAAAGATATTTTGAATACCATGCAGTTCAGGGAGCAATATATAACTATGGACACTGTGTTCTGCCCCATAAAAAGGTAAAATATGTCTGAACGACTTGAGGCACAAAAAGAGCAAGAAAAGCAACTGCAAAATTATAACAGAGCACAAATCTACTCAGTTTATAAATTTACTACCATCCAGTGCTTATTTTCATAGATTATTTTTTCAAGTTGCTATTTGGAATTCAAAATTTACCAATTTTCCCCAATATGTTATTTTCAAAGGCTTAATGCTAGGCAGATATAATTACCACTAAAATGCTGTTTGCAGTTTCAAAAGTTGCTTGACATTAAAGAATCATAAAAACCAAACATGAAATATTTCACTCAAGAAAGTATGTTCTTTTGGAAGTATGCTATTTAATATTTTTAGTAACTGTGTGTTGAAAACAGATTGTTATGTAAATTGTAGATGTCTAAATGTTAATATTCATCATAAATCATTGCGGTTAGTTGATTTTTCAGATCTATCATTTTATTGTGATAATTTTAAATCTTCTTCATTTGACAGAAGACTACTTCCAGTAAAGGAATAACTACTCTCTTTTTCATGATGAATACTAGCATTCATTTCTTACTAGTTATTTGAAGTCACATTCTTTTACATTCTGAGTACTTTGCTCATGTCAGTGTTTCTGTGAGTTTTCAAGAACATGAATTCTTCAGTGAAATTGTTTGTGAATAAATACAGCATGTGGCTTCAAAGAGAGTTCAAGGGAACATACTTTGGTGGTGGGGTTTCTTCCTTTAAAAATAAAAATGTGAATTTTTGTCCCACTCAAGATGAAAACTAAGAATTCTTATTTTTTATTTTATGAGGATGCTAGCAGGTTTGGTGTACAATATAGCCTGAGTCTCAACTCTGTGCTGCTTACCCCTTTCTTAAAAGAAGAAAAGTTTGTTACTATTATTATTGCTGTAAATTCTATAAAAAACTTCCATCCCTTTTCCTAGAAATAGGATCCATATCCTTTATTTCTGTTTGTAAAAGTACTTCTGCTCATATTTCCAAAAGATTTTGTTTCCCTCTAGGTGACAGAACAGAGTACCTATTTATTTTGTATATAGACTAACGTGCCTAATTCTTACTTTGAATCAAGTGGTCTCATTGTGTGAGTAAGACTAAGCTGTGATTTTGCTACAGATCAAGTAAAAAATATCAAGTATTGTGCTTTACTGGAAGCAAATTTAAGTGGTCTCATCTTGTAGTGTTGTCACTGAGAATAGGGACTGGTAAATGATCACACATCCAGATTTTGTCGCGCAATGCAGTGCAATGATGGTTTAACTAAACATACTTACTGAGTGCAAACAAATGAATGTGAACAGTAAACAGACAGAAAATGAAATAAATTGGTTCAAGTGAACTGCATACGCTAACACAATCCAGATGCAGGCACATCTTGGATCTCTTCAGCTTTCCTCCTTCCTTTGGAGCCAAAGCTCTGATACAAAAAGCCATAGTTGATCTAACTTGATCTAAGATCATGATGCCAGTGAAAATGATGGCCAGGTACTTTGTAACACCTCTGTTTCCTTTCCTTATCATCTGTCTGTGATAGTATCCATGTTACTTTAATATGAATCAGATATAGTCATAGATGCCGCTAAAACCTAATCTTGGAAAATCTGAAAAACTGCTGCCCACAAAACCTGTAGGGAAAAAATTGACTCTAGATTTTGGGGAAGTCATTTTGCCTTTAAAGTAAATGGTCTAAAACGTGCATTTAGTAATGCTACCACACTGCATTATTTATTTTATCCAC
>WEIT01019323.1:30600-74129 GCA_013389985.1 Dryoscopus gambensis | reverse complement strand
CCTCGGGCGCGCCCCCGCGGCCCGTCCCGTCGGGAGTGTGCTTGGGGCGGCGCGGAAAGAAACACGAAATTGCGGAGTTTGTGCCTAAAACCCGTCAGGCACAGAGGTGTTGCGGTTCTGGTTCACTGAACCGCGAAAGAAATGGCGCTGACGCGCACAGTGCTGTTAAAGAATTACAGAATGGTTTGGGTTGGAACGGATCTTACAGACCCTTCAGTTCCCACCCCCTTGCCACGGGCAGGGAGACCTTCCGCTAGACCAGGCTGCTCCAGTGTTCAATGTCTTGAACATTGCCAGGGATGGGCCATCCAAAACTTCTCTGGGTAGCCTGTTCCAGTGTCTCATCCCCCTCATGGTAAAGCATTTCTTCCTACTATCTAATCTATCCCTACCCTCTTTCATTTTGAAGCCATTCCCCTTTGCCTGGTCACTACGAGCTCTTGTAAACAGTCTCTCCAACTTTCTGGCAGGAGACAGGAGGCAGGAACAGCCACAGACGTGGTTCATGAAGCGATGGTGAACCCATTCTGCACAAACTGGGCCAAGCAGGGGAAAGAAGATAAAGGCTCTCTTAGAAAGTCCTCCCAATTCAGCTGTTAACAGCAAGGCTTCCTCACAGGAAACACAGTTTGTATTGAGGCACTAAACACCCTCATAGTTAGGTCCCACTGCCACCACAGGTAGACTGAGCTTGGCCCTGGCCAGAGTTCCAGGCACCGTTCTGGAAGAACTTGTCCTTCTTCAGGGCTCTGGAGCATCCCTGGGGGCAGCGGCTCTCAGCCCTGGCAAAGCCGGTGCTGGAGCACTGCTGCCTGCTGTGACCTCAGTGAAATTGCTCGGCAGACATCAGCAAAAACGGAGCACCGCTTGCTTATGCCATTTAAAAAAAAAAAGTGCTCTTGCCAGAATAGTTTATACCACAAACAAAATAACTTGGACTAGCAGAAACATATTTTGCCAGTGTTAGAGACTAATTAAGAGCTGCTGTTTTCTTTTCAAGGCATCAAAATATTGCCAGGTTTACTTTTTTTCCAGCCCTGTTCTGAACGCCATTGCTATGTGACCAAACAAAGACCTGGCCAAAGGCAGCTAAAATTTATCCTTTGCAAGAGCTGTTATCCAAAGCAAAAAACAAACCCAGTCTCTCAAAATGGTTCTGTTCAGCACTTTGCTCGCCCCAGGGTGCTTGGCGTGCTGGACGCCTTTTTTCCTGCCTGATAAATGATGAATAGTTTTACCTGCTACAAAGGCCACGGGACTGTTTAAGGTTTGATTCTTCAGGATCTGCCTGTGCACCTGGGAACCTGACAGGTGAGAGTGGTGTGCCCTAGCAAGGGCTAAAAGAGACCCTGAAGTCACAGCATAGGAGCGATACTGCAGCCACCCCAAGCCACCCTACCATACTCATTGTTCCAGCCCCGCTCTGTGTCAAATGTTGCTTAGATGCAGCTTCAATAAGCTGCCAACAGTGAAAATGATATTTTCTTTCCTGTTTGGTAGAGCTGTCGTCAAAAATTAGGGTTACAGAGTGGGTTTGCTCTCTGAAGTGCATTCTTACATAAAACAACAAAGTAAATGAGCCACCAGGCAGTGGCCAGCTCTCTTCTACCTGAAATGTACCACCAGGCATTCCAGTCATTATTTTTTCTGGCTTTGGGCATCAAAATGCTAACACAAATCTCATTTTCTGACAAAGTTCTTTCAAACGACTACATAAACAGGAGAACTGACTTAGGAGAGACAGCCAAGCTTTGTTTCTTGAAAAAGTTGGCAGTCTGAAAAATGGCAGGTGGGGGAGGGTGAGCTCTTTGCTTTTCAGCATTTGCTGTTACTCATGGTAGTGGTAAATAAAAATCAGACCGATGCATAATTTATACTGATGGTGCCCATTTTGATAAATATCCCTTAAAGCTTTGTAATGAGTCTACAACGTGATAATAAAAATGGGAAATCAACTTCATTCACTTACAGAGAACAAGCTACTTCATGAAAATAACTTTGTGCTTGTCCTCCTTTATCTGGTATAGCCATTCTCTAAAATCACCCTGTTTCCTCTTCAATACCAAAGTAATCTGTATCAAAACCACAACTTGGTTGCTACTAATAACACTTTTCTGAATACCAAGCCTATCCATCCACGGGGGGAATGCATATTACAAAAATCCCAGCTGCAGTATTTCATATTTGGCAATCTTGCACATATTTCCAAGTAATAATTAAGCAACCAAGTCTCCAAAGCCTGTCCATTCAAGTCGTAGCATCTTCTCATCCACCAGGAAACCACAAGTGTGTTTTAAAGGAAGATTGTGATGTATTTGAGGGGATGGAAAAGTATAAAGCACTTCCAATTTCTGTTAGTCTTTTCATAGATTCTTTCCTTAGCTAAGACTACTCTCAGAAAAATCCTAAATACACACAATAAGGGCATCTATTAAGCTTTCATCCTCAATTTCAAAAATGGACTGACAATTAAAACCATTTGTGAGAGTCATGAGTGAGATAGTTGCTTTTTTAGACTGAAAGGTTCTCTTTTGACAACATTGCAAACTCCATATTTATTTTTGGCCCCTTGGCTGATGAAATGACCTCCCTTTAGAATCTGCAAATATAAATAGAATTGACGTTTTAATGATCAGTTTTAACAAGCTATTATAATCCAGCATCTCAAGCATTAATATTGTTCCAAGTCTGGATGTGCGGGGCAGTTTTACAGCTGCCGTGTCTCTGTAATGTACAAGTTCCCTGGGAGGTTGCCTGAACACACAAAGTGTCCGCGAGAAATTGCTGAGGTGTTATCTCTCTGAAATGCCATAAGGTGGCAGTGAATTGGAAAATTGGTACAAGTTCTGGGTAGAACAAAGTTCTATGGAGCTCAGGAGAAGAGTAGGGGAGGGGTTTTGTTTGCTTGTTTAGGGGTTTTCATTTGTCTGTTTGCATTTCATATATCAACCATGAACTTCAGTCATTCTAATCAGACACTGAATAGGCCTGCTGCAACAGGAACCAGCAGACATACATTTGCACGGGGAACTCCTGCTTTTTCCTTCCTCCATTGCTTCCTTTTCAAGTGATCAGCAGGAAGATTTTCTGTTTGCTTACATTGCAGCTCTTTCTGGGTCATTCCACCAGAAGGCACAGTGCGAGGGCTACCTCTGCTAGTCTGATAAGGATGCAATCATTCAAGGCTGTTTTGAACCTTGCTATGCTAGAGAATCTAAATTATATTAATGGATCTACCAGTCTTGTATCTAACTCCGTAATATTGCCAGGCAATTATCCAGAGAACAGTTTAATCAGACATTGTAATGGCTTGTCTCTTGTTTGACTGGCATGGGCAAACTCAATAGTTATGGTTGAACTTTAACTTTGCTCTTTTTTTTCCAGTGGAAAATCAGAGATTGTAACAGTAACAAATTTACCGACTGCCCAGGCATTAATGATTCAACAATAAATCCTGAAAAGTGGTTTTGATTTTTGTCCCAGAACAAAACCCAAAGGAATGTATGTTTAGAACATACCAGTCGCATTCATGTTTCTAAGCAGACACAAGTTTTTAATCCTGAGAACCCACTATTTTGCAATCACTTCCTGTCACAAAACATGTCATCAGCAACAACTGCTTCAGAGAACAGCTGATGTTTTGCTGATCTGGATGTGCGTGGGTGCACCTAGACCTTGCAAGACTCCAGGTAAGTTTGCCAGAACCATAAAGCCAAGTGGTCCAAATAGTTCAACGTAACAGAAGCTACCGACAACTTCCGTAATCCAAATTTGCAGTGGAGTTAAATGAGCAGAGACACCAATATGTTCATGGCAATATGGCAGCATGTGGAAAACGTCAGTGACTCAGTAAGCAGGCAGATGCATCCTTATGTGGAATTAAGTCCTCCCTGCTGATGTTCTGCTCAGGTTTAAGGTTGGTTTTATCCACTGACTTTTGACAAAAGCATCAGGTTTCCCATCATGCCAGGAGAACATCTTGTTCAGTTAGGCAGTTGCCTTTGCCCCAGCATTTGTCTCACCACACAGTCTTCACAAATAACCCTGGAAAACAATGGTGTCCAGAGCCAGAAAAGCTCTGTCAGTTTAATGAGCTTTTGACAAGTCTTCCAGATACTTGTTTTCTGGAAAGCAAAATCTATGCTTATTTCCTCAGGAATCTGGAACGGTTCAGTCTAGAAAAAATTTTGGTCTCTTCTGTGTATATAATCTCACTCACATCAGATTCAGTCAAGCAGCCCAAGACTGACATCCATTTGCTCTCTCTGTACTACAGCATTGGTGAAAGGCCCCATGAATGTCCCGTGCTCACTATTTCCCTGCCTCCTCAATCAACTTCCAAACTGGCTGTGGAAGAGACTTTCAGAGTAAAGAGAGTTAAAGTCAGCCTGATTCCTGAGGCCTTCAGTTCTTTTGTGAAAATCTTGGAGGGACAGCCAGCCTTAATGTCTTGGTTTAGAAGACAGGTGACTGCCAGGGGAAATCAGGGCCTCCCTTGGAATGGAGAATGTAAACCCCCCACCTCCGAATTGCTATAATTTTGAAATTATGGAGCTTTCAAGCAAAGATGTAGGGATAGGAATACCAGTTCTTTACTAAGAATAATTACAAACTACAAAGATAGTGGTACAGAGGAAAAAAAAAGAACAACAACAAACAAATGATCCCAGAAACTCTGGCAGGGTCAAAATACGACCTGACACCCTGTTGGTCAGGGTGTGGGGAGCAGTCCAAAGTAAGTCCTCCTGGAGTGGAAGATGTGGCTCTGTTGGAGTAGAGGTGATCCTGTAGAAAGGGTCCAGTGGTGACAGGATGGGTCCAGTTTTCCTCGGGGAATCCAGTGGGAAAAACCAGCTGCCCTGATGTCCTGAGTTGCAGATTTTATGCAGGTAGAGAGACTTCGGCTCCTCCCACTGAGTGGAGCCTTCCCCAATGGGGTGATGTGATGTTATCGGTCACAAGCAGAGCCTTAAATGGCTCATTCCCAGGTGATATCCCCTTGGAGGAGGATGGGTGGAGGAGGAGATAAGGAAGCACTGCCCCATCTGGTTTTAACGATTGACCCATTAACAGAAGGCACCCGCCCTCCTTCTCCTGGAGTTACAAGAGATGAAAATATCTTTCAACCGGTTTCAACAGATGAAATAGAATAAAATTTTTGGTTACATATTGCAACCCAAGACACTTAACTACAGCCCCAGGATTAGGACTGCTCTTGAGCTGGACCTTGCTAGACATACAGGAGAGGCATGTGTGTCGCGGCGGGGTGCTGGATGGTGGGGTGCTGCGACCTTCCAAAAGTGCCTGCAGGCAAGTTAGGAAGCCGCTCAGCAGGGCCACTACAGACACACACACACACACAGAGGATAGCTTCTTCGACAAGTCGACGGCAAAGAGATAGGAAGGGTCTTCGTGTAGGGTTCCACGGGAGAGGTTTCTTTCAGCCATGCACATGAAGGAGACCAGGGACAAAGACCAAAAAACATGGGAGGGTCCAGGTTTATATATGGGGCCAGTAGGAGCAGAGAGAGCATCAAGGACCAATAGTGTGAGGGCATGAGGGCAGTACATAGGCAGGGCTAGGGTGTGGGAGCCAATGGGGGAACTTTCTAGGGCAGGGACATACAAGGTGTAAGGAGGCGGGGAGGCCAATGGGCCAACCAGGGAAACAGAACTGGGGTCTATCGACATAACACAACAAAGCAGCCTGGGAGAGGCCTTCTCATTCTCCCTAACCTGGGGAGGATTTCTATCCCTAGGGATGGTCCCACCAATGGACTTCTTAGTCTCTTGTACTATGGGCCCACCAGCCTCCACACATGTGCAGGGGAGAAGAGCCAGGCTGGGTTTCCAAGTCATCACAGTGACCTGGAAGTTGTACAGGGAGCTAGGCACAACACTCAGCAAAGGAGATTTTTCTCTGCTTCCTCCTTCAGACAGCTGGGGGATGTTGGATGTTGCACCAGGGTGGTGAGGTTTATCGTGCCTTCTCACAAACACAGGAAGAGGATTCACTAGTTCCTACTGAAATAATTTTTGGAAAGAAAGCATTGCATATGGTGCAAGGTGCCAACAGGATAAAAGGCTGTTGAGAACAGACGTCTACATCACCAAAGAAGCAAAGCAGCAATACGCTGAAGCCTGCCTGGGATGCTGTCCTTGCTGGACGAGCTCCCTGCAGAATGAAATTACTGTCCTTAACTGCAGTGAAATGCTCATCCAGCTCTTGCTGTTGCAGCTGTTTTTACCCTGGCTGAAAATAACTGCATGGGTACAGGTCTCCCCAGGACAGCCAGCTCTGCGAGGGAGAAAGAGAACAATAGTGCTCGGTGGGTTAGAGCCATTCTTGATATCCATAAGGCAAATCGTGCTATAGTATGTCTCTGCAGAGAGGAATGATTGCTCTGCAATACACAACACATAGCAAGATGGTTGAATAGAGCCATCAAACCGTGGTCATTCTACATACACCAGCTACATCAGTGACCTTGCACTGTTACATGTCTCGCCTATGAACTGCGGTCTCTAGCTTGCAGCACCGAATTAAAAGTGGTGATTCTCTTCAGAACGTAGGAGAAAACGCACAGCTAATTATGAAGTGGCCAAAAATTTAACAGTATTTTCATTTAGTTCATTGAGTTTTTGCCAAGCACTCTAATTGATTTAATGATCCCCGTCCCCAACTGCTCTCTAATCACCATCGCACACTACTTCATCTTTGGCTGGCAAATGGTTACTAATTGTTGCTGCATCTTGCATTGTACATCTGGTATTGACAGCTGTCCTTGCCCTGAGATGGAGAGACAGCTGTTTTTAAATGGAGAGCTCTCTCTCAAATCTCTAAAACATCTGGGAAAATAATAGCACTGAAACTGAGCTATCAAATATAAAAAGTTAGCAAATACGTAGACAGGCTAGAGGGTCTGCAAAGACAAAACTTAAAAGTAGGCACAGGAGTCAGAACAGAGAAGAATTTCTGCTGTGTCTTTAAAACACGAGTCCTGGGTGCTGTCCATAAAACATGCCTCTTTCCCCTGATTCCCTGTAGACTGCTTGACATTGTAAAATCTTTTACACTCTGCACACCTCCTAATTTGATCAGGCTAACAAGCCATGTTGCTTTTTCTGCAGCCTATTAGACATAATTCAAAAGTCTTTCTAAAAGGCAGGATTCAGGATCAGGCAGCAAGATCTAACTGGCTGGAAACAAGAAACCAGTACCATGAAAGCACAAAAAGCCCTAGAAATCAATGGAAACAATTGCATTCCTTTAAAAAAAAACCCCAACCAATCTTTTCCAGAATCTCATTTCCTCCTGAACATTTTGTGACCATGATTGTTACGAGGAACCTATTTTTTTCCTCTCCCTGTTTATTTTGTGTATTTAGCAGCACTGAGTGTACAGTCCATTGTTTTGCTAATGGTCAGCAAAGCTTATCTCCTGATCAAGCCCAGCCGCTATTGCTCACATGCTGTTCTGCAAGACTTGGATGAGCACTCCTCTCAGACCCCGTGAGAGGCTGCAAGCCAGCAGTGTGGGGAAGGCTGAACTCAACAGACAACAATGAGTAGGCATGTAAGGACACAGAAAGGAAATGGGTGAGCTTAAACCAGGTTAGCGTGATTGGAGCAGGAGACACTACAAGTGACCCCCAGGGAAAGAGTCTACAAGCGGAAAAGGCCTGGTAGAATTAACAACACCTTTTTATAAAGGAGTCATTTCAGGACACGTGACTTAAGGGAAGTGCCACATTTATGTATTTTTAATTGGACTGGATTTAAGCCATATCAAGCTGATGATGCCATTCTGAGTTCAAGAGCATATTCTCTTTGCCTCGTAGCACGGGAACAAGGGCACAATGCAATTAGCAGGAAAGGCGGCATTTTCAAAAGCAAAAGAAGGGAGTATTTTTAAATTGAGCAGTTATTGTGTATTTGAGGCATTTAAAATAGAAGTTTATTCTAGTCACTGGAAGGTGAGAGACTTCTCCAGGAGATGGTTCTAGTTCTCAAGCATGGTTGCTTTTAAACTTTTCCTAGAGGAGCCTGTCTCTACTCTACACCCATGAAAGGACTCTAGAAAGACCTGCCTGGTAAGTGGCCTCTGCAGTAAGAAGCCTCCCACGAGGTGACAGGAAGACAGTTATGTTTCTAACTGGACTCTGAAAGTCACTGATGCAGGATAGCACTTACAGGGAAGAACCTGGATACCACTGACTCCTTTTTATGGTAAAGGGTATGAAACATGCTGTTTGAATTCAAATCATTCTCGAAGTGTGGACATATGGGAACATTTATAAAATGCTCTGAAACATCCTACTCAGGCCACAATAAGGATCAAGATCTTGAACGAGGAACCAAGGGCTGAGCTGTTTAATCATCTCCTCAAAGCTCAAGAATGGTTCTTCCTGACAAGAAGAAAATGAAGCAACGGTGACAGGAGGCACGTATGGATGAGCAAAGAGGTTGTGACTAAACTGACATAAAAAGGAGATGTACAAAAGGTGTAAGCAGGGGTGGTGACCCACAAGGAAGCCTTACTGGTGACCTTCAGCAATCCCAGGCCCCTGAGCAAGGGGGGCAAAAGTGCTGAGGAAAGTGAATAACATAATTGAAAGGCCGCTCTTTGAAAGATTCCACTGATCAGGAGAGATTCCTGAGGCCTGGAAGAGGGCTGAAAGCCACTCCTATGTTCAACAAGGACAAGAAGGAGGATCTGTGAAATTAGAGTCTGGTCAGCCTCACCTCAATCCCTGAAAAGGCAATGGAGCAAGAAATCATGGAAACCATTTCCGTACACACAAAGAACAAGGAGGTGATCAAATGTAGTCAGCAAGGATTTACAAAGGGAAAACAGACCTAACCAACCTGACAGCCTTCCACAGCATGAGTGTCTTTGTGAATGAGAGGAGAGTAATGATGTTTGCATTGACTTTAGTAAGGCTTTTGACACTGTCTCCCGTAACATCCCCCATAGACAAAGTATGAGTTACCTAAGTGGCCAGTGAGGTGGATCAAAAAATGGCTGAATAGATGGACCCAGAGTGTCGTGGTCTGTGGCACGAAGTCCAGCCAGAGGCCAGTCACTGGGGGTATATTCTGTTGCCAGGTCTTACACTTTTTGACATCATCATCAATGAACTGGATCATGTGACAGAGTACACCTTTGGCAAATTTACAGATTACACAAAGCTGGGGAGAGCTGATACACTAGCTGATGTGCTGCCATCCAGAGCAACCTGGACAGGCTGGGGAATTGATCAGAGAGGAATCACATGAAGATCAGCAAAGGGAAATGCAAATTCCTGCACCTGGGAAAGAATAACCCTGTGCACCCATGTAGGCTGGGGAGTCCGCAGAGAAGGACCTGAGGGGTTCTGGAGGCCATGAGCCAGCAGTGTTCCCTCACAGCAAGGAGAGACAGCAACATCCTAAGCTGCATTAGGAAAAGCATTGTTAGTAGGTCAAGACAAATGATCTTTCCACTCTGCTCAGCTCTGGTAAGGTCACACATGGAGTCCTGCGCCCAGTTCTGGCCTCAGTACAGGAAAGACATGGACTTACTGGAGTGACTCCAGCAAAGGGCACAAAGATGATTAAAGGACTGCAGCACATGTCATGTGAGGGAAGACAGAGAGCTGGGAATGTTCAGCCTAGAGAACAAAAGGCTCAGGGGGAATCTCATCAATGTGTATAAATATCTGGTGGGAGGTAATGAAGAAGAGGGTGATAGGTGCCTGCTGACAGGACAAGAAGCAATAGACATTATTTAAAACATGAAACTCCACCTGAACAGCAGATAACATCTTTTTACTCTGCAGATCATCAAAGACCTGGAGAGGTCATGAAGTCTCATCTTTTCTGTGTATCCAATTCTTTACTGTGAGGGTGGTAAGGCACTGAAAGAGGTTGCCCAGAGAAGCTGTGGAGGAAGTGTTCAAGGCCAGGTTGGATGGGGCATTGAGGACGTTGGTCTAGTGGGAGGTGTCTCTGCCACTGCAGAGGGGTTGGAACTAGATGATCTTTAAGGTTCCTTCCAACCCAAACCACTCAATGATTCCCTCTCTGGAAATGTACAAAATGTTACTGGACACAGTTCTGGATAACCAGGTGTAGCTGACCCACCTTGAATAAGACAGTGTTGAACTAGATGATCTCCAGAGGTCACTTCCATCCTCCTCATTCCTGTGATGATTCTGTGTACCACTACAATGCTTCCTGGTGTCCTGTATGCTCTCGGTTCTTGTGCGTTTCGCTGCTTTTTCCCTGAGGTAATTAATTACTGGTGTAATTAATAGCACTGAATGCATGTACCTCTGAGGATGAGGCGGTTATCGAGAAACCTGAACTTGACAAAATAGTCAGAAGAATTGTCTGTTAAAAAATACAGAGGATCTGGGAATCATGTTCATGACTGTAAGGTTCTGTACACATGCTTTCAGCAGAGTAAGCAAGATCTAGGGAGATGGAAGCGGATGGAGTGCACAGGGCAGGGTCAGATGAGAAGTGGGAGAAGAGTGACATATGACAGCCAGTGCTGAGTATGGCACACAAGAACTTCAGTTTTATTTCCCAGTCTATCAGAGCCAATGCCACAAGGTCTGGGCAGTCTGGGTGGTGGTGGTAAAATTAAAGCCCTAACACTGTATCGAAACAGGACACCAAGCATGGACAAATAAATCAGAGTCAGTATTTTCAAACTGTGCGCCCAGAAAATGGAGAAAACACAATTAATGACTGCCTGGGAGAAGTCAGATTTACATGACCACCCAGGGACTCTGAAGCACAGACAGCTCTCCAGGGCAGCAGTCCACAAGCTGAACCATGAGCCTTGTCCTTTCTCCAGCTGTGTTCCCAGTCTTCTTCTCAGCACGGTCTCAGTATATTTTTTGCACTAAGGCAGGATGCCATAAAGAAAAAAATATGTGATCCTTTAATTAATGTCTGTCTCACAAAAGAAGATTAGAGGAACATTTGTCAAGAATGGTCTAGGAATAATTGTTCCTGCCTTGGGAGAAAGAGATGGACTGGAGTCCCCAGATGGCTCCTTGAGGTCCCTTCCAGGCCTCTTTTCCACGAAGTCATACATGCCAAAATTAAGCCAAATTAAGTTTGTGCACATTGTTTTAATTCCAGTCTTCTGTAACTTCTGAATGCTTAATTTCAGAGCCATTTTGGCACAGACTACCGTGTCCTGCTTTTTAGGATCCTGGTCAGTTTGCTTTAAAGTCAACTCAGCTTAGCAAGGATGCCATGATATGCACAGCCACCACTTGTAACAGCCCCTTGACAAAGGCCTCTCTCAGGGACTGGCAGAAACAACCAAGGTGACTGTGACCTCTCCAACTAACAAAGGTTAGGGTGGCAGTAGGAGGGGAAGCACCAGAAATTTGCCTTTCAGATCCACATGCTGGGAGCAGATGAGATGAAAATCTAAGGATGCCTTGGTTGCGTCCCAAACTCTGCAGAGCAGTATGTACCACCAGGAGCTTTTTGCTTCTTGCCATCCATGTTCTCTCCAATCCTATTCTTTTTTCAGACCCTTGAAAGCAAACATGTACTTTGCTACCTGCTCTGCTCCCTGTCCCACTGATGCCTTAGATTTTAACTTTTATACTTTTCAAATCCTATATTGCCTAGTGTGTAACTCTGAAGTTTCTTGTAACTTGTTAGCTGCTCTCTTAGGCCAGATAGACACAACAAAGCTTCTCTGAGCTTGCTATTCAAGGACACCCAGATTGTCCTAGGCCCAAAGCTGTAAGCTAGGGCCTCTAGAGAGGTGGGGAAATTGAAGAAAGCTAAAGTTTTAACTGGTGAATTTATACTGATATGCAAATGGACCAAACCTATAAAACTGTGAAGAACTCATGACCTGCCGTCCATCTTGGGGTCCTTTTTGGAAGTAGCCTCTGGCTCCCCAGGGTGTACCTTTGAAGGCCTTTCAAATAAATACCTACCTTTATTCCCTTACTGTTGTCTAGTCTCTGTTTCTAGGTGGCTGGAGGAGGCATCATCACCATTGCCAAGTTAGCGTCTTTCCTCTCCCCACTCTTGCCTCCACTAATTGCATCCCACCTCAAGTCATGCCCACATCCTACCTCTGTTCCCTTCACAGTCACCTGGCTTGTCCTGCCATCACATATTTTTTTCACTTCTGCTCTTTCCCCTACTCCCTCACCTTCTTTGCCCAGTGGCCGCTCCCAAACCCTGAATCCTCAGTGGCTTAATCCTTCTCTCTGTCCTCAGTGCTGTTCATTGTTGATTCAGAAAATCAGCCTCCCCCTCTTCCTGCCTCTGCCCCAGTCACACCATCTTTCCCTCTTACACCACCTGTTCCCTCAGCTATTCCAGCCCCAGTCACAGCAGGTTTTTCAAACAGTTTTACCTCCTTCCTCCCACAGCTGGCTTTCACAACCACTTCTCCTGCCATGCTGCTTCACAGCCAGTGTGGTGGTCATCACTTAATGAGATAAACCCCACTTTGCTCTCAGCTCAGTGCAGCCTCCCACTGCAATGCCTGGCAGGTGGGGTGGGCTTGGCCACCACCTGTGCACAGCCCAGGTGACAGGTGCTCCAGAAGCTGCAAGGACACAGAGCATAGTCAGCCAAGGTGGGCTTCCCAGGGATAATTTGGGGATGGCTTTTTGTCCAGTAAGTGCCTATAAGCCTCCACAGACCTATGTGGTCTATGATTTTTAAAATCTTAAAGTGTGGTCCAATTTGGATAGCTTTTGTCAAGATCCATAAAAGCTAGATTTCCAGTTTGTATGGTGTGAGGAAGTGTCTCAGACAAAAAACTAAAACACACTTGAAACGGGACAAATGCATTTTTATTAGTCTTCTTCTTGTAAATGTCCTGAATCACTTTCATTTTAACTTTTCATCACTCTGAAAATTATAAACAAGTTAATCCAAGGTATTTTTATAAGAAATGCTGTGCAGCCTTAATATGCAGGGATATTATGCATCCCTGTGCATGGGAATGTTAATTGTTAGGTAATGCAATCATAAAGTGTTTCACTTTTTTTCACCTTTGTTTTTCTCATTTCCATTCTCACCAATTATCAAAATCTGCTAATCACTGCATACTCTGGGCTTCTAATATTTTACTCTTCATTGGAGAACTTTTCACTGCGGGACAAATTCCTCATTATCTGGAACATCCCCTGAATTAATTTATTCCATTGGTGACTACTGAATCATAAAAATAGTGGTATTATACTGACTTAAGTCATATGCAGTGTTAAAGGAGCAATCTGCTTGAGCAGCTGAATTAGTCTGAGCAAAATCCTTTTCAGCACAGTGTCATGAGCTTCCCTTACACTGCTCTCTTCTTTTTACCAAGGTGATATTCAGGTTTATTAAAGTATTTCTGTTATCCTTGGCTGGGGCATGGTTGCTGAGTTGCTGAAAAAAACCCACAAGGTTTATGTTAAAGGTGGAAGTCACTGTGCTCTTTTGACAGACATAGACATAAGCAGAACAGCTCTTGCTGCCTGAATGGCATGAGCAAATCAATTTCTTACATCTGTTTTGGTCAGCCCAGCATTTCCTTTATACTCTACAGGTAGGTTGCAAACTTGCAAATCCAAGGAGACAGTGGAAATTTCCCTGTAAGGAAAGCGTGTCTCTCAACACTTCTAGGCGTGTTGCGGCAGAACAAAGCTGTGACCCATTCTTTCATCTGCCACCCTAAGGGTAGGAAGATATTTAGAAGTCAGTGTCGCATTTATTACTGTGCATTAGAACGGCCTAAACTGGTCACAGAGGAAAATTATTTTACAGTAATCCTGTAAAAGGAGAGACAGAATCTCTGTTGCTCAGCTGTTAGCTGCACAGGGCTTGGCACTGATCTTGAAATCCAGTGAATAATGTTGGAAATGATATTGTTCCTAGATTTCCAGCTGTACCGGAAGGTAGGTGGTCAGTGCAAAACCTACCCTACCTCCTGCTGCTGCTCCAAGATTGATGCTGTCTGGATCAGGGGGAGGATAGCCCAGTTCTGTAAAATAAACAGGCCCCTGCTGTGTCCAGCATAGAGGTGTCATCTCTCCTTGTAGGAGTGTGGCCCTCCTGCAGCCCAGGGTCTGATTGCGTTGCAGGGCACTCATTTTTCCCAGTGGAAAGCTGCAAGATGATTTTTTTATTTAAGTGCTTTACCAGACATACTTCACATACTTGTGGGGTTGTTTCTAATGCTGTCATTATCTAGAAGAATCTTTGCCTAGTGGTAGAAATCACATATTTGCTGATGGGGAGCAGGGTTCTTTTCTAGCTCTAATTGATGATTGTCAAATTCCAATTTTTCCAGATGGGGGGAAGAGCCTGAGAAAGTGGTATGTTTTTCCTCTGTGTAAGGACACAAATATATGCATGAGCATGCACAGAAATATTATTCAATTCACTAAAACCAGCTGTTGTGAACAAACCACCCACACCCACATACAACAACTTCTCAACAGCAAAAACATTGGTCTCCCCTGTTAATACTCCAGACTGTTGTCTGAACTCCTTCTCCACCTTCTCTAGCCTCTCACTCACCTTTTCAAGAGGACATTTGGGATTTTCACTGCCATCCAAAACCTGCTGTTTGAGGAAGTTAAAAAGGACCCCCCTGGGAGCATCAGCTCATGTTTTCCTGTTCTTTGATGGTCAACTGGTCACTCAGGCCTTGCTGGTGAAGCACTCAGAGCCAGTTTTGCAAACATATAGATAGTGAAGAAGCCTTGATGCAGCTCAGGGAGGTGGCCTTGTGTTCACTTGAATGACAGGTGCCAGTGGGAGACAGAAGAGACTGTGGTTTTTCTCTCTGAGATGAGCATAACAGTCAGTAGAAGAGACAAAGCTGTTGACTCCCAAGTTTCCTCCTTGAGTAAATTAGACCCCATGTCATCCTTGGATACACTTTGTTGTTGTTGTTGTTGGGTTTGTCTGCTTTAAAGGCTTAATTCAGATGCCCTCAGGCAGCTGTGGCTGAAGGCAGTGGGGGCTGGGAGCTTTTTTCCATGAGAAGGCAGTGAGTATTTAGCCCAACTGTGTTGTACTGAAGCACAGCAGGTACCCAGTAATGCTGGGCTTCCAGAGATGGGAGAACCTGGCTCCCCCACTGACTGCAGCATGCTCCTATCAGTTATTAGCAGAACTAGGAAAAGGATCTCACCATTGGAGGGTTGTGAAGAATGGACTGCAGAAGCAGGAGAGCTCTAAATGTGTTTTTGTTACTGGCATGAAAAAGGCTGTAATAGCAAGGAAATTAACTGATACTTGCCAAAGTGTAATTCACCATCAATGAAAGATTCACCTGTCAGAGGAAAGGAAGTCTTTATCCACCACCTGTATTTGGGGGACTGTTAAAAATACCCAACCAAAATCCAGCTGCTTTCAAACAAGGGCTTGAATTTGCTGTAATCATGTACAGAGTATCCCACTGTTCATGGATCTGCCTAGCACTGCTGTAAATTCAAGGTGCGATTGCATCAGCTAATATTATTCCTGCTGTTCTCTTTGGTTTGAAATATCACCCGACTCATTTGGGTTAGATACGAGATGTAATTGCCTGGAAACCAGTGCACAACTCCAGAAGGGTGCCTTGCACATTACATTCACCTTGTCCAATAAAATATCCATGCTATTCCTATGTTGGATCTTGTCATCAGGACACTGCAGAGGGTGTGCTTTCATTTTCCCCTCCTGTGAACCGCTTGAGAGGTACCAGGGGCTTTCTAACGAAGTCAGGTCCTTATGGATTTTCTAAGCCACAGGAAAGTCCAAGAAATAAAAGCTCTTCATGGTTTCCACACTCGCCAGGCACAAGTGCATCTCTCAGCAATTGCAGGAGGTGTGTTGAAAGGAAACATGGGTGGACAGCCCTTCTTCTGTGAGATTATTAAAATACTGGTGGTAAATCTAGCACCCAATGGTGCTGGGAACCCCAGGGCCATTGCAGACTTGCAGAGAAACTGTCAGCTTCCTGATGACCCACAGGAATTTTGCCTGCTTCTGGCCTGCCTTTCTGATGGCCTAACTCCCAATGAGTGTTTCTTCTCTCTTTTCAAAGGTGAACATGATCCTGTCCCAGCATCCTGGGACTCCTGTGCTGCTGTAGGGAACAGTGTATACAGCCATCCTCACATGGCTGCCAAGGGATGGGTATGACCTGGTAGCAATAAAACCAGGGCTCTCCCTCAATGCCTCCCTGCAGACTGGAAGAGGGGTAGGTATGAGCTGCTAGAGGGAACTAAAAATCGACACTCTCCTCCGAGTAGACCAGGGATCCTGGGAAGACGAGGCCACATTCTTCATCAGCATGTAAGAGGGTAGGTTGGAGAACGGGAAGGAAGAACAGCTACTAACTAGAAGACAGCATTGGCATGAGAACAAGTAGACAAAAATAGGCTATGAAAAATGTGGGCTGCAAATCAGAAACAAGTTTCCCTCTGTCAAAGTGAGGTTCTTGAATAACCTGCCAAGAAAATTCCCAATGACTTAAGATGGACTGTGATAAACTAACAAGAGGGACTTTATGACTCAGTGCTTGTCATTGCTGGGAAATATAATGATGACTAGGAGATCCCTTCTAGCCCCACATTCCTGCTGGTATGATAACAGAAGAATCTGTGTAGGGTGCAATAAATGCTGAATCACTGAGTGCTTCATCTAGCTGCCTGGCAGGACAAAGTCCCTCGTACCCATCCTGTCTGCAAGAACTTCCAGGAAAAAAAAAAAAGAAAGAAAAAAAAAGAAAAAGAAAAAAAAAATCTTTGTGTAAATGATTGTGCTCTGGCAGCACAAAGCATGCAGCTACAGATGCCTCAGTTAGAAGAAAACCAGATCAGCTACAGGCACCTCTACACAGAGGAAAGGTGGTAGCGTGGGTGTGAAAGCAAGGAACCCCACTGTAGACACTGAGAGAACACATTCCAAGGTGAATGTGCTCCAGCTGCTTCAATACACCATCTTAATGAGAGAAAGAAACTCTTGGAAGCATGTGGCAGTATCCCATGCACTTGCTCAGCGAGGTGTGTGCAGGGATCATCACAGGTCCATAGGGCAGGACTGTGTCACGTAGCAGAAAGTTCCTGCAGTTCACATCAACCACCCAGCCATCCACAGTTCTCCCTCCACGCCAGGATCCGCAGTTCTTTTGATGGCATTTTTTTCCTCTCTCCATGGAGTTCCCCAAGCATTTTGTGCCTGAGCACAAGGCCAGCAGTCAGGATGCAGCTTACACTGACGCATTTGGTGTCACAACTGGACATCCACAGCTTTGCTGCTCTGGCTGCAAGCGCAGACCTTGGGGTAACAGCAGCAGCTGGTGTTTCAGTAGTGCAGAGCTGGAGGTAGAGGCTAAGAAGACAGCCCTGAAAAACTGGATGAGGTAAGAGATAGGCCTGGTTTCTGGGCTCCAGAGGGTAACACTGCTCAGGACGAGAGCACTTCTTCACAGCCGTCATGGCCATCAGACTCAAGGAAGACTTTTCTGGAGCTTCTTCCAGACCTGTGAAGGTCATGTACAAATGTGGGTGCTCCCTCACCTCCTCACAACCTGCAGCACAGGCTACTTGGAGTCGTAGGGCTCCTGACTACTGCTCCCCCTGTGCCTCCAGGGGATGTGAATGTCTCCACACAGATGTGGCACCACAGGACAGCCACTGTCTCCAGGGATTGCACAGTCTGGTTATTCTGGGCCAAGGACAGACAGCTGAGGGTTCTCCCTCTTGCAGTACTTTCAAATACTCATTATTTCTCATAACTGCATCTACTATCAAAGATCAGAGCAAGAGATTCCCACAGATCCCAGCTGCTAATGCCAGCACCAGGCAGTGGGGAAATGTCCACACCAATGGTCAGCACTCCCGTGCCAGAGAGCCTGCCATTGCTAACAAAGCTCTTTTCATTTTTTAACCCTTTTCTTTTTTTTAACCAGGCAGCTGAATCCCTATCAAGATCAATTTTTTAATTTCCTAAACAGTGGCAAGCTGACAGGGTAACAGAGGCAGACTGAGCCATGGCAGGCAGGTGGTTGTGGCACAAGAACCTCAAGGCTTCCTGCCTTCCTGGATCTTGCCAAGGCCCAACAAGCAGGCATGGAGAGACATCTCATCCTGGCTGTGACGTGACCCTTCCTAAACAGCCATCAGCAAGGAAAGGGCCCAAAACTGAATACAAGATCTGAGGTGCGACCTCACCAGTGCTGAATACAGGGGGATGATCACGGCCCTCGTCCTGCTGGCCACACTATTTGTGACACAAGTCGCAGTGCTCTTGGCCTTCTTAGTAGGTGCATCCACAAGCTATGCAGTGTTCAGGTGGTGCCTGCTGGTCACCACACAGAAAAGCAGCGACCTCAGATTCCAGCAGTGGGTTTCCAAACAAACTCTAGGTTCAAAGTCCTCCAGAGGGTTTTTCTGCATTTAGTGGATTTAAAGTTAGTTTTTGTATCAGCTGCTTCCAGGTGGGTTCATGGTTGATCATTTCCTTCAACTGTACTGCTTTCCCAGCCCCAGAGGAAAGTGTTATTCTAAACACGTCTGGGGGTGGGGAGAAGTGGTTTTGACCCATATTTAACAGGGTCCCTAGAGCGTGCCTGTCCCCTGCCTTGTCCCAGTGTGGCGATGCCGTGGGATGTACTCGGTGGTTGCCGGCACACCCGGCGTGGCAGGAGCAGCACCTGCTGCGAGCACTGCAGAACTGCAGGCAGGCAATGGGCACAGGGATCCCGTGTCCCTCTGCAGGGAGCTCCCAGGTTTGGCCCGCACAGGTAGGGGACCCTCCCTGTCACGTGTGTTTCACGCGGGCCAGAGCTCGGACAGCTGTAAAAGAAAAACTGAAAGAAAACGGTTTCTATTAGAAACACTCTGTCTGGGGCGTTCCCATTCTAAAAGCAAGCAGGGGCTGTGGGAATATTGTTCCTCATAGGATTACTGAGTTTGGTGATTTGCCCTACGTGCACGCTTGGAAAACTGCAGAGGCAACAGGGAGAAAAAAAGGTGATGTCCATGAAGGGAAAGAGAAGTGAGGGATTTCACCATCATAAAGGGTGACGGAGAGGGCAGTGCTAACATGCTTTGTTCATAACCAGGTGTGGGATTCCTCTGACACCTGCCCTTTTAATCAAGCCTTTCACCAGAAGGTTTATATTGCACTGGACATCAGATCTCAGCATCCTGAACTCCTGTGGAGGCAATGGTAAGCTGAACTGACACGATAAATAGCCCCAAAAAAGGAACACACTGGATTTACTGTTCTGGGTATTTCTAAGATAAAAATTAAACAGAGCATATTAATTTAAACAAATCTTATTCCAGACTACATCATCCGTACAAAGGCATACAGAAGGGCACAAGATCCAGAAATCAAAGTAAAAAAAGAAACTCTTTTTCAGATCCTCCTTTACAATGGCTAGCTTGTCTTTCCCCTCAGCTCTGACCTGAGTCTCCCCTACAACCATGCACCTGAACTACGCAAAATGCAAAGACATCTCCATGGACATCACCTTTGGACTCCATTTCCTCATTCAGATGCTATAAAAACCCCACCAAAACCCAAAAGTTTGCTGTGCACACCCCATGCCAAAGTCCTTGCATTGCCTGGGAGCAGTACACCCCAGGTGAGTGGCAGCCTGCAACTGCTTCTGGCATCCATCTCCCATCCCCAGCTGGGGCTGATGCCAGTGGGATGCTCTGCATGGGCAGCCTCAGGGGAAGGAGTCCTCTGTCAGTCCGTAAGAAGTGGTGTGCAAGAAGCAAGGGTTGTTTCTGGGGCAGGATACTGCTCCCTGCCACTGCCAATCACCCAGGTCTCACAGAGAAAGCTCTCTGAGGAGGAAAGTCTGAGCTCCAGGATGGACAGAAGTGCTGGGTATTTGTGGGACACAGGCAGCTGCCCAGAGTAGCCAGGACAAAGCCACCACCACCTCCCTGAGTGCTGCCAAGCCCCTCTCAGCCAAATTCAGCCTGCAGTCACGGCTGACCAGGCTGGGGCTGACACTGCAAACCAGAACGGGCCAAGCTTTATTCCTGACCCCCAGATTCCAGAACAAGGCACATTGCCCAGAGGGATGTGTGGCTTTAGTGTTGCTGAAGACACGCAGTGTTTTAGGGGTGGGAGGGCACTTGCTTTTGGTGCAGGGGTGCTCCCAGTCACACAAATGTGGGCTTCAGGTCATCTTTGAAATTCACCACAGGCTGGAGCCCGCCGTGGTGCTCTGTGTGGTGATCCTCGCAGTCACTGGGCTCTGTGTCTGTGTCCGTGCTGCTGCTGTCCAGGGAGCCACGTGGGCTCTGGAAGCAAACCTCGCAGCAGGGTCGGTGGCAGCCATGAAACATCTCCTCAGAGCTGCTGCTGCTGCTCGAGTCAGAGTCTGGGTAATAGTACAGTGAGCGCAGGGAGGGCTCAGCGGGTCCCCTCAGGGTGCCCTGCCACCGCCGCTGCTCCTGCGGGATGCACGATGAAGCACCCTGGGACTCTGGCCATCCCAGCCACCCCTCTGGCTGGAGGCACGCCTCCCTTGGGATGGCTGGAGGGGATGGTGCTGGGGGGTGAAGGGGCCCTCTGCCAGCCATCTCCCCTCCCGTTCCCAGGGAGTTATGTGCTGACTCCCCACGGCCCCAGCTGCCCACCTCCTTCACCCTGCAGCTGGCACGAGGGGATACATGTCCAGGGAAGCGTGTGGAGGCAGGAGGCAACGGGATTCTCCGACGATGCCTTGCCAGGTAGGGGCTGAGGGGTGTGTGGATGCCTGGGTAGCCCTCCTGGCCCACCGGCACTTCTTCCTGCTCGCCTGAGGTGCCCCGGTTGCCAAGTGGGGGTCCTGCAGATAAGGCTGGGCTGTAGTTTTTGCCATCCAGGCTTAACTCTCTCAAGATTTCCCACAGCTTCTCGCTGTTTACGTAGCTGACTTTGGGGGACGACTCCCAGGCTACACCAGCTGAGTTGTCCTGGCCTGGCAGCTGCTCCGGAGGCTGCCCCTGCACTGCAGGTGTCCCACACTCCTGGACATCTTTCATGCCATGCTCAGTGTTGTCCCCTGTGTTAAAAAGCAGCACCTGAGAGCAAACAGGCTCCTGGGTTACATGTTTCTGGAGGGCCTGAGCATCGCTGCCAAGAAGTGATGTACCCAGCAAGCAGGGGGGCTGCCACCCATCCCTGTCTGGATCTGGGGGGCAGCAGTCCCCTGGTGCATCCCCAGGCTGCCCTGAGCTCCAGGTGCAGGGAGCTGCTGGCAGCGTGCGGGGGCTGCAGCCGCTCTCCGCAGACATCAGCCTCATCAGCTTCTCCTTGGCGCTGCTCACTTGCTCCTGCAGGCTTTCGATCACGGCGTTTTTCTGTGTCAAACAAACAAGCCTGTCAATTGTGGGGCCGGCAGAGGGGATGAAAACGATGCCAGTTTGGAAGCAGGCACTGCCAGAAAACAAATCACCCCTCTGCATGGCAAGAGCCAC
Organism: Dryoscopus gambensis; assembly: GCA_013389985.1. Taxonomy (NCBI): domain Eukaryota; kingdom Metazoa; phylum Chordata; class Aves; order Passeriformes; family Malaconotidae; genus Dryoscopus; species Dryoscopus gambensis. The sequence goes on along the minus strand of WEIT01019323.1, from coordinate 52,686 downwards.
ACTGGCAGCACGTGTGACCTCAGCCTCCCCTGCAGCCCCCCAGAAGCGGGTGTGGGAAGGGGCTCACTGGGCAGGCAGCTCTTCGGGCTGGGGTGTTTCTGCCTATGCAGTGCAGGTGAGGGAGCAGGAGGCTGAGGGCTTTTCTGAGACAGAGCATCTCCCCTCTAAATTAACCATGTTTGCAAGGCTGCGGGAGCCAGGCTCTCTTGCACTCCTCCCTACATAATTGTTTTAAGCCCTCCAGATTATGCCTAGATTTTGGTGCTTTGGAGTGTGACAAAACAAAGCAGCTCTTCCTCTCAGGACGGAAGAGGCTGGTGAGGGATCACCAGTGAGGACAGGGGGGTAAAGAAGGGCTTCCCACCCTGCAAAGCCTTCAGCCCACAAACGGGAAAAGGAGAAGCTGGAGGAGGGGGGCTGGCAGAGCCCCGTACCTCGGTGAGCAGACGCTTCATGGAGTTTTTCTCCCCTATGAGCTGGTAGAGCTGCTCCTCACTGTACACTGAGCGGCAGCTCCTGCTCGGGCTGGTGAAATATTTTGCCATGTGGCTCATGGTTTGGCTTTCTTCTTCAAAGGCTTTCCACTGCTTGAGCTGGGAAGTAGAAGAGGGTGTTATCCACAGAGCCCCAGCCGACACAGCGGGAGGCAGGCACAGCTCAAGCGCGAAGGAGACAAAGGGATGGAGGGGGGGAGACAAAGGCAGGGTGTGACCGGGAAACAGAGACAGCCAGCAAGAGATGGCTGGGCGAGGGGCTGCAGTGTCACTTGGAGCCTCCCACCCATCTGAGCCCTACCCTGCTCCTGGCGCCTGCTCTTAATGCAGAGAGGGCCAGTGCCTGGCCGCACTGAGACTGCTGAGCGCCCTGTAAAAGCCCCCTCCCTCTTCTCCCCACTCCCTGACTCCATGACAGACAAAGGCAGTGTCACGCATGCCCCCTTATCCCTGAATCACTGGTGACAAGCTGAAAACCAGCAATGTTTAGTATCTGTTTTCTCATCTAGTGTCTGCCTGGAAACCTTGTGCAGCCCAGCTCCAGCTGTTTATCGATCTCAGATGAGCCACTGAAAAGCAAGCCCATTAGGAAAAACAACGTAATGAATTAAAAGATCCACGTTAAATAAAATGTTCAAGGGCCCCAGGCTCCCACAGAAAAATGGTACAGGCAGAGTGCAAGTTCAGCTCATCAGCTTCTCCACCCTCAGTCCAAGAGACCTGGAGCTTGGCAGAGCATCGCCAGCAGGCTGGTGCTCACCAGAGGGGGTTTGGATCCTCGCTCCCAAAGGCTGCTCATCCAAGGGCTTGGGGCTCTGCAGTTACATTGTCTCAGTTGAGGCAGGAGAGGGCCTCTGGAAATCATCCCACCTGCCCTGCTCAAGCAATGTCGGATGGAGCAGCCTGCTCACAACCGTGTCCAACTGAGCCTTGAGTATCTCCAAGGATGGAGACCCCACAACCTCTCCGGGCATTCTGCTCCAGTGCTTTACAACTTTCACAGAAAAAACTCCAGCCTTTTCCTTATGTTTAAATAGAATTTCCTGTGTTTCAGTTTGTGCCCATTGTCCCCTGTCCTGTCAGTGGATACCACAGAGAAGAGCCTTGGTCCCTCTTCCCTATTCCACCCCCATTGATATTTATATACATTGCTGAGATCCCCTGAGCGCTCCCTTGCACAGATGTGCTCTTTTGTCAGCTTCACCTCTTCCTCCCTTTCTCACCTCATGTCCTTGAGCCCAAACATCCCTCCAAACATTCAACTGAGTAAATAACAGTTTCCTCTCCCTCTAACAATGGGAGCATTATTCCCACAAACGTGGTGGCCGGGCACACCAGGCTGCTCCTGGAGGACACAGGAAGCAGAAGTGCCTCACCTCACCACAAAAGGCTTCCTTTAAACACCTCCACCTCCTCCTCCTCCTCGCTTGTGGCAAAGCTCAGCTTCCTTCTCCAAAAGTGCAGAGAAGGACAGCCTCCCCTGGGGATCACCAGCAGCAAAGCAGTCTCTGAGAGTGGCTGGGCCATCTGGATGGCCTGTGTCCGGCTCCATCCCTGCCAGGGGCAGAAGCTCTTGGTGGGAGTGGGCATGTGAGGTATGAGGAGAGGACAACTGCACGAAGGACAGATCCCACCACCTACATGGAGTAGGAGGAGGAGGCCAGTGGCTGCCTAGCCTCATGTGTGCTGTCTGCATGGCTGTCACCCGTGGCACGTTCCTGCAGGAGGGTTCCTGCGCAGCACTGCTGCACTCCTTGGAGACTTTCCAGGACATAAAGGGGACAAGCAACAAGAAAGGTGGAGATGGACTTTTTACAAGGACACAGTGATAGGACAGGGGAGAATGGCTTTAAACTGAAAGAGGGTAGGTTTCGATCAGATCTAAGGAAGAAATTCTTCACTATGAGAGTGGTGAGACACTGGAACAGGCTTGCCCAGGGAAGTTGTGGGTGGCTCAGTCCCTGGAAATGTTTATTGTCAGGCTGGATGGCACTTCGAGCAACCTGGTCTAGTGGAAGCTTCCCTGCCCACAGCAGGAGTGTTGGAACTAGATGATCTTTAGATCCCTTCCAATACAAACAATTCTGTGATTCTTTGAGACTCAGGAAACTTGCTTGGGGAAGCAGAACCACTGGGGTGGGGTGGGGTGGGGCCTGGAGAATGAGCTGTACAGGTGAGTTCAAATGTTTGGGGAAAAAAGCAGGAAAGTGAGTGCATTGACCCACATGGCTGTTGTTGTTAAACTCTGAAAAGGTGCCTGTTTCCAGCCAAGTGACAGGACAGAGGTGGCAGCATACCTGTGGGACAAAGATGAAGCAGTTGATCGTGGTTGTACACACAAAGATGCCTCCAGAAGTAAAACCAAATAGCAAATTGTGCCAAGTACGGAAGAAACGGTGAACTAAGCAGATGGTGCCAGCAGCCAGGAAAACGAGGTTGACCCCAACGATGAGTGTCAAGGACTGGTTGACTGGTGAGGAGCTGACGTTGTCGGTCAGACCGGCCAAGTAGGTCCCATATAGCAGGAGGATACTCTGGAAGCAGAAAAAAGAGGTTTCCCGAGTGTGGAAAATTACAGCCTGATGGTGTCAACCCCCACCTCGCACCAAGCCCGGTGAGCTCAGATACACTCAGCGCAATCCTAATTAATGCTCTTTGATCTATAATGCAGACCTGGAGCGCGCGGTGGTGACGCCACGGCAAACGCCTGGCACGCTGCTGCAGGCCAGGAGTGGGGCTGGGGACACAGGGCAGGAGTGAAGACACTGGTGGGCATGGGGGGTCCCAACCAACAGGCGTGAAGAGCCAAGAGTCAGGACAGCAGGCACTGCCACAGAGCAGGAGATGGCTGGGAGAAATTGTGAAAGCTGCCGCTTGGGCAGCCTGGAGCAGGAGAAGTAAAGGCAGACAGACAGGAGGCAGAGGTCCCTGCAGGGATGCAGCAGTGGGTGCCATCAAGGAGCAACACATACCTCTGAAGGAGCAGGAAGGGTATGAAGGATATGCAGAAGAAATTCGAAGAAGGCGGCAAGGAGAAATGGAGGTTTAGACTGGAGGGAAGAGGATGCACTTGGTGCCTCTTTAAATAGCAATAATCCAGGAAACTACCAGGTGCAATTCTTTTCCCTTCTCTTTGCTGTTTCCTGACTCCAGCAGCAGGGAAAGGCACTACAGAAGTGCTCTGTAAACAAAGGCTCTCTCTCTGTCTCACCACCCTGCTCCTCAAGGGTCTCATGCATGCATTTTTCCAGTGTGCTCAGAATAAAACTGCCCACCAGGATGAGCCTTTCCTTCCTTAGGTGACACTAGCAAGAAACACCAAGTATTTTTTTCTGCCTCCATAGGGCAGAGCATGTTCTGCCTTCAGGATCATTTGGAAATACCATCTAACAAAGTCCCAGCTCCTGCAAGGACCTGGAATACAGGGAATATGACCTACATTATTCCTGTGTTACCCAGTAAGTGTCAGCCTTTTACTAAGAGTCATTGTATTTTTGGGCATCAAGAACTGTTTGTGATGGGAGATGCAGATGTCTTTTAGACCTTTCTGAACCCCTCTGTGCTGTGGCTGCTTGATGTCTGTGATGGCCACTGCCAGGGTTAAGGTCTGGAGGGACACAGGCAAGAGAGGTTCACATCCAGATCTTTGGTGAGAGCCCCAACTTCAGAGCAGCACGAATTCTCAAGGTGGGGAGGTAGCATGTAAGAGTGAAACCTGCCTTCCTGGGAACCAGGCTGGCACTTGACCCTGCTTTGTAGAATCTGCTCTGGATCATAACCCTGTCCACTATAGGGCACCTCCAAATGGCCCAAAGGCAAGCCAACCCCTAATCCCAGAGCAGGAAAAAACCAGCACCAAAGTCCCATTTAAATTCATACAGTCTATCTGGGACACACACAACAGCACTGCCGTCTCATAAACTAGGACTCTTGGTAAGCATAGGAATAAGTGATTGGTTGGTTTGTTTGTTTGTTTTGAACTTGAGCAGACGACTTTGCTCCTAATTCCAGGCATGTCCTTGGCAAGTCATTTCTGTTCATTGCGCTGTGCCAGTAAAACCAGGATAATACAGTGAGTGTCTTCCCAAAGGGCTGAGCACATTAATGCTGTGGATGCTAAGAAGTGCTATGTACGCAGAGAGATAAAGCCTACTCTCACGTTAGTGTAAATCCAGACTTACTCCAGACAAACCACCAAGGAAGTACTCCATGACCCCCCGTAAGTAGGAAGGAACAGGGCCAGATTCAATGCAACACTAAAAAAGATTACCTGGAACTGATAATGGGGATGTTTTACTTCCCAAAGGATTTTGTAAGGGCTGTAGGCGAAGACATTACCGGTCTAAACCCTAACACAAACTGCAGACAAAATCAGAGGTGGAGACATAGCACTGAAAGCCCAGGTAATGCCTACATTCCCTAACACCAAAGGACTTTTAAGGACACTCTAGATTAATGTCTTTGAAATTAAATGTAGAGGGGAGAAGGACTTGGCTGTGTTGTGAGGTCCCTTTCTGCTCTTTTCCCTGTGATTCTAGGTGGATGGTCAGTGAGTATTACATTACAGTGAATCACAAAGGAAGTGCCTGTGCTGCACGCAGAGATTAAGCCATTCCCAAAAAAAGGCTGTGATCTCACAAGCTTCATCAACATCAGCTTTCTGAAATGTGTCCAGCCTCTGCCATACCACAGACACATGAGACCACAGATAATTATAGCCATAATTATACCTACATAGTTACATCAGTATAACTAACACTGCTGGAATAAGAACGGCCATGTGCAGAGATTCACCAGTGAAAGTGCACCTCAGAAGTATAATTAAGCTGATAAGCATCCTGTACAGGTGGGGGCCAAGCACTTGTCATCAGCACCTCCTTGGTTTGAAGTCACAGGACTCAGGGGCTGAGCCACCTGGTGCGCCTTTGCAGTGGCCATTCACCAGTCTTCAGGGAAGGAGTGTGACATAAAGAACAGCAAGATGTGAGTTTCAAGGAGTGAGATGGATGGAGCTCAGGGGCTTGCCGGGAGAGAACTGGACAGACTGTATGTGCACAGCGTATATAAAGGAGATGGTGAGGCAGGGAAAAAGCAGCTAGCAGGGCTTTCACCTTTCCCAAGATGGGAAGGACTGGAAATAGGAGGGCTTAGGAGATGAACAGGAGTAGCCAGGATTTGCAATAGGAAGGTAGCATGGGAGGGCAGCGAAATGATAAATGCTGCTCAACAGACCAGGCTGAAAGACAGGGAGGAGGTGAGATATAATGCAAGAACCAGTCAAGAGGTTACATACCTTAAACCCTAAAATGAGAACGAGCCAAAGATCGGAATAGAGCGATGCGCAGGACTGCACCCGGCTCACGGAGCATGTCATGCCTTTCTCTGTCACCTACAAGGCAAGGGAAAGGCAGAAATGAAGGCTGCAGCCTGGTACAGACCAGTGGAAAGAGGCATTTAAGCTGGCCTCCTCTGTAAATTTCTGAAAGGAGAGGTCAAAGCTGGTGCTACCAGGGAGAGAGGGTTAAAGAGAGAAGATTTTGGCCTTCTGCCGCCAACAGGGCTAAACATTTCTCTAAAGCATCTGCGGATGCCTTGGAGCTCTCCTGTGTCATGCAGGTGGTCTCCACAGACCTGGAAATTTTGCAGTGGACTCTCACCTCCTTAATAGACCAGACATAAATCGAATCCAGAGTGCCCAGAAGGTTTTCTGCCTTGTATTTCTTTCTGTTGTTTTTCAAAGACTACCTCCAAATGCCTGGCCACCCATCAACTTTGTCCATAGAGTTCAGACAGGACACAGAAAAACCCTGCACCGCCCCTCCTCATCCTTTTACCCGCAGTGAGACGCTGAGGCTTCGGAAGCACTGGACTGGGTCAGAGAACACCCATGTCAAGAGCAAGACAGTGTCTGCCAGCACCAATACCGCCACCAGTGCCAGCAACTGCAGGTCTTTGATAATCTGCAAACACACAAGAAAGTAAAAGTTACTTTGGGAACAAATGGACACCAATGACCTCCATCCCTTTGGGTGCCTTTCTATTGTTTCTTTCAAGTGACATGTCCATCCTACTACTTCCCCCAGAGAGGAGTCCAGCACCTACATTTGAGTTGGCCACAGGATCTCTGTCTTTAACTCCCAAATTCTTGGAGACCTAATCAGGCTTGATGCCACATATAAACCCTGCCTGATAGTGTGGATAGCAGGTAGATGCTATGACAGAAAACAGTTTTTCCAAAACAAGACTATCATCCCTTATGCCTGTATCACCAGCAGAGACAAAAAAGGTGGAGAAAAACACCTGGTAGGATTATCATTTTGCAAGTTTAACACAGATCCCAGTGTGGAACAGGAGTCCTTGCTGGTACCCAGTTCCCCTGCAAACCCTCTTGTCCCTTCTTTCACCTGAGACCTACTTTTTTCACTGATGGAAAGTGACCACTGAAGCTTTTAAGTGCACAATTATGTGCACAAATTTCCCACCTCCCTCCTAGCTGCTGAATCCTCATCCTTAAGTGCTGCAGAGGAGTGCCCAGCACTCCCTTCCTGCCTTCAAGAGGAGATCAGATGCATCTGAGGATGGCCCTGTATCAGACGCTTTTGAGGACACCTAGTTTATTTTAATCCCACAAAAACACTCAGCCAGACCTGAACAGAGACATTGGTCTCTGGTAGCGTAATGAAGGCATGTGGCCAGTGTAAAATGAGAACATTGCTCGGTGATGGAGCTGGGACTCCACGGGCGAACCCGCTTGCCTGTAGAGTGGGAAAGCTCCTGCCTCATTGTGCAGGAATAAATGAGGGGCCCATGCCCAGCCAGGTGTGACACTAGACCTGTCATTGTGCCAGTTTTATCTGTATCCCACACTGGTTTGGGACTTGCTGGTGTTTGCCCTCCACGGTAGGTTTGCCCCCGTCCCTTCCCGCCTCGGGTGCTGTGTACTCACCACCCGCTTGTCCGGTACCCGCTGGGTGAACACTTTGTAGAGCCGCCAGCTTTTCCCCAGCACAGGACCGAACACCAGGGAGGTTCCCACGCACAACAGGCAGAGCCTCACCTGCCAGGGGCCAGAGTGAGGGGGCTGAAAGGGGCTCACAGGGATACCACACACCCTCCCAGCCTGGGACGCAGTGAGGATGGGTGGGGACACGTCTACAGTCTTCTCACTTCTGGAGGGTGATATCAGATACTAGAAAGCTGACCACAGGGTGAAATAAATTCAAAGGCATGTATTCCTCTTGTAGGCACACCCGCTGCCTACCTTTTCCTCCCCATCCCTAGAGACTCTCATTGGAGGAGCAGGCAGGGAGAGACAGGCAGCTTGTGAGCAGCAGGGGCACAGAAGGTTCCAGCACCAATAAATCACTTGCTGGCACCTCCGTTAATTATCCTCAGCTCAGTGGCTGAGCAGGATGCAGGGTGTGCGCTGTCCCATGTCCCACTCCCCCACACCGGTGCGCACCCACTCAATCTGGCAGGGTGGCTGCCTCAGGTCAGAACATGGGGGTTCATCACACAGGTGAGCATTTTGATGAAGATCTGCTCTGCAGCCAGAAAACTCACCCACAACCTCACAGCACCTGTGCTGTGTCGGGCAGTGGTGGCTGTGTGGAGGATCCCATTCCCTTTGGGCTCCCCTCTCCCTGCTGCACTTTTACCAGCCCAGCAGCCCGCCTGCCTGCAGGACCTCTCCCCTGGGAACCTGCCTCAAATCCCTTCCTCGGTGCGGATGTGGTTTGCAAAACAGCGAAGGCCATTCAGACAGAAAGCGTCTGGTTGCCTTTTGCGTATGTGAAAGCCACAGCCCAGCTGAGCAGCGAGGTGGTGACAGGCTGTGGCTGGGACAGAGCATGTACAGGTGACAGCTGGCTGGGACAGAGCAAGTACAAACAGGCCTGGACATGAGTCAAGGTGCCCATCCCAGCAAAAGCCTGGCTCACCTGAATAAGCTTTTCCATTGACTCTCCAGACGGCAGGCTCTGCTCCTGAATCCCAAAGAGGTAAGCACTTGTGTAAGTCAAGCCACTGCCCAGCAGGGTCACAATGTTGAGATTGGGGCTGGACATCTTCACAATCCTCCAGGAAACAAAGCAGGGAAGTTGGTGACAGTTACTGAGTGTCATGACCTGGCAGCACAGGGGCGAGGTCCCCTTACAGGGATCATGATGGTCATAAAGGATGCTGACATACTGTCCACCCCCAGCCTGAGCTGTTCACCACTGCTCCAAAAGTTCAGCCATTACTCCCTGGTCCCATCCTCTCCCCTTTCTTGCTGGAGTGCTTCACAATCCTTCAAGTATTCATTTAGCCCTATGCCAACACCACACCAACGCAGCCCAGGGTGGCTGTCCCCAGCAGTAAGCTTTGGGTGCAAGAGCTACATATGCCCCCAGGAACAAGCCCTTCCCACTGCTCCTTCCTCTGAGGAGATACCTCCACACTCAGCACAGTCTCAACTTCAGGGAGCCGCCAGCAACGTTCAGGTTACAGTGTCCCCTCTGTAATTTCACCCCATCACTCATAATCCTGTAACTGTATTCAGGGAGGGGAGAATCAACCCACTGATCTCTCATGACCTGTCACCCTTCCCTAGCAAGCCCACTGAGTGAAAGCTGTATCTCCTGCCATCCCCCCCAACAGCTCTGCCCCTTCCATCTGCTGCCAAGTCATTACTTTTCCCTCTCCTTGAGCTCCTTCCTGGCTTGCTGTCTCGCAGTCACAAAGCCTGCAGTTCAACCTGTCTCTCTCCCTCCCTGTCCCCCTCACTATGTCTCAGCCCTTGGAGAAAGATATTCACCAGCTCATGGCCTCAGCTGCAGCTGAGAAAGGTCTCCTCTGCCCTCCCAGGTTCAGGAGGCAGACCAGTATTTATTTAATGCAGAGCAAATAAATAACACACATTCATTACAGCACGCTCCGAGGACATCAATTCAGGTGGCCACCGAACCCAACACCACTCAGTAAATGAAGTGCTTCAGACAGGGATGCAGGTCATGCACCGCAGCAGGCACAGGGCTCTCAACACAACCCCTCATGGGCAGGACCCTCCCGACTGCACAGTGGTTGTCAGGAGCATTAAATTCCTTAAAGCAACCAGAGAACTCAAACAACATCAGTGCAGGCCGCACTCAGATGTACGCCTCTGTGGGAAACAGTGGCACATGGAGAGCAAAGGCTTTGCCAGGTGAAGCCTGGGAGAGGGATGTATCCCTGTGGGAGGAAGCAGTTGAGATACCAAGGGACCAATGAAGCTGAGGAGAAGGTGGCAAAGAGGCAGCCAAGACCCAGAAGTGCTGAGGAAGCTCAGCACTGGCTGAGACAGGTTGAGCTATGAGGAACTGCCAAGCCTTCTGCTGGATTTATGCTGCCTTCAGGGGAGCAGGACTTTTTATCTCCTTTGTGCAGACTGAACAGCACCAAAGAAAGTCTGCACTTCCCCACCAGCTTCCCTCACCAATGGAGATCATGTTCCCCACAAATATGAGGAACCACCAAGACCAAAAAGGGCTATCAATATCTTCAAAGTATGAGTGGCCCAACAGCAGGAAGGACATGGTGCACTGTGGGGAGTATCATGGCTTTGCTATGGAGCTGTGCTGCTCAGAGCAATGCTCTCAAGCATGTGGAGCAGAAAAGGAAATGAGCTCTCTTTCTGCCCACTCCTGCTGATGGTTTTATTGAGTAGCACTTCCAGGATGAGACCATCACTGTCTGTGCCACGCCAGAGGGCACCCATAGAGTCAGAGAATCATTAAGGTTGGAAAAGACCTCCAAGACCATCAAGTGCAACCTTTGACCAAACACCACCACAGGAACTAAACCACAGCATTAAGCGCCACATCCTGTCTAGAACACTTCCAGAGATGGTTACTCCACTACTTCCCTGGGCAGCCTGTTCCAGTGCTTGACTACTTCTCTCTTTCAGTGAGAAAATTATTCCTGGTGTCCAACCTGAGCCTCCCCGATGCATTTCCTGAGGCCATTTCCTCTCATCCTGTCTACAGCTCCCTGCCTTGGGGAGGAAAGGAGCAGTCCAAACAGGACTGTCTCCACCACTGATCAAAACTGTGTGTGATGGAGAAAGCTGCAACACCCCTGGCATTACCCTTGCTTGCCCTGTGCTGCTCCTTCAGGCTTACACCCTCCTGATCCTTAGCTGGCCATCAGCTCAGAGCCTGGTCCCGAAGGAGCCTGACTCTGCTACTCCAGCTCAGGGGAAATCTCCCAGGAGAAGAGGGATGCCCTTACCTGTTTTTCCTGAAGCGAATTGTGAAGATGAGAAAGAAGAGTGCTAGCAAGACTCCTCCAGTCAGGAATGTCCACACAACTCCCAGGAGACCAGCAGAGAAGGAAGGGGAGCTCTTCACACTGTGGTCAAAAGATGTCTGGGGGAGGCAAAAGGGATAAGGAAGAAGAGGACATTGCTGGGGCTCTCAGCAAAGGAGGTCCCTACTCCAGCCTGATCACTCCCACAGTTATCCTGCTCAGCTAGAAACCACAGCTCCCACTAAGACGACATTCCGGCACCAGACCAAGTCCTGCAGGTAGAGCCACTGAGATGTGTGTGGACAGAACATGTCACCTGCTGAGTGCTCAGGAGGACACGGCAGTCCAGGAGCCCTCTTCTTATGGCCAGCTAGCCAAATCCACAATGAAGCTGTACAAGTGATTCATAAACCTCAGGCAGCCCTGGCTCTGGGACACAGGAACAGGGACAATGGTTCCCCACTGTCTTCTGGAAAGAAACCTTTGGAGAAAGGCCCCGTGGTCCCCCAGTTGGGATCATGCTTCTTCAGATGCTTCTTGGCTCCCACCGTTACCCCTCCCCACAGCAGACAAGTGACCAGCTGGTGAACGTGACTGGGAGCCAGCAGCAGAGCTGCCAGTCGGGGCAGGAGCACAGCAAAGGGAGCGTGACAGCGTTTTTCAGAGGCAGTGACACACCGAGCTGGGCTCCACCCATCTCCCAGCTGGCTGGAAACTAACTTGGTCCCAGGCAGGCATCAGCTGAGAACTGGCTTTTGAGGGACACTCCCAAAGCGGGTATGATGGAGGCACCTCTCTCCTCACACACAAGCCACCTTATGGGTTTAAATCTCCATTTAAAAATATTCTCTGCAATCTCCTTATTAACATAAAACGGATAAAATGATCCTACGTGAAACGAGAAACCTACTTCTGCTGCTGATCTAAAATGCTCCAGCATTTTTAACAGGATGTGCATGCGTGGGTTACTGACTTTTTTTTTTCCTTAAAAAAAACCATCACTTTTATTAAAAAGTGCTGGCACATCCCCTGTAAGTGGGGAGGGAGGAGAACGGGGATTGAGCTGGGATCACACATCTCCTCACTAACTTCTCTGGTGCTGAGTCCTTTCTCAGGTATTCCTGCATCCAATTTCTATTGCAGAAGACTACTTTTCCTGACAGCTGATGTGGCCCCAAAATCCCAATTTTTAGTTCAAGGTCTGAGCTGTTTCTGCTTCCAACCTTGCTAGAAATAAATCTTCAGGCAGAAGAAAGGCATTTGTTTAGAGCCAATGCCTCATCTCCCTCTTCCCCAGCCAGGTTTCATCTCCTCTGGGCGAGCAAGAACAACGCACAGCTTGGAGAATTAAAGCCAACACGTAATTCTTGAAACAAAAACGTGTCACTGCCACACGAGCACGGCTGATCCGCAGGCTCCTGGCAGCTCATATGCTGGTGCCATGCTGGTCACAGGGCAGCTGGGAAAGGCAAATCCCTGCCTGGGAGAGACATCCAGCTGAGAGCTGCTGCTGCTGGGATACAGCTGATGCACATCTCAGCCTCGCTTTGCAGCAGTGTGGAGGGATCCCTGGGGGGATACTCATCTGCCTCCTGCAAACTGCTTCCCACCTCCTCTTCCCTCTCGCTATTCCCTGGGGAGTCTTTTGGCTCTCCGGGAAATGCAGACCACATCAGATGGTGAAGATGGTCAGCCAGGTCAGTCCCCCGCTTACACCAGGACTCTGTGTAAAAACCCCATCATTCAGCACAGATCAGGCCCATCCTCCCCCTGACTGGAGCTGACAGGGCTGGTAGAAGGCTGTAATGCCATTTGATTTCTGTGTCCTGCCTGCTCAAGCCCAGTGAGGTGAGCAGGGCAAACTCAGCATTCTGGGGCTTCTGCACTTCACTCCCAGATGCATCCACCAACAAAATCTTTTCACCTCTGGCTGCTGTCAAAAGTGTTACTGCACCCTATTCCCAGCAACCACCCAGGGATCAGAAATACCCCAACTTTCCCACATGCCCTCCCACCTGACTGCTGTTTTCCTGGATGTTGATGCTACTTGAAGTTGATGGAGCGCTTTGTTGGCTGCTGAGCAGAGTAAATCCTGGTCCTGGCAGGGGGAATATTAATTGTAAGCTAGCTGCCAGAGCCAGAGGAGCCAAGCAGCTTACAGTCTTTTAATTAAAGGCCCATGGTTGTGCAGGACGTGATGGAGAGCCGAGCGGGCCAAGCCTTGCCAGTCCATCCAGCAGCCTCACGTGGTGCCAGCTGCAACTGAGTGCATCCCAGTGTCATTTCTATCGGCTTACTGGTGGAGGGGGGGAGTACCATTTATTATAGACGATGACTTTTAATTAAATCCTGCTCTATTCATATTTGAAAAGCACTTTGAAGTTATAGGGGACAGGAGAGGTCAAGGGCAGATGGGGCCATCTCAGGCCAATCCTAAGCAGCTGGCCGACACAAGGGAGGGCTGCTTGACATGACTTGGCTGTTGTGGATGCTTTCTCACCTTCTGGATAACTGCTGGGTGTCACCTAGACTGGGCTTTTCTTGGAGGCCAACCAGGAGGTGACAGTGTGCTGCCTTTGGCTGGACTGGGATTGCTTGGCAGCTGTGCCCCCCTCTCCATTCCTCCACCCAAATCTACTTCTGCAGAGCAAACTTTATGCCTCAGAGTGCTCCCCTGCATCCATACATCCCGCTGCATCCATACATACCACTGTCACAGTGCAGAGCTCCTGCAGCGCCCGCTGCTGCTGCTCCTGGCTGCCAAAACTGGAGCTGCCATCGCAGAGCTCAGAGCAGTTGAATCCCGGCTCCATAGCACATCCTCAGCCGTCATCCAGCCGCACCTTTGCCCTGCTGGAAGGATAAGCACTGGCTTTCTCCAGGGGGAAGAAACCTCTGGCACACCCCATATTTCCCTGTCAGCAGGGAAGGGTCCGGCAGCCCAGGGCTGAGCTTACCCAAACTGATGTGATGCACATCCAGGGTCAGGACAGGGAGTGACCCCTCACAGTGTCCCTCGGGGTGTCCTCTGCAGCAGGAGAGTCAGCTTGGGACCTGGGCTCCCACGGAGCACGGTGGCATCCCCAGCACTGCTACACCACCCTGCAAAACAACACATGTAGAGGGTCACAGTGGCCCTCAGCCCCTATATCCCAGCTGGGAGCTGACACGAGGTGCTGTGCCGGTCCAAGAAGGAGCATGGCACCCTGGCACCCTGAACCTGCTGCAGCTTTCCTTTGCCAATGCATTTTCCTGCACTGGAGCAATTTCAGGGTCATTTTGCAAGTACCCTCCTGGCGCTGGCAGTGACTGCTGGTATCATGGAACATCCCCTTCTTCGAGCAAAGGACCAGCGAGTGAAGACAACAACAAACAGCAACAAGTGTTGCCATCACTGAACAGGACCTAAAGCCAGGCCTGGGTGAGCACAGGGGAAGGTGCTTGAACCCAGTGTTTTGGCTGACTCGGCCCGAGGTGCAGCCTGGCTACCTGAAGAGCTGGCTGTTTATTAAGGACATTTAGAAGCCTGACACCTCCATGCTCCCCCTTCCTCCCAGTGCTCTGGCTGCCAGGTATTGTCCCTGCCTGCTCCTGCTCTCTTTGCACCACCTTTGCCTCTGCTCCCCCTTTCATTTCTCTTTTCGGTGTGGATTTTAATAGGCCTCATTACCATTTTAGACATGAGGTCATACTTATCCTCAAGCATCCTTACTCAATTACCATTGTCACCCGGTTTAATTAGCTTCCAGTGCACGACCATAAGCAAGTCTCCCGTCGTTAGCAGCTGGGGAGGAAGCGCAATAGCTCGCTCCCTATTTGCTCCTAACAACAGGTGGGAGGAAAAAATTATCCCTATCATGCTCCTCGGGGCTGCTCCCTGGCTGAGCATCCCCTGTGCCTGGCCAGTGCTCCATCCTTCCCTGTTGCTGCTCCTGACACTTAGATGCCCTCTCCTTACAAGTCCTTTCTTTGGAAACACTCCTGTCATTACGTGAGCAAAGAAACAGTAAATTAAAAAGAAGCATGGTCACCAGGACCTGGTCTGAAACTTGGTGTTTGTCATGGGGCATAATCGGGATTCAAATGCCAGAAAAGCTACAGGTGTTGCTCTCAGCTCGAGTGTAGACTGATTTTTCAGCTTTAGAGAAGTTGCTTACAAGTCCCAGCCCAAGCACAACAAGATCAGTGGGCTACTTGTCCAAAATTAGCAGACCCACCTCTGAAGCAGTAACCCCAGCTCTCCTGCTGGCAGAAGCCTTGATGTACTGCAGGTCTGGGCACTGTCCTGCCCCTGCCAGAACTTCTTCCAGCGTGAGATCAGCTCGCTGTGTCCTGCAAACACAGTATCACACATCAGCCAGACTGAAGATTTTACACATGTGGTGTGTAAAGAGGTGTTTTTCAAGAGTGCTGAAGCCACCCAGCTCCATCAAGCCTCCCTTCCTCTAGCTTGTAGCAAACTGTGGCAGTGTTCCACCTCTCCAGCAGGATCATCTGGGGGTTTTCATGCCCTCCATAGCTCAGGCTGAGTGATGGGAAAAGAGGCATGGCTCCATGAGATACCCAGCTGCTGCCGTGAATGTCAGGATCGCTGCAATGCTGGGAGTGCAGCAGAGAGGAGGGGACGGGCTCCAGCTGAACAGTTCAAAGAGACCAATGGACAGTGCGGAGGGGCTGGGTGGGGATGGGGGTAGGAGAGGGGCACTGAACCTTTGACGCTGAGAAGACCTGAAGGTGAGCACTGCCCAGCCTCCAAGGGGCTCAGCTCTGCCCCATGCCCCAGGTGGGTTTAAAGACAAAAACCCCTATAATTCCTTGTAACCTTCTGCCATGCCAGAGGGGGAACACACCTGGCAGGTGCACCACTACCAAGGCTGGCATGAGGCCAGCAGGCACAGCCTTCCTGTGGCTCACCAATGGCGATGTCACCACAAGGAGCATCAGTTCAGCCCTCATCCACCCAGGAGGCCACCCCTTGGAGGAGGGCAAAAGCCCCTTGGGGTCTCCCCAGCTCCCACACCGGCATTCCGCAAACAGCTCCCACATAATGCTGATAACAAGCCGAGGCCAATTAGCGTGCATTAGTATGCAACAAAGCAAGCAGTGCAGTTGTCGCTGAAAGGCAACAGGCATTTCCAGCCCAACTCCTGCCTCTTGTGAGAGCTGGCAGGAATGCTTCTCCGTGGCCTGGAGAGGATCCAAGGGGGATCAGCGCTTTGGGGGGTCACTGACCCTCAGGGTGAGGGTGGGCAATGGTTGTGGGGACAGACAACAGGTAACACCCCAATCCTTAAAATGTGAAGGTCTGTTGAGAACAGACTTGTGGGGTTTGGTTTTTTGGCGGTTTAAGACCAAAATGCCAACCAATTCTGATGGATCGCTTCCAGAGCAGAATCACAGAACGGCTCGGGTTGGAAGGGACCCGACAGCTCTGCTTGCTTTGCTCTCCCCTTGCTGCCCTCAGTCTCTGGCATTTCACCTCCTGGCTGCCTGGGACATGGTGGAGAGTATTTGGCCGCAGACGAGCATCAGCTTGCACGCGGACATGATCCAAAAAGCCACATGTCGATAGGAAACAAGTGACTGGACCACATGAAAAATATTAGCACCATCGTCTTTTAAGATAAAAGGGAAGCACTGACTGCTGAAACCAGTATTTGCATAAAAGCAATTTGTGGCCACCTCAACAGTTGATCTCCAGGCCTGGAAAACCTGTTTCCTTAGATCTGTCAAGACCCAGGAATGCTTAGCATAAAATCATTTAGGTTGGAAAAGAGCTCTAAGATCATCAAGTCCAACAATTGTCCAGCACTGCCAACCTCTCCTCTAAACCATGTCCTTAAGCATGACATTTTCATGTTTGTTGAACACCTCCAGGGACAGACAGAGAACCATAGAATCACTAAGGTTGGAAAACATCTCCAAGACCACTGAGTCCAATATCTAACAATGCTGAGAAACTGTGAGTAGCCCTCTAAATAGATGCAGTTGACGTCATCTAAATGTACATCTTGATTCTCTCGAAGTGTCTTCTTCCCTTCAAAACCTTTCTTCTGAAAAAAAAACCAGAGGAAAAAACCCTTTAAAGAAGCTGAAAAATTGGCACAGCATGTACAGACCCAGAGAGGGTAGAATGAACTTTTCACCCCAACAGGTTCATTTTGATGTAGTGTTGAAAGAGAGGCTTCTTCCCAAAGGTGACATCACTGCTCGGAGAATCAAAAGGTGGAAAACTGAAGATGTGAAATCACAGACAACAGAACAATTGCATTCAGAAATGTGCCAGTCTTCGTGAACTCTGCAATCCTCTGCGGTCATACCAGCCCTGACAGAGAAATGGTACGTGTACCCCTCTGCAAGGAGCACATCTGGAGAAACACATCTGCTGAGAAGAGCTTTTGGTTAGGTGGCTGTGTGGCCAGAGGCAGAGAACAGCTGAGGAGGAGGAGCAATCTGCAAAGGGCAGAGCCATTCCTGCTGCCTCAGAAGAGGAGCAGGAGACCTTGGCTCACCCCCGATGGGCTGTGCTGCTACTGCCACTCCTGGTGGGAGATGGAGGTCTGCTGGAGCCGAGGAGCCTCGGCTGACAGGACACCGGGCTGCACATTGACAGCGGAAAATCATCCGGGTAACTGTTCCGGGTACACGAACACCGCGGGATGGGGTTTTGCAATTCAGAAATCTGGCACTTCTGAGACAGGCTCCTGCTTTTTCCTTCTGCTCTTCTTGTCCAACAAGATCCCTTCTTGTCTGGCCTGAGAAACCTGCAATATTGCCATCCCCAAGGCGATCAAAAAAAGTCACAAGCCAGACTTACTGCAACACCCCCCATGATGAAGCTACTTAAAAACTGTGAGTTTGAACACACAGCATATCTGAAGATTATTTTTAATTTATATTTAAAACTTCAGCACCTACATTTCCATGCTTTCCCCTGCAAACACAAAAGGAAAAAGAAAGAAAACCAAGAAACCCTGCCAATCACGTCATCCTAAAACCTGGGTTACAAAGGCTCAATCCCCAGAACACTGGCGAGCTACAAAGTTGTCATGCGTCTTCTCAGGGACTGTCCTGTGCTCATGCTTCATTCTGCTCTTGTTCCTAGGATTTCCAGAGCCACTTTCAGGCCCCTCAGACATCTTCCTACCTCACAGACAGACAGCAAGCTCAGTGCACAGGCACGTGATGGGGCACACAGAGCCCAAATAGGCTCATCTTCCCACCCAGGCCATGTCCCTGCCTGTGCTCCTACGCCGTGATTCCCATCCAGGGTATGGAGGACAACCACCAGGACCTGCAGGACCTGCTGCACACAAAGGAGGGAGATGCAGGACAAGGAGCTTCTGTCTCTGGATGCATGGGGAGTTCACTGTGTGACTCTGAAACCTGAAATTCTGTGTTGACTGAAGCTAGGCATGTTTTTCAAGCCTCCTACCATTTTGGAAAGCATGTCCCAAGACCACAAAAGAAATAAGTTCTGAATGGTGATCTTACTGCATGTCTGTCCACTGTAGCCGCCTCAGCTTGGGAGGATGGCATGAGATTGGCACATTTAGCTCTGCCTCTAGACCTTTTAACTTCATAAATGCAGGTTAAATACCCTCATGGCTTCTTTCAGTTCTGTGGTTTACATTTTGAACTAAAGAAACCTCCACAAAAAAAAAGAAAAAAACAAAAAAGGAAAAAAGAAAAAAGGAAAAAAGAAAAAAAAGGAAAAAAGAAAAAAGGAAAAAAGAAAAAAGAAAAAAGAAAAAAGAAAAAAGAAGAAAAAATGAAAAAAAAATTTAAAAAGAAAATAAAATTGCTTTTTTTTGGAACGACCACACACAGAGTCCTGTGAGGAACTGACTCACACTTCTCCCACTAAGGAGCTGATAAGGCTTTTAACTCTCTAACCATAATTGCTGTACAATGATAGGCATGTGAGAAACAGAGACAGAATAGATTGGAGATGCTCAAAGGAAGGGAAATTAGGAGGGAATACCAAGAGGCATAGGGAGCATGCCACAGATGAGGCCAATTTGACCAGAGCTGATGGGGAGCTAAACCAAATCCCTGGAGCTGCTGAGGAGCAACTTTGTGCCACTCGAAGACCTGGGCCCTCCCTCGTGTCCAGCTGTAGCAGCTGCTGAGCAGCATGTGGATGAAATGAGCATAAACCTCCTCCTACCTCCCCAAAGTGGCTAGGAGTCCAGGGGTTAGGACCCCACCACCCTTCGTGCTGAGCTCGTCTCTGCTTGGCCAGGTGGCCGGGCAGGGATCCTCACACAGAGCCAAACGACAGCAGGAAACAGCCAGGTAGGTCCTTCCAGCCCAGCTTAAGTGACCCCATGGTACCCCCAGGTGGAAGCTCACCTTCCTGCAGTCAGTGAGAGAAGCAGTGAGATCTCTGCTGCCAGACAGCAGCCTCACCACTTGGGGCCAAGGAGGGCACAGCTGCCTCCCCCAGAACCAGGCAGGGCCCATGCCCCAAGCACCGCTCTGAGAAGGAGCAGTGCTGCCCCCGTGCCCTTCCCATGCCCAAGCCTCTGCCCACAGCTGGGGGCTGGTGTGCATAATGCCCCAGCAGCTGTGCTGCATGGACAGCAAGGACATGCACAGGCTTTTCACCCCTCTGGAAAAAATCCGGGGTTTTCATTACTCCACAACAACTTCATCAATCATTTCATTTTTTAGGGGGAGACCACACCTGTAGGTGTTGTTCTGCCTCCATGGGACAATCTCCCTGCTGGTTCCCAAGCCCTGGGTCAGGAAGGTCTCCATTCCAAGAGCTGGGCATGTGGCAGATGACCTGAAAGTGGTGTGGTAGGGGCTGCCTCTCCAGAAACACACGGCCCACTTCACGCTGAACTACACCTTCACCAGGAAGAGGCAGAAGTGGCCAGGGCTGGCTGCAGGGCCGAACCGCGTGGCCACCATGCCCCGTGCCCACAGAAACCCAGCTCCTGCCGGCCACACTGCCAGGCACAGCCAAAGAGAAGAAATATTGGAGGTGTGTAAAAATCCCCATGCATCTCCTCTCCACAATTTGCCCTGGTAGTTGCTGCAGGCAAAACCGTGAGCCCCTTTGTCTGTGGGGCTGGTCAGTCCTGAATCCCTGCCATGGATCACATCTGCATCCCTGCCCCAGGGAGGCTGGCACCTTGCCACAGGACAAGGATGCTGCAGGACTCCATTGTGGCTGTGTGACACTCACACTTTTCCACCAGGACGCTGATTCAAGGCGCTGTGACTGGTGCAGCATTCCCAGGTCTCAGAGCTCTGTGCCCATTCCCAGTGCCCCCACTGCCTTTAGCCCTGCTCCCACACATCCGCATGCATGACCTGCTTTGGAAAGCTGCCTTTTCCCAGGCCATTCCTATCAAATGCTGCTACTTTCTTCTTTGGCCATGTGCCCCAACATGCTGCTCTGAGGCACAGCTCAGCCCCAAGCACCGCTGCTGGAGGCTCCAACATCCCTTCCTTCCATCAGCTCCCTCTGCCTTGGGGTGTTTGCACCAGCCTAACGAACGGGAACATGCTTAACAGCCTTACAGGAAGGTGTAGCCTGCATTTTCTTCTGTCTTAACTGTACCATCTTTAGAGAGCCACCATGAATAAGAGGTTAAAAAGCCTGATGATTTAGTATTTTGATTTACAAGGGAGATCTACCTTGTGGTTGAGGTGTGTATGACTTAATTAAAAGCAGAAGCTCACCCCCACTGAAGCTGCTTGCTGCCGAGCTATCAAATGCAGAGGAGGAAGAGGTCTCAGAAGGAGCATTTCCATAAAGTTATATTTCACATTAAGCATATGCCTTCAAGAGCTCTCCCTTTCCAAAGCTGGCATAAAGCTACAGCTGCTCCTCCATGCAATCAGACACCATCCCCTCACAGCCCTCGCAGCACCAGCGCACCTGTGTTTGCACAAACAGGGCTAGGATGGCCGGCTGCAAAGCCACACAGCCCTGAGCGTGGGGACAGCTTCTAGCCCTAACAAGGTCAGCATGTTTTTTCTCTACTTAACTTTTTTCCTTCTAAATTTGGCAGGATTTTGGAAATCAAGTGACACATTTAGTCCTTAAAGAGGCAGGAAAACAGAGCACTGCAGCTCTTTCACCTTACCCCTGATGACCAAGCAGCAGGGACTATTTTCCGCTAGGAGACAGATTTGACTTAAGGCTCTAAAAGCCAGAGATGTCCACGGCTCCTCTGGCTCCCCTCCCGGATACCGCAGGCTGCCAAACTGCACCCAGTGGTGCCCTGCTCAGGCTTCTCATCTCTTAACTAGGCAAAACAAGCCCCCCACCAAGGGGCAGGGCCACATCAAGGTTTCCACGAGGTCTGCCAGCCTGGCTCCCCGCAGACAGCGGTGAGGCTTGCGCAGGGGTGGAGAGGGGCTGCTCCAAAACGGGAGGCACAAGCAAACCAGTGTGGAAAGCGCTCCTCGTGAACCGTGTCAGCACAGGGTCCGCAACGAGAGCGGCACATCCGGTGCGCGGCACCAGGTGGGAGAGGCGATGGGGCAGCCGCGCCAAGGACGCATTAGAAATGCCAGCTGCAACTCAACACTGGCAGCTCCCGGGTTACTTGAGATCTGGTTCCCTTCGCCTCTTCCCGGCCCCTCTCAGGATGCAGAGCACCTGTGGGGCAGCAGAAAATCCAGCTCTGGCTCCATGAGCTACCCCTCCCTGAGAGGTGACCAAGCCCCTGAGAGTTGTGTCATGCTCAACTCTGGCAGCCAAGGAGAAGCAAACAAGCTGGGTCCTGGAGTGTTTCCTGGGGGGCTCTCACCCCTAGCAGGACTGTGAGCCCAGGCCACACGGTCCCTCTCTCTCCACCCAGCAGGTTGCTGCACTGTGGAGTTGGTTGCAACTTTCCCTCTCCCCAGTTTGAACTCCGAAAGGCACACGGCTCGCCCAGGTTACAGCAGTTTTGTTAGAACAGACTGACCTAGTGCTGCAGCTTCATTCACATCTTTGCATCCTGCAAGGCAGCCCTTTCCCATCCCGAGGTGCCGGCAGGCTCCCGCTCCCACAGGCGCCTTCCGAGGGCTGCTTTGAGCCTTCGGGACGGTATTTTCTGGAGAACTACAAAACGCCGGCCCAAGCCCGCCCCGTTTCGAGCTCAGGGGTACACTCCGGGCACAGCCAAGCAGCGAAGGGCGAACGAGGAGCGCTGCATCCCGCAAAAACGCGCCCAGCCCACGGCTCCGTGCCGCAGGCGGGAGCGCTCGGGGGCTGCCAGCCCATTCCGCGGCCTCGCTGCGCTGGGGTCTCGCCGGCGGCACCCCGCATGCTGCGCGGAAAGGGGCACGGGGAGCAAAACCACCAAAGCGAAGAGCGCCA
>WEIT01019323.1:0-30228 GCA_013389985.1 Dryoscopus gambensis | reverse complement strand
CCCGCAGCCCGCTAGCCCCGCGCTCCCGCGGCTGAGCCCAGCGCCGCTCCCTATCGCGCTGCTGCCTGCGGGATGCGCCCGGCTGGGCACGGGCCGCCTCTCTCGGGTGCTCCTGGCAGCTGAGGCAGCACAAAACCCCACGTCTGTGGCAAAACCGGCCCGAGGTGAGTAAACGCGAGGGCGGCCAACCTCGTACTCCGTGACCTGCTTGTGCCGCCCCATGGCTAGTGGTAGCCAGCGTGACTACTGCAATAGGTATGTGTGTGTGAGCAGCGCTCCGTGTCATGTGGACAGACCCACCATCCCTCTCAGCATCCCCGTGCCGACCGTTTCCCTGTCTTGCCTCCCACGGTCCTGATGCTCGCATCAACTTCGTGCTCTCTCCCCTCAAGACATCCACTCCATTTTACTGGAATTTTTCCCCAACTCTGAAAGACAAACGCTCTGCTGCAGCAACGTAGTTTCTCTCCCAGCCTGCAGCGAAGTGCCAGGTGCTGCTGGAAAGGGCTGTTTGCAGACAGGTGTAAGGCCGTGCAGGTTTTCTCTCTTTACACACTTCTGTTTACCTCATTTATCCAACTCTACTAGGCCCTGGCATGAACATGGCTAATCTTCCGCTCCTACCCATTCCCAAACCTGCAGAGCTATGGACCAGGGGCAGCTGAATGGGAGTGGAGAGGTTTGCACAGCCCTGTTGGTCATGCTGTGCCCCACAGCACCATCGTAAACAAATGGTGACCTGTTAGTTCCTGAGCCCCATAAAAGCATCCAGTTTGCAGCCTATGGTTCTGGCAGCAGCTCCCACTCCCCTTTGCTGGATTTGACTGATGTCCCAGAGGAGACACTGCAGTAGGACCCCTCCACTCCCTTTTCACATCCTCCTCTGAGGCAAAACAGAGGGAGGTACCTTGGCCAGGGAGTCTAACACCACCTTCCAGAAAGTGTTTTCTAGCCTGGGCAGTGATGGGCGATGAAAGGCTCAGTCTTGGACTCTGAGCTGCTGGTGGGACTGAGGGTCACATCCAGAGCAGGTGGGGGAGGTAGGAGCCTTGTTACTGCCACATACAAAGCAGAATGAAAAAGCCCCTTGGAAAGCCTTGGGAGACCAAGGTCCAGTGGTTTAAATGATGGAGACCCATGGATTAATTCTGAATTTGGCACTGAAAGCAGCCCTCCAATTTGCAGAGGTGCGGATTATCTGCAGCTCACTGTGGCTATAATGAAGGTCCCCCATATTTCAGTATCTCTGGAAATCTGATCTCTTTTAAAACACTCAGGCTCTTAGACAGAATTTAACAATCTAGTCTCCGCCTCCATGAAACCAGGACTGTAAGTAGAAACATCTCTCCGCAAGGAGTGAGGGGAGAGGAGTGAGACCCTGACTGTTCACCCAGGAACAGGAGTGGAATGCCTTATTTCTGGTTCCTCCCAAAGCTAGCAGAGAGCACTCCTGTTGGCCCACCGACTCAGGCTTATTGCTAAGCACTTCATAAACTGATACGAGAAACGGCCACTTTGTGCATGCTTCAATTTTGCTCCTGGGTTTTGCTCTCAGAAAAATATAATCAAAGCTCTGGGGGTATGGACAGTTCCTTGGCAACTGTTACAGACCTGTGCACATGCATCGCCTCTTACTCCTCACCCAGCAGAACTGTGACCACAACCTCATGCCAGTGAGCTCTGCAGCCCTACAAGAGCTGGGACACGCTTCTGGGTGTCACTTGGCATTGTCAGAGAACATGCAGTTGCAGCCGGGATGTTGGGGAGTCAAGGAAAAATGCCTGGGTGTTTTGTCTGGAGGCAGGAAAGTGCCTGCTGCACTACAGGTATGCACCAAAGAAGGATTTGTGCTGCTGAGCAGGAAGGAATGGAGGTCTGGAAAGGCACAAGTGAGGGCAGAAAGCCCATAGTTAAGGTGAGTTGTGTTACAAACTCTGCAGGGACGAGGCCCCTTTTGTGCCAAAGGGTCCTGCTGTGCTTAAAGCGCGGTCAGTGACCCCGGGCTGGGAACACAGCCCCCCATGCCAGAGAATAACTGGAGCCCAGCAGCGGCACGGCTCAGCCCAGGGCTGGGTCCTAGGAAGGGAAAGCAAAAGCTGCACTCATTTGAAACTGCCAGGGGAGGCAGGATGCACTTTTCTCCATCTGTCTTCTGTATCTTTTCTCAGTCCTTGCTCTTTTTAAACATCCTCTTGAAGAGTTGGATTGCAGAGCTCCCTGGAGGGATTCAGTATCCATCACAGCACTGCCTGATAAGAAGGATAAACCACCTGCTCATGGCTCGTCACTGCTGCTCTGGCTCTTCATCCTTAGCACCTTGTTCATCCTGCATGGAGCTATTCACACGTAACGCTGGCTGGATCCCTCGTGGGAGTTGTGATCACCTGGGACACAGCACCTCACTTTGGAGGTATGGCCCATGTGATTTGCTCCAAGACATACACAACGGTTTGATACTTGTTTCAAGTTTACTGTTGAAAAAAGGGAGCTTGGAGCTGATTTTTGTGGACTGAGACCCTGCTGCTTGCCAGTCATTACCAGTAACACCTCTCTTGGGGGGTCTGGCTCAGGGTTTTAGCCCATTTAACACTTACACTTTGCCCATCCTCAAGGGTTCGCCCCTACCCAGGGTGTCACACAGAACCATCAAGCCTACCCTCTACTTTAACTGAGGCTTTTGGTCATCTGCTAAACTGTTCTTAAGCAACTCACATTGCAGTCAAATTTCACTAAAGTTGTCCAAGTTTTCTTTACGATGAAACATGTCTTCGTTTTTTCTTCATCTTGGGGAAAATTAGTGTCTTGGAAAAGCCAAATTCAAATATGACTACCCATGATTGTCCTGACTTTGCCCAAGTCCATTGCAGTGAGGCTATTCTCAGCTCCACTGTCCCTACCCATCACGATGAATCTAAAAGGGAGACAGGGTGTGCTGGATGGACGCATCCTCTGCTGGGAAATTATCATCCAGCGCACTTAGAAATTCTCATGAGAGTTGACTGTGGCCTGCAGGCAAACTCCACAGATGTGTCCCAGAATTAAATTGTCTATGCAAATACAGTTTTCTTTTCACACGTTGCAAATGAGCCTGTAGAGAGAGATCCGTGCTGGGCCTCGTTTGATGAGGTAGTCAGGTACACACAGTGCTCCCTCTTGGGCTTTCCTGATGAACACAGTCTGCTCCAAGTCCCCGCTGTAACACGGGTAATGTTGCCATTGGCATGAAGCACCACCCTTCTCTCTTTCACGCACTCTCTCCTTTCTCAGCATGTGTAGCCAGGAGTTGAAACATCCCCCTTAAAAGAGGCGTCTAGCCACACTTGGGCAATACCAGTTTTGTCCAATTCATTCTTAAAAGGGAAGCTTCTGCACGTTTTCCTGTTACAGACAAAATTTCCTATTCGGGAATTTAAACAACTGATTATTTTCTTTTCACATACCCACCCAGTCCATGGTCCCTTGGGCATAAATTAAGTTTTACCCATTTGAAGGTTCACTTTGCAGGGTTCATTAAAGCCATCCTGCCTTCCCCAGCCCATTTCCAGGCCATGAGGTTGGGCACTGGACTTTGGACAGGCAGCCATCCCATAGAACCCATCCCCAAGAGCCAGGGCTAAGTGCCCCACACGGTGAAGCCTCTCAGCAAACACCAGCCACTTCTTCAGCCTCCAGGAGTTGCTCTTCTCTTCTCCAGCTCCCAGGAGCAGGACTTTGGACTTTTTTTAGACTTTTCTGAGATTTCTGAAGGCTTGAACAATTTTTTGCTGTTCCCACACCATCCTGTTGGCTTTCTGACACTTTCCAAACCATCTCTTCTCAACTCCTCTTCATTCCCCTTTAATAGAAGTTCCCCGTTATAACCACTTGATAAGGCAACTGGGAACATGTGTGAACTACTCTTACACAAAGAGCTGCCCTCAGGGAGGTTCCCACTGCTCACTCTGTTCCTCCCAGTACATCCTGGAAGACCGTCCGTTCAGACGGTGAAATCTCTGCCAGGAGTAGTTAGGTGCAGCTGAGGACAAGAGTATGAACCAGGTCACATTCCCTTTAAAGCCCATTTTCCATGCTTCTGTGAACTGCTTTGTCACTCACTCCTGCCACAGGAAATTTTGAGCCAGTTAGTGCCTCTCCGTCCAGGGCAAGTTAAAAAACCTTCCTTTGTAGTACAAGGCCCTGCATCTTCCCAGATTTGAAACAGTCTCTCAGAAAGATAATCTTTGTATGGTTGATGCGGACCCCACTGTTGCTAGACGGACAAGCCAAGATCTTAGGAGTGACCCAAGTGGAAAAAGAAATAGGAAAAAGTGGGGAGAACCAGAGGGATCAAGAATATGTTGGAAGAAAAGCAGAAGTGGCATGTGACCCACATCCCCTTGTAGCAGAAGCTACAGCACTTTGAACTTGTCTAGGGCAGGAAGATCAGCTCCAGCGTGGTTTCCAC
Organism: Dryoscopus gambensis; assembly: GCA_013389985.1. NCBI lineage: Eukaryota > Metazoa > Chordata > Aves > Passeriformes > Malaconotidae > Dryoscopus > Dryoscopus gambensis. Next base: position 25,784 of record WEIT01019323.1, on the reverse strand, counting down.
CATGCTTAGAACTGCAGCTCGCTCCCACCAGTGAAAACTGGTTTGCTGGCAACACCCTGCTCATCCTGCCTGTCTCTTATGCAAAGTAAGGCTAATCCCAGAATCACCTGACAGGGGGCCAGGTCAGAAAGTCACCGAAGGCTAGGTCCTGAGACATGACCTCCTTCCAGCTGCTGTTTGGCAGCTCCATGTAAAAGTGGAGCTGGTGCTTACTACTGGAAGACAGGCTGGTCTCCTTCAAGTCTCCCTAATCCTTTCTGCTCCATCCACGAAGCCAATCTATGGGGTGTTAAAAACTCTCTGTGTGAAGCCTTTTTGCATCCTGCCAGTGGCAATGCTGGATGGGGACCAGCTGGATGGAGAAAACCCTCAGTCAGTCTGTCGGATGTGGGAGAGAGGCTGACAACCTTTTGTAAGCTTTTCCCACATGCTTTCTAATTATTGTTTTTTTGGGGGATAGCATCAAGGGGAAAACATGAGGTTATGAATTAGTACTGTGGCAAGGAAAATTGAGCCAGGGTAAAGCTTCTGAGAAAGCAGCAGGATGATCCTACGCCACAGAGTGTGTGGGAATCAAGTGAGGCTGTGAACGAGCTGTGTGGTGGAGGAGGCACCAAGCAGCTCTCTAGTTCTGACAAGGATGTTCATACAGATTTGGTCCTGGGACTCAGAGACAAATGGCCTCATCTTTGACGAGATCCTTTCCAAAGAGTTAGGACCATCACTCCAAATGTCCCCCCCTTCCTCTTTCTTCCCCCCACTTTCCATACTAAGCATGATGTCACAGGTTGTTGAATATCCCTTTGGTCAGTTGGGGTCACCTGTCCTGGCTGTGTCTCCCCCCAACCCCCCAGAACCCCCCAGCCTCCTCCCCAGCCTGGCAGCACAAAAAGCAGAAAAGGCCTTGGCTCTATGTAAGCTCTGCTCAGCAATAACAAAAACATCTCTATATTATCGACTCTGCATACAGCACAAATTCAAAACACAGCCCTGTACCAGACACTGTGAAGAAAATTAACTCTACTGCAGCCAAAACTAGCAGAAAGGGGAGAGAGAAACTTGGTGGATCGTTCCCTCTCCCACGTGAGGTAGGAGCACATGCACAGCTTTTATTAAACATCAGCAAATCCCTCTCAGAGGGATAGGATAGGGCAGAATAGCACTTTATGGCAAAGCACAGGTTCTGCCAGTGGGAGGACAGGGCGTCCTTGACTGAGCTGTCCACAGGTTGACATGTTTTATTTACCATAATATAAAAAATAGTGCAGGAGGGTGGGCAGGTGGGGTGGAGGGGAGCAGAAGAACCACACAGTTTTCTTCTTGTTTTTTTCTACTTGTATTTTCCATTGCAGACTTGGTTTTCATCAGTCCCTGGTTTTGGGGAGGGAATAGCAAATGCCCTCCAAGGTTAGATGGTGTTTCAGTGAAAGGCCATGCCTGGAACCACGCTTCAGAAAAGCCTGCAGAGGTCTGAGCTCCTGAAGGACCATCCAGGCTCTGCCCAAGCTCTGCTGCATGCTGACACAGGAGACCAGGAGTTCAGCTAATTTTAGGTAAGGGACTGGTCATGCCAGATGTAGTCAGTAAGCTTGCCCATTCTTTCCTTCCATACTAAGTCTTAATGTAGGATTTTTATTAAATGTTTAGCGTGACCTGGAACCCAGAGGAAGCATCCAGCCTCTTTCATGCTAATCCGAACCACCAAAGCGTTTAAGGTTCACCTCGTGCTACCAGCAACACCCACTGCCAGCAGTGATTAGTGGTCTCCTGGGAGGTATCTCAGCCTCTTAGGATTTGACAGGGAAACAATAAAGTTTGCAGTGGAGCCGAGTTTCAGCTGTGCCCATCTGCTAAATAACAAGTGGTAAATGATAGTTTCCTTCAATTGTAGCAGTCCATGACTACTCATGAAGTCATATAATGATCTCATCTCAGTTATTCACCACGTTCTTTCTTCTACCTGACACACTGAAGATGTTTTTCTTTCTAACAGAAGAGAGTAAAACCAAAGCCAAATCCCCATTAATGCAGATCTAATGCACATGCAGTGCACAACAGAAGCATCTCTTGTTTCTGGCTCTAGCTGCCACATCTGAAGTATTTTTCCTTCTAAGAGCTGGGAAGACAGGTCACTGCCTTCCTTTTAAAGTGTTCCCTTGTCACAGCAGGGGCCTGGCACTTGTCTCCCTGGATGCTAAGCACTGTGCTGCCAGGTAAGGACTGCACATCCCTGTTTCCAGATCCTCACAGACAAGGAAAGCTCTTGCTCATGGCAGACCTTAGAAACAAAGACTTCAGTCTGAGGCTGAGACTGACAACCATGTGGCACAGAGGGCATTGGTGGGAGGTGTTCATCACTCAAAATTAGTTCCTGATGCTGTTGGGAACGTGTTGAATGAGAAGGTTCCCACATCCATCCTGAATGGGCCATCCCAGAGCAGAGACCAGCTGTCTGTGTCCTTATCTGTCCCCATGGGGACAGCTATGGAGTTCTGGGGGCCAACTGTGGAAGGTGTTTCTGTGCTCACTAGGAGGAAGAAGAGGAGGCACAGAAGATGTGAGGACAGAAGGAAAGGCCACCAACAACTTGCACCAAGAAGCCTTGTGGAAAAGCACATCCGTGAGAGTGGGCTCCTTGGCATAGTGGACATCTGTGCTGGCTGCCAGAGAAGGGGCCTGCAGCGTGAGGAAGGGAAAAGGGTTACCATGGGGTCGTGGAAAAATCCTTGTGCAGAAGGAAGAACAAGAAGACAGGAAAGGGGTGCTGTGTGGAGGCAAATGGGAGTAACGATAAGCCGGTAATGCTGCAGAGCCAAATCAGTCTGCTACATCAGTGCAAAGCCTTGGCTTTCACAAGGACAGCGCTCTTGACTTCAGAGACAAAGGCGGGAGGGGGTATGAGAACCAGAGCCAGGAAATGGAAGTTACCACCATCTATGTTTGAGTATCCATCGTATCAAGAATAACTTAGTAAACAGGAAGTTAAAAGCCAGGAGCTCATCAGCTGAAGTGAACAGGGAAAGTAAAGCAGGAAGAGGAGGAGTGACAACTGGCAAATGCAAGTCTGGCGTGCAAGGATATAATTGTTTCTTACTCTTTGTAAAAGCTGGCACAAACAAATTTTAAAAGCAGAGCTATTGTTTCCAATACAGCTTTCCGTGGATGTGCAACACCCAGTTTAACAACCACTAAAGTACATCTTACCCTTGGTGGATGCTGATCTAAATATGCCCACATTTTACAAGTCACATGATAGATCTTTCCATGGCCTTTAAAGCTATTTTGAGTCAAGGACATACCTGAAAAATCACAGATCTTCAGTACAGAATTTTTAACTAAGCTGTGAAGCACTTTGATCAATAAGCTCACTGTTTTGTTGCTACTAAGAAATTCAGAGCAGCAACTGCAGATTGCTCTACCCCAACACTTAGAATCTGAGATGGGAGAATATTTTACAACCCACAAGAGTTTTTTGCTTACTGTCTTTTAAAGGGATTATAATCACAGGCTTCATAGGACAACACACACCAGCCCTGAAGTTGTGAACTCCTCAGTCTCTCTGAAGGTTCTGAAAGCCCATTCATCCTGGGCTGCTTTAAAATTAAAGAAACACACCTTTCTTTTCTTAAAAGGAAATTTTTAAAAATGGATGTCTTTGAAAAAGTTTGACTAGATGTTTGCCAATGAAATTTGCATGAAGACGACACTTGTTGCTGAATAAAATATTGTGAAGACAAGACATCTGTCAGCTTTATTCACCCTGGAGAATTCTGAAGAAAAGTTCATGACAAAAGCAACAGGACTTTCAAGTTTGAAAAGGTTGTTTCTGTAAAAAGAAAGGAGAGGAGAAGAGGGAAGGAAATTGGTGGGCTGCCATGTACAACTAAACAGGCACATGGAAACCTCTCAGATCTGGGATGTTCAGGCACGTTATGACAAGGAGAAAACACAGGCAACGGAGGATGTTTTCATCACTGTAGCCAGGAGTGCCAGCACTGATGTCTTCTCATGAAACAGCAACTCAGCTTCTGCAGTGGTTAGTTAAGCCCAAGGATGTACCAGGTTTCTGGGAAGCAGGCTTCGGAAAATATCTTATGCTGGCACCTGGAGCAATAGCAAAAGATGACTGGAACAGTCTTTTCAAATGTCATTCCAGCCTTTCTGTTGCCAGGCAATTACTCTGGACTTCAGGATTGAACTCACTGAATGAGCAAAGTTACTGCAGAACCATGCCCACCTCCTGTGGTTGCCTGGACCAAGACTACAACCAACATAAAGTTGTCTGCAGACCCTGTGGAAGGATGAAAAGATTTTCTGGTGATGAACCAGCCATCATCTTAAGGAGTTGCTGGGTCATAACCACAAACCTCCTTATCCATCCCAGATATCACTGGAGGGTTCATCTGTTGGTGCACTAATGAATGTGAAAAAATTACTTGTGGGGCATATGTCCATATTCCTACATCCCTATCCATGGAAAAACAACATCTGTTACCTTTACACAGGATGAAATATGTTCTGCTCTGTCCATAGGCCCTTTGTCACACCACTGTTGCTATTTAGTCATGTCAGACCAGGGCCTCATTTTGTCATGTCAAATCATCATCAGGCTTCATCTTTGGCCACAGAAATCTGGGCACAACACTATGATGGTTTAAAAAGCATCAGATGAGATACCCTCACTAGACACTTGTGATGTGTGGAATGGTACAGAAGGCATATTTGTTGAAAATCTACAGCTTGTCTGAAGAGGGAGTGGCATTCAGAAAATGCCATTAAAGAGGATGTTTCCTTCTCACTCACCTGGTACAGAAGCCACCTTCAGAGCCCATGATGAATGGCACAGATCACCCCTGGAGTTCTCCTTTTGCCAGGAGACCACAAATGATGTTGGAAGGTGTTCTCTGTCAGGACAGCCTTGGTTCAGAAGGTGGTGTTGGGTTTGAGGAATTACCCTGGGGTCGATGTTCTTTCATAACGTGAATCCCCAAAAAACTTAGGAAACTGGCAGTGTGTCCCAGAAGTGACACTTTTGCCACCTATTTTCAGTATGCTTCTCAAAGGGAGTCATCTTGGAGGGGCAGATCTGTGACTCTGGGAGCAAAGCTCCCGTGACAACCCAGAGCAGAAGCAGGCAGCCGCAGGTGAACCTCTTTCTCTAAGAGAAATGACATTTTGGATGCAAAAGCTCAACTGTATAATAGCAAATGCATCTGCCATTTCCCAACCCTAAGGAGGCACCTCACGTGAGCCTCTCTTGGTGCACTGCTCAGCCAGGAGGCTCAGGAGGACTGTGCCTCCCTCAGACCATGCAGGGATGGGCCCTTTTAACATGCTCACCAGCCAGGCCAGCTTCTAGGAGAGCTTGTTTTTGGGACAGCCACCTGCAGCATCAGCAGTAATTACAGTAACACCCCCTCCCCTTGCACATGCCCTTTCCCAGCTAATCCCCTCCTGTGCAAATGACATTTATGTGCAACTGGTGCAGGTGAACAAGCACAAGCTCAGGCTCCTCCTTGCCGCAGGAACACGCAGGCCCTGGGAGACACCCTGCCTTTGCCCTCTTTCCTGTGGGGAATTCACTAGCCACAATGCCCTGCTTGAAGTGGGGATCACAGCAGCAGGAATACACCCCATCAGGGCTTTGCCAGCCACTATAAATGCAGACCATATTTATAGCAATAAACCAAAGCAGATACCTTATTCCTGTAGAGTTTAACTGTAACATGCCCACAACACTCTACCAAGAGGTGTGGAAGCAAACAAGATGCTCCTGGATGTGCTGCACTGTGGTTTTCTTCCTCATGGCCCACAGCTGCAGGGACCTCGGAGCACAGAGATGGAAAGACCTGCTGCCATGACACGCCTGGCGTATGCCAGCTGTCAGCATTCAGCCAAGGGCAGTTTTTGCCTCCCAAGGCCATACTTCTCCCCTCCACATACACACCAAACAAAATTTGTTTTCTTAGAAGCACTACAAAGTGTTTCGAGGCAGGATTCTTGGAGGGTTGTGTGTGGGACTAGGGACAAGCCGTGGCCAGGCACCGCAGTGTGGGCTTTCCCTGCAAACCACGGCAAAGGGTCATCTCTGAGCAGGTTTTCAAAGTGCAAGGCAACCAGATGGGGTTGCAAGTTGTGAAAGACCAACATAAAGTTTCAGACATTCCTGGACCATTTCAAAACGTGTTTTGACGAGCCCAGTTACATGGGGTTTTCTGCAAGGCCTTTTATGATTATATCTCTCAGTAGAAGGCTCAGGACTGCTTTAAAGAAAGAAAAACAAACAAAAAGATGCAATTTAACTCCAAATACCTGAAGAGAGTAAGCAGGGAACCCGACTTTGGAAAACACACTGCAGTGTTTATTTGAAGATAAAAACCACTGCTGCAAACCACTGGGGTCTGATTTAGATTATAAAAGTTGTTTGGTTATATAAATGCAAGGGATGTTTTAAAGTCTTCCAGCAAGTCCCTTTCAGCAGTGCTACTTACAAGAGAAACAAAGTGCTGGGTTCAGCTACTGCTTTCACCAGCCCCCCCTGTGCCTGTAGGGAGGTTTTATGAGCAGGGGTTGAGTTCAGGGCCCTGTGAGGGAGAGCAGGCAAATACACAGGGAAGCAAAGTGCGGTCCCGAGTGGCCCAGGGGGATCCTCTGCCAAGGAAGTACAAGACTTGCAGTGACCCGTTAACCTGATGCAAAGGATGTCCCCAACAAGACAGATTTACCCCAGCCTTCAAAAAAATACCCTGCATGTTTGAAGCAGAGGATTATTGTTAAGGGAAATGCAAAGTCCCTTATTTTTAGCATCCACATCCCCATCCATACTCCTCCCCATTCCCATGAAATGCCAGTTTGGTCAAGATTTGTTCAGTGTTACCCTGCTCACAAGGAGAATCCATTAGGTCACTTACACCCATCACATGGCTGTTCCTGAGGAACCACAGGCTGCCCTCCTGGGTCCTGTGAAGAAATTTGCAAAGCAAGGTTTTAGAGCAACCAGGTAACATTGGCTGGCACAAAGGACATGGCTTGCTCTATATTGTGTGTGTTTGTTATACACTTTTACTAGGGATGCCAGGAACACCAGGAATTACTGAAAAGTGTTTTTCCACAATGGCATTTCCCTATCCATTTTCAAAGCCCTAAGGCTGAAATTTACTCTTTCAGGGACAACCCCCTAACAAAACAATGCTGTGCCTTTCGTACATGTCCTTTCACCAGCAGTAAATGTCTGTGTCCTTGCAGATGTGAAGGGTGATGTGCCGACCTGCTGGGCTCACTCTGTGACCCCCTGTCCCCAGCTAAGCTATCACCCCAGTGAAGGGTTTGTTTGCCCTCCCAACTCACCTGTTCATCAGTGCCCAAGCCAAGCTCAGGCAAGGACCCTGTAACACTCCGGTCTATCATGCTCCCTTGCACAAGGAACGACAGAGCTTGATGAAATCATGTATTTGCCAACACAGTGATCGTCAGAGATGTGTAAATGGCAGCTGGCCTTTTGACACTCTGAGTAATATTTAGGATAAATATACAACTCGCTTATCAGTACTGACTTCAGGTCCTGCTTTTTCCATGGAGTCAAGAAGTGGTTACAGACAGGGCACTCGGAAAACACTCTGAAGATACATTAATCCTTTACCACTCGGAGAGTAGCTCTGAGCTGCTACCAGTAGGTCCCAGGCCAGGACAAAGAGATGGCCCTGCCCTTCTTCAATGCAGCACCTGGACTTTCTCCCAAATTTTTTTTTAAAGGTTGGCAACTGCAACTCGCAACCTTAGTGCAGAGAAAAAGGTGCATACAGCATTCAGCTCTAGCTGTCTTGATCACCTAAGGCAGCACATCTGAGCAGGAGAAGTACAGCACTACTTTATGATGACACACTTCCAGCGCATCAACATAACACTTCCCTTTAGATCTGTGCAACTAAAATGTCAGCTTGACATTCTGAGCATCTGGTTCAGCCATCTACATCACTCACGTTTCCTCTGCACTCTTCCTGTTGCTTTAGCACTGAAGTCAGAGGAGAGAGTCTGAGAGCCAAGATTTGCTCCTAGAGACTTAAACATGGACAACTCATGTCAGGAATCAGCACATCGAGGATTTTTTTCCAAATATAAGATAGGCATTAAGAAGGCACAGAAAAGGGTATCCGTAAATTAGTTAACAAAAAGAAATAAGAATATTCTCAGTCTGGCTATTACTCCAAGGTCACTGCACTCCTCTTTACTTTACGTTACTCAAAATGGAGCTGCTGCATAATTTGAGAGGTTTTTCATTACTTATGAAGTTGAACCATCTCTGAAGTAGTTCCTGCTGAAGTTAATATCAAGTCATTCTTGTTTCCCACTGTCCCATTTTCCAATACACCACATTTCTGCACTGACAAATGGTAATTGCACGGCAGGATCCAAAACATTTTGGCAATAGATCACAAAACTCTTCAGGATGTAGGAGGAAACATGGGATTACTCAAGAAATGGGAACACATTAGCCAGTTAACATGATCAGAAAATTAGCATTCAAAAAGTCATTTAGAGGTTTCAAGGTCAGCGTATTAAGAGGGAAACAATTCACAAAGTTTAGAACTGTTGTTTCATATTGCTGGAAAACTCCACCATGACACCACCTTATCTTGTTTGGGTATTTACCCTGTCTGCAAGTTACTTCTGCCTTTAAACTGCGGAGCAAATCTCTGCAACAGTCTACCAGAAGTAAAACAGGGTCTGGTTCTGTAACACACACTCGTCTGTCACAAGTGGGCCCCAAGAGCCAGGAGTTTCAGCATTCCCTTTGGAAGTCTCACCTACTCTTGGTTTTACACAGGACAGGTCAAATCCCATCCCCAACCACGTACAGCCCCATTTTAACACTTCCAATCCTACAAGAGTTCCATCTGCAGAAACACCAGAACTGAAATGTCGGAAAATAATGGACAGACAACAGTACAAATAACATTTTTGTAGGTTTAGTGTTTGCAATTTGTTTTACAGCTTATAGTGAAATACTGCTAGAGATAGTCTACATTCATGTGTTTCAGGCAAAATACAGTTTTATAATCGTAAGGCACTTTAAGATGTCTTAAAACAAATGCTTATTTAAAAATTCAACAACAAGAGGGCTGGATGAGAACCCTTTCTACCCTTAGTGTTCTGGTCAGTAAATGATCAATTCTCTAGTCAGGCAGGCAAGTGAAATAATCAATAGAAAGGTTTCCAAGACAGAGTTACTGCTGTATTAGTGTGCACTCTGGAGCAGTCTATTTGAAAGTGTCTTCAGTTGGGGAGGGAGGGCATAGTGTGAATAAGATGCATTAAAATAGTTCTTTGAACTGGGCAACAAAGATGCATTGCAAGGATTAAGTTTCATTACTTTCATTGGATTAAATTCCTTCCATTCATTACTGCCAACAAGAGTAAGGAACAAAAAGGAGCTGGTTCTCCCCTCCCCCGCCCCCAGTCCCATTATAATTCAACACAAGATTTCAAAGACTTAAAATGACCAGGACAGAAGCCCAGGAAAAACTGCATCTGGCCACTTCAGAGAATGTTTAAATATTCATTACTGACTTCCTCAAGTCTCACCTCTTATTAAAGAAAGAGAAACATAAAAGAACTGGCAACTGTCTAAGTTGCTTCCCATCAAATTGATATTTTTGCTTCTTTTTAACACGACTCCACTGTTCCCATCAAGTACCTGCATTCAGAAACCCCCCAGCAGCTCTCCTTGGCAGCAGCATGGTGGGGCAGGGGATGAATGCAGGCAGGGTCCCGGGCCCAATGGGGAAGAAGCAATGAGCAACTTTGCTTAACACACTTGGGTCTCAGCTTAAAAACAGCTTCAAAAGCTGGCCATGCTGGGCTGCTGTAGCAACAAGAGGACTGATACCAAAACACTGACTGAAAACTTCACTTGAAGATGCTTCTGTAGGAGTTGAAATCTGCTAAAAACTGTCAGAAAACAAACAAACAAACAAACAAACAAACAAACAAACAGACAGAGGCAAAAACACTGCCTACTTCGCAGGGCCCCTGAGAAGGGGATGGTAGAAACTAGTCCCTATCATCCATCTGCGTATTTTCAAGTTGTGTCTTACCTACTTTATTGCCCAGTACATTTTCAAATCTTTGGGGGCTAATAATTGCTGAAAAATGACTCACAGGGGCTCAGTGTGTTAGCACTACAATATACACCTGCATCCCTAGTCCTCTCAAAACTACCTTGGAGGGAAAAAACCTCAAACTCAACCAACCAACCAACAATGTTTTTCCTGGAAGTTCCTGATTGTTTTAAATTCTGACTTAATTGAATTGCACTTTAAAGCCCAGCAGCAAAAATAAAACTTGGTAGCTATATTCAGGAATATATATATAAATTTTTAAGAGTCAAGACATTTTATCAAGTCTAAAAATGCATAGATATCAACTGCATAAGCTGTCAAGTTTTGACCTGGCTACAGTGAAGAATCTGTGAAAAAGAAAGATTACTTTATAGCCCATATAATATTTGGGCAGAAGTGGGATGCCTATTCAGTTAGGAAAGAAACAGCAGTTAAGGATCGAGCTAAATTAGAAACGGCCACCACTGGTCTGAACTTATCACACACAGAGGTGCTACTGTGCAAACAGGAACTCTGATGAAATCTAGCTTTCTGAAGTGAAAAAATGCATGACTTCAAGGCAGCTGCTGCTAAAGACAAAAAAGGAAAGTGGTACCTCATGGCCCTGAGCTCAAAAGATCTTGAGATCTCAACCTGTGTGGCTCACTTTTGCTGGCAGGAGAGTCAAGCCCTAGATCACCGAGTTGATTGCTATGGTTATACCAAAGGCAAGTTAAAATTGTGGCTCTGGAATCATCTTGCTGTCATTCAGCACTGGTGTGACTGTGTTCACCTGGGACAGCAAGAAGCATCTGAAAGATGAGACGAACAAAACAGGCCACTCACTGGTTACAATTTCACTAACAGCATGCGGTTGGCTTCTTTCAAAATCTGTACGTTCTTCTTCCCAAGCAAACCTCATAGGATTTGCTAAAGTGACATCCAGTTGCTTGGCACATATACCTTATTGTGTCTTAAAAATGTACTTTAAAAAATTATTTGGAAAGGCATAGAGCACATGCAGTTAATTCCCTGTGGATCTATGCACACAGGGAATCACATGTGCATGTAGGAACTAAGTTGCAATGATTAACAACGGACAGGGTACTATTTTATAACCAGATAATTTCTTTCACATTCCAGTTCTTTCCAAGGGAAACTGGGGAAATAAAGAGTGCTGTCAAGGAAATGCAAGGCAAGAAATTCAACCTGCACACCGAGACAGACTGGAACATACAAAGTTTCACAGACCTTGTTCTTCAGGTGACATGAAAGGAAAAATTGTGGTCTAATTAAAAAAAAAAAACAAACACTAAAGCTAGTTATAAAGAGCAGAATTATCAAAGTGCTTTAATACATAAAGTGTCAAACATAATTAAACAGGACCATTAACACAGAGCTGCCGTAAGATGTTCAAATGGGTACATGTGTTTTCTGAATGCAGGAGAGAAGCACAGGTTTTTAAATTACCCTCAAGGGCCAAAGCAGGTTGTGAAAGTTTTTCTTGTTCATTTCAGCTTCTTAACATGATGGTTTTGCTCTGCTCGTGCATTCAAAGGAACAGTTGGATTTGCTCTATCAGAAACTGCATCAAGAGGACTGTCTACCATGAAATACTAATAAAGAGGCAGCTCTCACTGAGAAACACACAACAGCCTCAAAGCAGATTTATAGATACCTGTCAATTCATAATATTAATTTTAAAGGTATTTCTTGATGCTTAAAAATTCTGAGATATTTTCTGCAGCTTTCCTTTAGACATAATTTAAGATAACTGAGTGTGTTATTTGAACCATCAACAGACTGCCAAAGCTATTGCAACAAGAGCAAATGCAAACAAATAAATAAGGAAGACATTTCAAAAGCACCTCGTGCAAGAAGCTCAGACAACATGCCTTTGCCTCCCTACCAGCTTCTCCTCTCCTGTTAGGAATCAGGAAAAAAGACATTCATTCTCCTCAGCACTTCTTTGGGTACTTTCAATTCACTGAGCTGCTGTGTACCTTACGCAGATGACTTTAAAGATGGAAAGTTTAAAGATGGAAAGTAACTCTCCCAAGCACAGCAGAGCAAACTGCAGTGGGGAAATGTGTCTGTTTATAAACAATAATGTCCATCAAGACCTTTCCTGCAATTCACAGCTGTAAAAGCAGATTTGCTCCAAATCTGTTAGCTTAGACTCAAAAGCATGACACAGAGCATCACATCTGGTTCCTTGCAAAGGCCACAAGTCTGAAGTAATACCAAGTATAACAGAACAACTTGCCTGTTTTCTGAAGGCACCATAAAGGCAGCAACACTTCAGGTGTAATGGGAAGAGGATGGAGGAGAAAATATAACAAATACTTTTAGAAGGAGACAGTTAGAGCAGCTTAGTATAACAAGGGAGAAAAGTGGTGGCTCAGTTCTATGATGGCTGTAGTATCTGTAACAGTGCAGAGACCCCACACCTCTAGGCAAAGGAAGAGTAACCAGAGTTTGGAAAAATCTAGTCCTGAACAAAAAATTTCAACTTTCATTTTGAGTGGATGAGTGTAAAATGTGTAACTGAGATCAAAGGAGACAGAAAGGAATCAAACTGCTATATAAAACACTGGGGTCCATACATACTCACATGGCATCATTAGCCTGTTTCTGATTTACCACAGTGTTAAAGGATCTGGACAGTCTCCTTGGCTCTGCAGGATGACTGCAGTCCAGTCAAGTTTCACATATTAAAATCCTTCTGAATCCGCCAGTGAGAACAAATCCCTCTCCCAGCCCGTCTGAGGGAGGGGGGTGCCTCCCAGCCAGGAGACATTTCTAACAACCCCAGGCAACCTACAGGCAGCGCGCTACCGAGTTAGATCTCCTAAGCAGCACTGCACCAAGCAAGTCTAGACTTGCTAAGATGTTCTGTCCCTGCATGGACTTGAGGACAATTTCTCATGAGCCCTTCAGGCCAGTGGCTCATGCTTCACCATTCCATTTTTGCTTTTCAAATCCAGCTTCCTTCCCGTCTTCCCCTCTGGCTCCCCGTTATCCCAGAAGGACTTTCTGCATCCTGTGCGCAGCGACGCTGGCCTCATCCTCAGAGTCAGACTCGCTCTGGGAAGTGGAGCTCTGGGAGGCAGAGCTGAAGGGAGAGGAGCACTCTGGGGAGCACAGGTAGTGCATCAGCGGGAGCCGATACTTCCCACAGAAGTCAACGAACTTGATCTGTCTGACGCAGCTGTCAAAGTACACACCTGTGAAGGAGAGGGAACAGGAAAAACATGAGACCCTGTGCCCAGAGACCTGCATACTCCACAGGGCTCTTGCGCCTGGAGCACACGTCTTGAATTAGGATTTAATTGGCACTGCACAGGATTTAGGAGCAGAAGGGATAGTAGTGGAAGGGACCAGGATACCTATGAAAATGTGAAATTTCTTTTCTTAGTAAAGAACTCCTCTAAAACTGTATTTGGTAGGTGATTCAGAACAGCACACTCTTCATGTAAAGACACAGGGCAGTTACTTCCAAATAATGTGGCAATTTCTTCTAACCATTAGGGAGAAAACTCAGGCTGGGAATTTGCAAACTTCTTAAGTGTCAAATGAATTAATGCACTCTATTTTCAAACTTGTAAAACCTCTTCTACCAGCTAGTAAAAATGCGTTCACAAATAGACCTTCACAGCTCTACTTTTCTTCTGCTTGAGTGAAGTCACCATGCTGAGCTTGGATGCTACTTTCCATGGCAACAGTCTTGCTGTAACACACAATTATGTTCTCTTCCTGTCACAGCAAGTGATTTTAGACACTGACATTTTCAGAAGTTTCCAGCAGTGTTTTAAGTCCTAGCTGGTCAGGAGTAAGCTTTTCTCCTGCAGTGCTCGAGCAATGCTGCAGTACTGTGCAAGTTCATAAGGTATAGTAAAAAAGCACAAAACCAATCCACTGTTATCCAAGCTGCGCAAAACTCTTAAAAAAAGAAACTTTTCTTTTCCTCCCAACCTAAGTCCCAGCCTGTCCATCTTTGCTTATGGAGCGTGCTTTGATACTGTCCTGTAAGAAGATAACAGTTTGCATTATGACTGCAGGGTAGATACTAATTAATGATTTTTTTCCCCCTTTATCTTCTAAAGGCTAAACGTGCAGATCGTTTACTCTGGATAAAGATTAAGCATTGAGCCAAATTAAGCCCAAGCATTCCAGGCTGTTTTATGAAGTCCTCTTCTTCCAAGAACTACACACTAGTGGTCCCAAGGTAGAACTAAACAAGTTGCTGTTGGTAACTGCTAAGCACTAGAGCCACTCTCCTCTCTCCCATCCAGAAATGATGCTCACCTTTCAGCAAGAGTGTGTGCAAAAGTTCTCCTGTCCATTACTTGCTCTGAGCTATTTCAGGGCAAATGCATTGGAAACTTCAGACCATAAAACCATAGTGGAGTGCTGGGATGAGCCACAAAGACTCTGACAGAAGTGCTGTCTTACAGTCCCATGCAAATACAGTAAACCAGCACTACAACTCTGAATACTGTTCCTAAGGGAACAAGGCTCCTTAAAGACAAGTTTGCAGGAGTCCTGGAGCCAGGGAAATACAGCCAGAATGTGGATGCAGTAAGTCACACTTTGAACCCGAGTGAGCTTATAAAGTCATGGCAAGTCAGAGGGAAAGGAAGCCATCAGGTAAGAGCAGGAAGCAGAGCTGTACAGGTGACCTTACCCCCGCATTTAGGATTGGGACAGTTGCTGGCCAAGCTCAGGTACCGGACAAGACTCTCCGGGAGATCGCTGGGAGCGTAGGGAACGTTGCGAGTTTTCACTGTGCGTCCAGCCAGCTCCTGAAGGCTCGGGGGATTGTAGGTCAGGTCACGCACAAACCGCACCACCAGCGGGTTCCCACGCAAGCTCAGCTCTTCGAGGTGAACCAGGTTAAGGATCTCTCGAGGAAGGTAAGTCAGCAGGTTATTGTGCAGGCTAAGGGAACGCAGGGAATGCAGCCTAAGGATGGAGATGGATACCTTGTCAAGATGCGCAAGGAAAATTGCCCCACAACTGCATTATGCAGACCTAATTACTCTCCCTTCTCCCACCAACTTCTTTTTCTTTGGCTTCTCTCCCTTTTAAAACATAAATTCATGCTAAAAGAGCTGCTCTTACTCCAGCACACACAATACACTAGAAAACTTGGCTCAGCACCGGAATACCTGCTAAAGAAACACATTCTTAAACATGCTGCCGGCCCTCTCAGTATTCTCCACGCACACCCCCCAAAAAAGGTGGAACAAAAGTGTACAAACCGAGTGCTTTCAGGGGACATAACGTTTCCTTGTGCCCAGTGCAAGCATCAAGAACAGTCCCATGCAGTGCTCTGAATAAATCACCTGCTCTGTCTCATGCATTAAAGATGATTGCTGGGAGGCAGCCAGCCCTGGAAAGCCCCATGTTTTCACTGCCTGCGGCTGCACCACCTCGCGCTGTGACACCACCAGATCTGAGCAAGGTCAGGCCAGGCCAGCTATGGCACAGGGGACTAGCAATTTTTTGCTTTTGGACAAGGCTTGCCCCTCTCAGGAAGCACAAAGCAATGCTCCAGCATGGCATCCAGGGCTGCTCCCAAGCTTGTAAAAGTTACAAGACATCGTACATTAAGAATAATGCCGCTACACCATCAAATTCCAACTCGGAGAACTCCATGCTGCCGTTCAGTTGTGTTTAGGGTTACAGCTGTACCTCCCATCTTCATTTCCCATCTTAGGCTACACATACGGAGCTGCAGTGTCCTCTTTCCCCCCATTATGAACAGAAAAGCAGTAACCTAGCCCCTAGAACTGTGCTGTAGGATTACATGAAGACTCTGAGATCCTAAAGTGAGGAATGCCAAGGGAACACAGGGGATGGTACAACATAAAAGTAGACACAGAAAGGTTTTGGGTGAAAGGCAAAACAGATCAAGCATTCTTTACTATTAAAATAATACCATTCTTACTTCTTAAGATAGCAATTTATGTTTTCTGAGTTGCCCACATACTTTTCAGGGCCCTCTACACAAATCTATTAATTCACTGTAAGTTGCAATCTCAATGATACTTTTTTAACCCTTTGAAAGAGTTTTTCAACTCTCTGATAAGAGTTGACCAGATCATATATTCATGGTCTGCCTGAAGCGCACATTTCAAGTCTAGTCGCATTAACAAACTGAAGGACAAATAGGTCCTCCCAGGTGCTTTTATCCACACACACAGAAGAAAAAGTTTGAAGAGTTAATTACAGCTGATGGCTGATGACAGTAAATACTCACTGTGCCAGCTGAGGTGGAATGCTCTGGATCTTGTTGTCACACAGAACTAGATACCTCAGAGAAGGCAGTTTTGCTAATTCAGGTGGAATTGCTGTAATGAAATTCCCTCCAAGGTATAGAAATTCTAAACTGAAAAACAGAAGAGAAGACAGTGCATTATTTCATTAATTTCAAGTTTCCTTTAACACCTAGTTTTTCACATCTCCTGCATTTCTTAAGGGATACTGACAGATGACTACCTATGAGATAATTTGCTGAGAGAAAGAAAAAAAGAGCTGAGTAGCACATCAAAATTACAACAGAGCTGCTGTTTCACAATAGATAATGTTGAGATTTTACCTCCAGACTCCTGCAGTCACCATTACACCTGCAGGTAGGCACCAGACAACTGTGTATTCCTACACCAACCCCTTATGCAAAGCTCGTGCTCCTATTTCCAAGGAAGAGCAGCCTGCACACACCCAGGGTCTGCAGCACCGACACAGATCCTGCTGCAGCCGGTGGGAGCGAAGCATGAGCGCAGCATCTCCCCCTGGAAATCCTGGCCCTGTACCAGCACTAGCTGCTCTTTGTGGAATCACCTGACTCCTCGGTGACTAACTGGAGCTTTTCAGCATTAGTCAGAGGCAGCCAGTCCCCCTTTGATACAATTCACATACCAACACCGCAGCTGCAACAGCGCAGAGTGCACCAGAGTCACACAAGTACATGCATGCGATTTCTCAGAGAGATTGGTTTCACTACACTGAAGCCCAAAGCTACCAAAAAATAGCTGGACTTCACTGCAGTTTGGGCTCAAATAAAAGAATCACTGGATGTCCTGTGAAAACACAGTGGATGGGAGACCTGAACGGAGAGAGGCACTAGATGCCTTCTGCTGGGTGGAGTGGCCAGTATTTGCCGTGCATCTCTGCCCTTCTAGGAAGAAAAATGGGCAAGCATTTCTCTTTGACATAATAGCTTCAAGTCCCCATTCCACGGACTCAAGTAACTTCCTTTCCCTGTTCTTGGATGTTGTCTGAAAGAGGAGCAGAGGCAGGCTCAATTTGGGTACTTCTTGCTAATCACAGTCCAGCCAAGATTTTTTTCCATGTTTGAAAAAGGTGCATGCCACAGTCCTGGTTCAGTATCTCCAGTACACACTCAGGTTGCCTAACTACAACTCACCTCGGTCTTCTCTGATCCAGCAAGCATTGCCCACAGGCCAGGGAAAGTGAACTCATCCAGGCTCCCTCAGCCTTTCTTTAAGTATAGGTTATATATACTTCCTTGGAGTAGGAGACACCTTCATCTCACCCCAGCAACTGAGAAATGCTATGGATATAGCTGGCACAGAAACACGGGAACAGAGCACCCAAGGGACACCGTGGTCGACCCAGACAAGGTCTGAGCCCTGAAACTCTGTGCCACAGCATATGTGGAGCGCAGAGGAGCTCCTCCCTGAGACTTCCCCTGGGATGGAGCAGGAAAACACCAGAGAGAGTCTATTTCACTCAGCTCTTGCAAGAAACTTGAACCCCAGAGATCCAATGACAGCATCTGCTTGGGCTACAGAGGCCACTACTGCAGCACAAAGGTGCATCTGCCCAACAGCAAAGGAGAGAATGAGAGACCTTTGCAACACACCAGGAGATGCTCGCAGGGCTCAGCTTCCCTAAATTCCCTTGTATTTCTGGAGTATGTCAAAGGCAAGCTAAATAATTGAAATTTGACCAAGTGGGTACAAAATTCAGCCTTAAACTGGATTTGATTATATGGAAGGCAGTAACTACAGACCAAGTGGGACAGCACATTTGGAAGTTACTCTGAACGTGCAAGGAAGTACACAGGGAAAAACCACCACCAATTGCCACTGCTCCAAAGTAACCTCTCTTCTACTCAGACAACCTGCAGGTGAGGAGTGGGGGTAGGAGGAAGGGTGCTGTGCAGAGACCACGTCAAGGAGAGATTATTTTTAATTAACTTTTGATCCGCTAACAAAGCCCTGAGTTTTAACCAAAATTCCTCCTTCGAACCTCCATTGTTTCCCAAGGTGGATTTAGGCTGCTTGGCTCTCACTAGGGACTTAACTGCTGAGTATACAATTCCTAGGCATATTTTAACTCCATACCATTGCTGGAGCCCACACCAAAAACTGTTGGGCAAGGGAATTCTAGCAATGTGGGTTTCATTATTTAAACAAGGTTTAGAAGTGTACGAGTTTGCACTTCCTAGGAAAAGTGAATAATTAACTCCTCATCCTTTGTGTTTGAGGACACTAATGCCTGTAAAGTGACATGGCATAAAACCACATCCTAGCAGGAAAGGAGAAGAGGGCACAAATTATATAATAAAAATGTTTGGGAAATTCATTTTAAGGCATAAAATGCATGTTTCAGGAGTAGCCTACTGTACAAACTAAGCGTGCAAAAACACTGCCTACAAATCCATTCTTTGTAAAGTCTGTAATGAGAACACTCAGTCATACCAGGAAGGATATAAAGACCTAACATCAGAATACAAACTGTCTCTAACTAAAAACCCACTAAAGAAGATAACTCCTTCAGTGGCAACAAAATGCTTCTTAAAAAATGCTTTCTTTTTACTCATCTGAATCACCCTTTCAGGGTCAGTAGACTAAAAACTCATGGGGCCCAGTCTGCTAGAGGAAATTCAGAATTTCCACATGAACTTGTGGTATTAATTAGATGATTAATTTGTTAAGAAACCACAGGGAGGAGGTTTTGAAACTACAAAGAAACTTGTTTAAAACACAGAAAAGATATTCTTATAGCTTCCACTGAAACACTGCTCAGCAGGAAAACAAAATCCGTAACTCCCATCCCTCAAAGTACAATTTACTAGGAAGAAGGATCTAGCCTAGTCTTGGCTAAGCAAGGTGAAGGAATCAACAACAGCCATTTCTGCATCAAATTAAAGTATCAAGAATTGTCTGAGCGAAGCTAATAATGACACAAGAAAGGATGTTCAAGAGACACGACCCTTGTATCAAGAGCACTGACCACAGCACTGGGACTGCAGATTGTTCCCAGCTCATCTGCTCCCGGCCTGATTTTCATGTCACACTAAGCCTGTGTCTAGAGGCCAAGGTGATGCCGGCTCTCGAGCTGTCCTACTCGGGGCAGGGCAGTTTGCTGCTTGGTAAGACAAGCAAAAGCACTGCTCAGCTCTGCCCTCTTCACACAAGAGCCTGTACGAAGTCAATCCACAACATTCACCACAGGTTTTTGCAGGAGGACCACAGCAGAGATGGCACTGAGCTTAGTGAATGCTTCCAACTAACCTTTCATACTTAAACCCAGTTCTTCCGACAATCATTAATCTGTACTGTCATTTTGATCGATCAGCTAAGGTCTTGTGAGCTGCTGCGTACACAGAGCTAGAACTGGAATTTTTTCTGCGCTTTCAAAAGTCCAGAATCTTCAAAAAGCCAGAGATCAACTATCATCAAACAAACATAAGCTCAGTTCCAATTTTTGAAGCCAGAATGAATGATATACTTCCAACCTGCCATACAAGACTCTGGGCTGAATGAGTTTCAAGGGAAAAACACTAACAAAATCAATCTCAACAGAATCTGAAAAAAACCCCAACAATCATGTGACAGAGTAACTAATGAGGGCTGACACTTTCTCTCCTGCCTTTTAGCAATGTTGACAAACACTAATAAAAGGCCAGAGTCCCTTTCAGCCTCACACCCAGCAGCCCCCTGCTCAGCACAGCCAGTCCTAATTGCTGCCAGGCACAGCCAGCACGCTGAGCCCATCATGTGATGTTCCTCTCTAGCAGCGTATTTCACACCACTGGGCTGTAGGGCAGCAATGAAAATACTTTTACCTACTAGGAAAGGAGTGGAGAAATGCTCAAACAAGTATGATCAATTCAGGGAGTGGCAGCAAAGTTTAAGATGCAAAGAGATTGTACCTTTTTGCTTGAGTATGTCCTTGATGTTTTCAGGTCCTCATATACCACAAATCAAACCCAAACACCCCCAAACACTCAGTAAATAAGAAGAGCTACTCTGAGCACTAGACGTATTTTTTATACCCTATCAATTACCACAGCACTCTCATAGTCATGTTTCAAGGGGATAATGTCTTCAGGCAGAGGAGATACTCAAATTTTCAATCCACCCTGTTTCCCCACAGATGCTTCTTCAGATAAAATTCAGCAGCTGACATCAAACAGATGCATCTAAATAGGTAATCTAAAAAAACCCAAACCAACAATGGTGCCTGAAATAGCTCCGGGTCTTTTTAAGATAAACTTTTTAGCAAGAAATTTCCAGGGCAGTTTTGAGGCTCATGCAAGGGAGGAATTTCAAAGCAGCCCACAATACACTCCTGTTAACCCTGTTCTACGATTTGCTAATTCCTGAGAGAACTGCACAGCCTTTGCTGACACGCAAATTAAAGATCAAACGGTCGTCTGAACACTATTTGCAAAACGTTTGAAGAGGGGAAGAAGAAGGGAGACAGCAAGCAGATTTCCTAATGCTCCATCTTTATCAAAGCTGCGCTTGCCCTTTTTCCCACACTAACAGCCGTTCTGTAAGCGTATGCTTGTCTAACATGCTTAATACTACCCACGAATGAAAGCAAACGCTCCGGTTCTCAATGCATCTAAGCCTTTACACAAACCTTGGATGAATCCAGTTACGCGTTTGAGGTCTTTGATCCCAGCCCTCGCACAACCGGGCTTTATTAGAGGAATACGAGCTAGAAGGAAAGGAGCGTGCTCGGGTCTTTTCCAAGCTCTGCCTGCGCCTGGTGCTCCACGGAGGATGAAAGTACTCACTAGGAGAGTACGACTAAACTCAAAATTCCCATGGGAGATTCAAAGTATTGGCTGTGTTTCACTAAGCCCTTGAGAGTTATTAATTTTACAGGACACTTGCAGGACATTTCCCCAGGCCTGCACACTGATCAGGGCAATCCTTGCATCCTTAAGCCAAAAGCCACAGCTGCACCATGAAGATCAGAGCTGTGTTTTACCAGGTTTGCCGTACAAATTTTGTGCCAGGGTGGGCACAAGTAGATGGCCACAGTTCTAGCTCACCAGCTGTAATACACATTGCCCCATAGTGCACCCCCAGTTGGATCAGCAGTGGAAGGACATGCAGAAGTGATGCAGCAGTGGGATCACTATGCAGTTCAGGAGCTGCTGAGGGCTGTGAATTGAGTCTGAGAGAGAGTGACTGACCATAACATCTCCCACTGAAAACACAGCAAGGTCAGCAGGAAGAACTACAGAGAAGATAATACTTGTGTCTGCCTATGCTAAGCTCATATTTTATCTGGCAGCAAACAGGAAAGCAATGCAAAGAAGGCTGCTCTCACATGTCTGGTGCATTCACCACTCTAAATTCACAGCAAGAGCCAACGCTCAGGTCTTGCACTGTACTGACGTGCCAGCTGTCAGGAACTGGGGATGCTGGGCATATAGAAGGACCTGGCACAGCCTCAACATGATCAAGAAAAAGCCCTCAGCAGGGGCAACACCTACATTTCTCAGGAACACATGAGGCTATTGCTGGGCACCCTCGATGCTTACAGTGAAACTATGATGAAAGAGCTCTGAATTTTCCTAGTGGAAAACATGAAGCAAAGCCTATTCATCCCTGGTGCCAGCTTGCTATGATCAGCATCATCCTACTGCCATCACCAGAGCAGTCATGATCATACACTTACGAAGCCATGCAAAGGAAGCCTCAAGCATATAGGTGGTCCTTCCACAAAAGTCTAGGAGATAACCAATAATCAGGAACACAGCACTCACTTTCCACACAGGATCTTGCACTGCACACAAAACATTTGTGTGGGCAAGGATGGGGCAGATGGCTGAAGCCAGAAGGAGTAAGACACAACAGTGGCAGGACTGGCTGTGGTTCTTATCAGCAGGTTCATTAACTTGCTGAGTCACCAGGAACATGCCAGGGAAAAGTTTCTGGACACTACGCCTGACACAAATACAGCTTGCTGCAAAGTGGTGGATTTATTATCTTCCTGTGAGTAACAACACATGGCACACACCTCTCATTCCAGGACCTTTGCATTCATAGTCACCAGCATGTTCCTTCTCCTTTGGCAGGTCAGACCCATCAGCTTTTTATACTTTCAACTTTATCACATACACAGGCTCATCTGCTATATTCCTGCCCTGCACCAAAACTGATAAGCTGTCCCTTCAAAAACTGGAACAGGAAGTATGGGGTGCAGAGGAAAGACACAAAGGTTAGTTATCAAGAGTATTTAAAAAAAAAAAATTCTCATCACAGCTCAGACATTCCTTGGAAATCTAAGAAGCATTTCTAGATTTCTGCAACGCCAGTCTGCTCTATAATCAGTGACTGCAGCAAATGGGAAGCTGCCAGGCTCACAGGAAGAGGAGAACTGCTGGCCTCAGGAACTCTCCTAGCAGCAAGAGGAACTTGATCAGTAAGAGTGCTGCCTGCATTCCCCTGTGGTCTCCGAGTCCCTAAGATAAAAGAAAAGTTTCTTTTTATGAGAAGTTGCAAATGGAAAAAAGCTCAAGGTCCTGGCTTGTCAGCAACAGCAAGACTGGCACTTGCAGATTGAGCTGTGAGGTTAACAGAAGCCACACCACCAGGTCCCACCTCCAATTTACACAGGTCAGAAACTAACAGAGGTCTCCATGTTGCTGTGCTGTAACAGCTGGCTCTGCTCTGTCCTTGCTCAGGCTCATTTCACCCACTTCCACAACAAGCACGCGCATGCTGAGGACACTCTCTTGTCAGCAGGTAGGAGCAGGGTCTGGCAGCAGTTTCTCTCCAGAATGTGCTTTCTATGTTTTTGGCAAGGGTCCTTGGTTATCTGAGTCCCAACGAACAGATTCAGAATTCCCTCTGGAGGAACAACACTCTGTAAAGTGTTGATTTCTCCCAGTGCTGGCAAGCTGTGTGCGGCTCCCTTTTGTTACTCAAGCAGTCCTAGATAGAGAAGTCACTGATGGCAGAGTGGTAAAGGAGCTGACAATCCTGGTGGGGCACAGATTTGCTATCTTGAGCTAAAGTTCAGTTATATTATGTTGACATGTTAGCAGAAGTTCAATGAGGTAGCAGTGGTGACGTGGGCAGCAGACAAAAGCTGCGTCTAAGGGTAACTTTTCCACCTGACACGTCACTTGCAACGATAAATGGACAGTTCAATAGCTTGGTCTGCATTTGCTCCTCTGAATTCTCATTCTGGGGTTTCAAGCATGACCAGCCCAAGAAAAGCTGCAGGGCAGGACAACAGGGAGCCCTGCTTCAGGGCAGGTCAGAGGAACAAAGCAGAGTGACAGAGGTGCAGTGTGGAGCACAGGTCACAGCCTGCTGGGGCACCATGCAAGGTGCTACGCAGCCCAGTACCTTCCTGGGGACATCACAGAAGAAAAGCAGGGCTGAGCTTTGCTTTCTTGGGGGGGAAAAAAAGAAAAGAGAGAGAAAAAAAATCACAACCACAGACTGAGACCATGTAAACAGCATCAGGGAGCCTCTGACTCAGAGGTAGGAGCAATAATCAGATCCCGACTACATCCTGGATGCTACCAGATATGCTATGGAGACAATGTGGATAATCTTTCTCACGTAGCTGCCCTCCTTCATCGGCCTCCTCCTCCCATGCCTAATTTCCTTTTTCATCCCTGAAGCATCTGTTCCCAGACAGAGAAAAAGCTGAGCGTCCTCTTCCTCATGACAGCCCCCACCTAGGATGTATCACAGCTCTGTCAAGAAGAATATGGGCATTCTCCATCACTCAAAATGTCACACAGCATCTCCCAGTCCAGAGAGCTTAACCCAGAATTGCTCCAAATGCTTAAGAGGTGCATGCTATGCCACCTGGACAAAAGCCACAAACCAAATTGTATTATACTGCAGCAGACAAAACCATTTCCCAACAGCACACAAGCAGTTCTGGTACCTCCCACCTACGCCCATGGGAGACATCACTCCACACAGAACATCCTATGCTTCCACTGGATGCAGCTCTGCTGAGCCATCACAGTGAATCCAGGTATTTAGGGTCAAGGGTGCTGGAATTTGCATAAGAGAGGCTGCCTCTGGCAAGTCCCTTGGCAAAGAGCCGGAGCAAACAAAGTTCAGATCCAAAGTCTTAGCAGAGAGCCGCGCAGAGGCCAGTCTGAGGCTTGGGAATGCAGCAGAACACACTGAGGAGCCTGTGTCACTTAAGCCATAGCAAGCATCCAGCTTGCCCAGGAGGACAGCAGGCTTCAGGAGCACCCAGCCCAGGCCAACGCAGGCAGCCAATACCCGGTGCTGTTTAAGGCCTCTTCCCACCCCACCACTGCTCCTGACTGCTGTGGGTCAGCCATAAGTTTCTGCATGACTGGCCTGCGGTGGTTGGATACAGCCCCAGAGCCAGATGTACCACTGCACCCGAGCACAGCCTGGGGCTCCGTGCTTCGGGTCTGTTGATATCCGTCAGATCTACACAAGTCGATGGGTTGAGAGAAACACCACAAAACCCCGTCCATGACAGCAAGCCCCCAGTGAGACTGCAGCTGAATTGGCAGGAAGGCCCTGTTGTTTGCACAAGCCACAAACACATCTTTATTCCCCTGAGCAACCCATCGTGCAGCCACAAGCTGCGTGACACATGGGGTTTATCTCGCTGTCACCCAGAGATGTGCATGAAAGCCATGGAGAGCCTTCCACATGCCAAGGCTCACACCAACCACACCACCACCAGGAGAGCTCCCCTGCACCAGGGCAGCCCAGGGACTGGGCAATCCCAAGAGCCACCCAGTTTGTGAGCACAGAAGGCCCATCGTCGCCTGAAGATACACAGGATCGGCTGCGTTGGAAGGGACCACAGCAGTTCATCTGTTCCAACTCCCCTGCTCAAGGCAGGGTCATCCTAGAGCACATGGCACGAGACTGTGTCCATTGGAATATCTCCATGACGGAGACTCCACAACCTCTCTGGGCAACCTGTTCCAGTCTTGGTCACTCCCACAGTAAAGAAGTTCTTCCTCATGTTCAGGAGGAACTTCCTGTGCATCAGTTTCTGCCTCTTGTCCTATTGCTTGGCACCACCAAGAAAAGCCTGCCTCTATCCTCAACACCTACACTTTAGATACTCATATATATGTTGATGAGGTAAAGAACGTCCTGGGGTTTTGGTAACTCAACGTGACGAAAAGGAAGAGCCACGTTAGCGGCAGCAGAGCTTGGAGACACCTGACGCAGGAGAGAACTGACCCCCGAGGGGGAGCGTGGCCGGGCTTGCCGAGGCTGTCCCTGTTCCCGCGGGGCCCGTCCCTCACCTGTGGAGCTCCTGGATGTCGGGCGGGATGCCGTGGAGCCGGTTGCCGCCGAGGCTGAGGCTGCGCAGCCCGCGGAGCTGCAGCAGCGCGGGCGGCACCTCGGCGAAGCGGTTCCCGCTGAGGTTGAGGACGCG
>WEIT01019320.1:96238-106433 GCA_013389985.1 Dryoscopus gambensis | reverse complement strand
CCTCGCCCGCCGGCCGGGTCCGCCGGCCCTCGGGGGGCTCCAGCCCCATTGCCACTACCTCCTCAGGCCTGCCTCCCATCAGGGAAAACCTAACTGGGGTTAACGGGAGGTGCCTCACTGCTTGGTTTTGGATCACTATTTTTTTTCTGCCGTGGTCCGGTCCTGAGAAGGATTCCTTTTCAGTTGGCGAGGTAGCTACTGAGGAGAAACAAACAAACAAACAAAGAAAAGCAGCACCCAAACGCAGACTAAAAAAGGCTGGCAGGACATTCCTCCTCAGTGGCTTGAAACAAAGAAGGACGCTGCATTTGGGCACATGATTTCCTGCCGTTCCACCATAAAATTTAATTGAGTAAAATACAAATATGTACACTCCTCACCATAAATAATCAGTCCACACATCTCATCATCCCCCTCAGAAATGGCACTATCTTAATAAGATCAACCAACCAAGGCAGAGGACTCAAGTCAGAACAACTGGGTTCCTATCAGCAATCCTTGCATGATCTCAGTCAAGTTATAACCTGCATTTTCTACTCTCCCACAATAAAAAAAGAAGTGGGGTATTACCACAATTATTTCTTAATTGAAAAATAATTTCTCAGCTGTCACACTGCTACAAGCAGAAAGCACGTTACCACTGTCACAGTGCTGTGAGAGCTGAGGAAATCTAGAACCTGCAGAGACTGAAGGGGTTGTACAGGAGAGACAGCAGCACTGAACACTGATGTTAAACATAGTGCAGAACAATTCACCTGTACTGTCCCAAAGAACTGGTTTGTGCTCTTTATTGTGGGCAATCTTGGTTTTTTGAGGTTGTGGCCCCACTGCCTGAAGACAGTCCACTGTCCGGTGGGGTGAAGGATTCATGGCACACAGTTGCAGAGAGCTTGCATGGCTCTCCTGCCACCCAGCTCCCTTCTCCTCTGCCCACTTCCTCTACCAGAGCTAGGCAGGAAGTTTTGCTCTTTAACATTATCCCCTATTTTAAGCAGGAACACACACGTAATATATTTAAATCTTTTGTCATCTGAAAGTGTAGAGGAGGCTAGATTAGGATGATGTAGAAGTTTTGTGGGTTTTATTAAACTGATATACAGTGGTTGTATGTGACTTGCATCAAGAGTTTGTATAGCCTAGCCTCCAGCAGCAGCCTTACATGGCTGCCTGCGGAAAAGCTGGGGGCAAGTACATGCAATAGCTTCCACTAGTACTCTCTTTCAGCATCTAACTAGTTTGAGCTTAGGACTTCCTGAGTCAGATCTGGTTTCTGTTTATTTATTGTCTGCTTCAATGGCCATAAACTTGTCTCAATTCCCCTTGAACCCAGATAAGGCACTGGGGTGCACAATATGCCTTGACAAGGAGCTCCACAGCTTTCACCTGTTGCATGAAAAATGAGCTCATTTACTTTGAGCTGGCTCCTACTAGATTGACTTGATTTTGCCTAGTTCTTGCACTGGGAGAAATTGGTTTATTCATCTCCTTCATGTCACTTTTGATTTCTGTTTAATATTGCTTCCCTCTTAGTTTGTATCTTTTTTTAGGCTTAGCAGTCCTAGCCCATTTTTTCATATGGAAGTTCCATCGTCCTTCTTGCCCTTCTCTGAACCTTTTCCAGTTCTGCTGCATCATTTCTGGATGAAGAAAACCAGAATTTCATGTAACATTCAAGATATGGTAGAAACATGGATTTATACAGTGGCATAATTATGTTCTTGTTCTCAGTTTCTTTTCTTAATGTACCAAAGAATATCATTTCAGATTAGATGTGAAATGGTCCAGCAAGTTTCTGTTAACCTAAATGTCAAGTAATCAGCTCCACAGGCAGCAGGATTTCAAAACAGGTGCTAGGCAAGGGGCAGCAGGTTGTTGTGTCATTTTTATACACGGAGAAGGTACACTAACAAGCCCACCTCTTCCTTGTCGTTTGTCAAAATGAAAAAAAAAAGAAAAAAGAAAGAAAATATAATAACATTAAGCAAAAAATGTCTTCACTTCCTCATATCAAATTTCTGACTCCATTGACCATAAGAATGGCCCACTCCTTTCCTCAAGCCTAGGAATCTAGTTCCATAGCCCTGAAAGAACTTTGTTTTACATCTCAGTCTTCTGAGACTCACACCCAACCTACCCCCTGCCCTTTAAACTGGGCTTACTCACTTCAGGAGCTCTCTCCCTCACCATGCTCATGCACCCTCAGCTGGAGATTCAAGTCCTGCACCAATGGGCAGTGAGCTGAAAGCAGTGCTGAAGAGGTGACTCACTTCTGTGCACAGCAGCAGCAAGCACCAGCCGGCAGGGAAGATCTTGAAACATACTGACCTACTCGGGAAACAAATGAACAAAAACACGTACCCCAGGTCTCAAAGAGATTGCAGGTACAAGTGAAGTATGGAGCTGCTGGTGCTACAGGCTTAGCCGCAGGACAGTCTGAATCTCTGCATTATATTATTAGGAAACTTTTCTGAACATTTTTCCTAAAATACAAAGTCATCATAAGGAACAAATTCCTGAAAACAATTCCAGTGGAAGAAAAGCAACTGTTAAAAATGCCCTGAATGTCCTTAGTAATGAAAAAAGCCAGACGGAGTTTGGGATAAATGATGCACACGTAGTACTGTGCACCCATTCTCTCACGCCGTTAAGTTTCCGACAAGTGACACGGGCTCCCTGTTGCATAAGTAGAAGTGTCTCAGAGGAGGCCTTAATAACTCATGAGAGACAGAGAGGAAAAGTATGCAAAACATAACACATTTCACTTTCAAAGGAAAAGAACATTTCCTCCTGGACATTTTCAGTGTCATTAGTCATTAGCTCGAGGCAAACAGGTACATGCCTAGCTATCTGCCCACAACCAGTGTGGATGCAGGCATTTGTGTTCCATGGGCTGCTGAACCCTGTTGCAGTGAGACTTGCTGAACCAACTGGGGAATTTAGAGAAATGAAGTTTTCTGTAGCTAGATGAGGCTTTTTGAGCATGGTCAGCGTATCTAAATCAACTGCAGGATTCCTGATGTGTTGGAAAGGGACTTTGTTGTTGTTTGTAATGCACTTATTTACTCAAGAAAGCTCAGCTCTGATTCAGCATCTGGTTCTCATTGAGGCTTAGCTTTTTTTAAACCAAGCTTTCCAGATGGGTTGACTGAAGCACAAGGAGGTCAAGAGACTTGTCTGAGGTCATACAGCAAGCCAGTGGCTCTGCTTGGACCTGAGCCCAGAACTGTTCAAGGCTACCACTCCTTGGCTCTTAAAGAGACAATTTTATCCCCTGTGAAGTGATCTTATCTCCATGAAGAAGAGATGAGATAAAAGCAGTCCCCTCAAAGCTGCAGCCTGCATAAAAAGAGTTATTTTATTTGGAAAAAGCTATAGTGTTCCAGTGTCTCATTGGAGCCCATCAAACTGAAGGGGTGTGACACTGATATACAGTGTCATCCACCCCGCCCCTATATAACCCCGTGCTCCTTTGGGGCAACTTTACGCTGCTGCTGCCGCCATCCCTGGTTGTGTACTCACATCCCATCTAGCAACCCCTTGTGTCATGAAATACCCTGTCCATTCAGCACAGGTCGAAGCCTCTCCTCAAGGCAAGGAAATTCAAGTGCACTCAGGACCTAAAGCAGAGCCCAAGCCCTTGTTGCCACAGCCTAGACATGTCGGGTGTGGGAAGCACATCCCAGCCAACCAACCGGCAGATCCTCTAAGCTCAGCTCTGTTCTCCATAACCTCAGAGCACACTCTTGAAGCTCAGCCACAGGCTCAGCTACAGCAGCAGTTCACAGATCCCGTGGCAAAGGCACACTTGCTTCAAACCAAGCAGGAGGTAGCAGGTACTGCTTCTCTTGCAGAAAGCATGGCTTGGCTCTACCTTTGTTTTCCAGGGAGAAGGCAAAAAAATACAACAGAGCAAATTTGCCAGAAGCTACACAGCTTCAATCAGGAAAGGGGCAGTAAAGAACTCAAGAAAACATAGATGGGTCTCACATGTCATTCTGCAGAGCCCTTGCAAACTAGATCACCCAGTAGCAGGCTCTGCTACTTAGGAACACAGTGTTGCTCAAGTCTTACAAGAAATCAGCATCTTAAGGAGATGAAAGACACAGAGTTCTAGGGAATGTTGTGTTATTGCTCTAGCACTGTTCTAAGGATGAAATAGCCTGGTTTTAAATTACTGTTTTCTTTTAACATATTAATAGGAAATGAAACCCTGAAAGTAGTGTTCATGCCAAAAGCAAGCATAGGTGCAGCCAACTTTCTTATTCTTACTAGATGCATACCCAAAAATCTTTTGTATAGCCAAGAACCACAGAATAAATACCATTTAGCTCCAGAAGCCCAGAGAAGAGATAACAGTGACTCTCCAGGGTTCCCCGTGTGGGATGGGGTTAGACCATGCATGCAGCTGAGTCCAATGACAACTCAGTGATGTCAGCCTCAGCAGCTATTGCCTGCTCAGTTTCTCTCTCAGCCAGGGATGTACATTAACCAGCAGCCTTTGTGTCAACACACCCTTGCTGCTGCAGCAGCAGAATGGGGGCCATACCTGAACTGCTGGAGAGTTTCACAGAACTCAACAGCCATGAGAAGGCAGCTCTTGAGCTAGCTGGATGCACCATTCCAATGCTAAAAGCCTTTCCTAACTTCCACTGAAAGGGCACACACATTTTCTTTTCACGGGTTCACAGATAAATGTTTTGTAGGCTCCAAAAACAGGCACAGCTTGTTGAAAACCAAGCTTGCTCTCTCTCAGGACTTCACAAGACCACACTGGTGTGACTATATTTGTGGTATTCTAAATCTGATTCAAGACACCATTCTGGAAAGTTGGTTTTGACCAAATGTTTGAGACAAGCTGGAATGGGGCTTCCAAATCAGAGATTAATTTCACAGCAAGATAAACGGCAGCCCAGTTTTCCATGTCTCAGAGACCGCCCCTTCCAAACTACAGCACATTGTGAACTGCTCACGTGTCTCCAGGGGCAGACCGCCTGCTTCTTCAGCAACGGGTTGGGCAGAGTCATTGCACATAGGACAGAGGGGTTTCTCCACAGGGAATTCATGCCAAAAGCCAAAGGAAATCCTCCATGCAGGACTGGGAGGGAAGGGATGGGGCATGGCAACAAAACACTCCACAGGGAACGGTGCTTTTGACACCAATATGTAGCTCAGTACTCAGTTTCCCTGACAAACAAGAAAGAATCCCTTAGCAGATCCAAATGCCAAGGCCTATCCCAGGGTCAGGCTGTGGATAACCACTGGCTGAACTACTCTGTCCTCGGGTTACGTTTTCGAGTTGGTTTGGTTTTTGGTGTTTTTTTCCCCTTTTTGTTTTCAAATTTAAAAATTTGAAGCAGCCCTCGCTGCCGTCCCCTTTACAACTTGTTGCTGTTCCAGTTCAAACAAAGAGNCCGGGGCGGGTGGGCGCTCCTGGACGCGTTTCCAAGGCACGGGCATCAGATAGAGACACTCCCCCGAGATGGAAGGGGTCAAGTTACAACCAGTTCCACCAGTTCAGTGCAGGGGTCCTCTGCCAAGTTGGTTAAACCTTCCCTTTCCTGTGAGACAGCCTGGCGAGAGAGCGGGGCCTGCAGCTAACGCTGACGAAAAGGCGCCACCGGGGAAAACCCCATTCAACCACAAACAACACATGTTAAAAATCTCGTGGTAGCTCTTTATTCCTGCACTTTGCTAAATGATATTCATAGCCCCATCTACATTTCTACAGGCTAATCTTCCTTTTCCTTCTTTAATCCTCCACCTGTTAGAAGATGAGGAGTCCCAGAATTTCCTCATCTCTCAGATGACACAGAGAGGACCAAGCCTTTGCCCAGCTACCAGCCACACTCTCTAACCAGGACAGAGATCCTCACTTACCTTTGAGAAGGGCTGCAAATGATCCCACAGTTAACAGAGCACAGACTCACTTGGAGTAACATAAACTTTCTGTCCCTTTCTGAAGTCAGCAAAATTTCTTCATATACAAGCAGATACACACCCTCTTCATGGGCTTGCATAGAGGTGGCAAACTGCTGCCTACTGCCAAGCCTCTGCCACCTCTGACCATCTCTGTATGGGCTGAGATTTCCATTGTACCTCTACTCAAAGGGGAAGGAGAGCAATGAAGAAAGAATCAAGGCTTCTGGGGGTGATGGTTATTTTGTTTCTTTGAACAACAGTGTTTGGCTTTTGGGGTTTTTTTTAAGAAAACAAAATCAAGAATCTGGAGTGTGGTTTTCAGACCTGATGGCATCTTACAGCTGTCTTTTGTTGTGAGGAAGTTAGTCATAAGTCTGAGACACTAGCTAGGACTGTCTGACTAGTAGCTGCTAGCAAGCCTAGTATGATGTAAATATACTTTACAACATTACATAGAACTACCGTTAGACAAGAAGGAGTGTCAGAACAGACTCCAGGCTTCTTATTTCCAAGATGAGGAGCTGACATAAGCCACTGATGGCTACGTGTTCCACAGAACAGAAGGTACTGGTGGTGAGGAGGATGGAGAAGAAGAATAAAAACTGTAATAAAAACCATGAGGAAGATCCCTGGAAAAAGCCTCAAACCCCACTGCTGATGAACTGGAAGAGCTGGAATAGCAGCAGCTAACACAGAAGAGCTCCCTTCCCAGGCAGGAAACACAATCCCTCACATTCTCTTCCCTCCACCTGCCAATCTTTAGGAAGAGCGAGCAATCTACCATAAACAAAATCCATCAGGATACTCCTGCCATTTTATCGCTGTTGGCAGTCTGCTGTCTTAAACAACAGCTCGCTTAGTTGATGCCTGGAGCTAGTCTTCAGAGTAATACTCTTGGGCAGGTAAACCCCCACCTTCCCCTCCAGAGGCACCCTACCCTCTGTATGTGGAGCCGGTGGAACTGGTCGGCAATGCACTGCAACTTCCGTGCAATCTGCACCTCAGCACGTGCTTCCCGCTGACCTTCCTGAGGTTCCTCCTGGAGGTGCGGATCCAACACAAAGCCAGCGGGAGGGACATGTAAACGGTAACCCGCACTCCCTACAAAACAGATCAGAAGAGTCATTCTTCCAGTGCAAAGGTTAGCTTTTCTACTCAGTACACTTCATGGAGGAAAGAGCTGCGCATAATCCTAAATTTTTGACTTTGAAGTCTAGTTCCCGAAACCCAAACAATGACTGTGTACTGTAACACAGTGCAGTAAAACATTTGCCCAGTTTCAAATAAACTTATATCGATTAAGCAGAGCATTGTGTTGATTCCCATAGTTAAATGAGTGGCAGGATCTTAAAATTGATTCCTTTTGCTTGTTTACAGTTCAGCCAAGTGCTGTGGTTTGGGGTTTTTTTTAATGACAGTTGTGCAGTTTTACAGGATCTCTGCCTCAAGTTTTCTCCACTTAAAGGTAGCATTATCTTTTCTGTCAGTCTTTTCTCAGTTTTCTGGCATTTAGTGATTTTAATGATTTGACTTAAAGCTGAATTGGATACAAAAAGTTGAGTGGTGACCCATCAGTTACTAGTAAAGCACCATATGGCCATGCTACTTATTCAGTAACTTTAATTCCAGTAAAGAGCCTAAAAGCTGTAAATTATTGCATTTTCTTCTCTCCACTAAAAACTTTAGGAGTTTCCACTTCCTATGTGAATGAGACCCACCACTGGTAGTTAAAAAATGTAGGCAAATTGTAGGATATGAAGTACGGTGAGCATTTAAATATCTAGCAGTAAAATTAAATGTGATAGAATAAAGCCAAAAAGAGAGGGAATATCAAAAGACAGCAGAAGCAATGAGCAAGTGTCTGGTTTCTGCAGTGGACAAGCAAGGGTAAGAAAATGCAGGTTGTCTTTCTTGAGGGAGTAGGACTAAAGCAAAATAATTTCAGTCCTTTAATAAAGTGCCATAATGAAAGAGACCTTGCTTGATTGGGGATGTGCTAAAGGGACAGTTTCCTTGCTGCAAAGCTAGTGACTCTGGAGTGCTCTTACCATAGAAGAGTCTCCGTGGCTCTTCAGTGACTCCACAAGGCAACATAACATCCTGACTGGAAGAGGATGGGCTGAGTGTTTGAGTTGCCTTGTCCTGCTGCTCAGGATGCCTGATACCGGGACCACAGCAGTGTGTGAGGGGGAATAGTTGAAACCTCCCCAGAAGGCAGCTGTAGGACTGGTTCTGTGTGAAAAAGCCAGTTGCAGTCATCTCACCAGGCTGACCTGCAAGTCCAAAGTCATCAGAGTGAAACACGTCATCGTCCAGCCCATCCAGGCTAGAATAGTCCTCTTCCAGGTAGCTGGGGCGATCCATTGCTCCTGCAATAAAGGGACATTGGAGGAAACAGCTAAGACACAACAAGAATGTTGTCCAGGAGAGAATGCCTTCTGCTCCAACAATAAAACACAACTGATTTTACCACACCTTCCCTCTTCCCCACTGCCCATCTGCATGGACAGGAGAGGTAAGTGACCTGTGGTGAGGGTCAAGTCTTTGCAGAAAGTCCTCAAGTGCTGGGCCAGAGAGAGACAAAGTTCACACGTGTGTAAATCCACCCACAGCTCCAATTCCACAACTGCTCACAAGTAGATAGCCAACCCCCAACCTCAGCACGTAGAAATAGAAAAGAGTTTTAAAAAGCAACCCAAATCCTTCCAATAGCCCCATGGCCAGTCAGCTTCTTTGGGGTCTGCTTTGCTTTGGCCTGCCATATTTGGACTTTATGGTGTATCCCATTCATTTTTTCCCACCTATTGCTTATTGATGAAGAAAAGCTCTTGTAACCTTAAGGCTGCAAGGCCAGACTTTTAAGAAACCCCAGTGGCTGCAAAACTTAAGAGCTGTCAAAGCCACTTCTGTGAAGCTCTCCATTACTTCTCCCTATGAGGGCCAGCTTTCCTTTCAACTTCTCATTTCTCCCCTTAGCTCCACTTAAGACATGTCCCAAACTTGGCAATGTAGTCACTTCCTTACCCCTCTTACCCTCAAGCCTACATGCACTGTCAGTGCAATGGTTCATCCTACTACTAAAGAAAAACATGCCTGGTGTCAGTGTTAAAGCAGGATTGTTGTAGTTGCCACAGTAAACACTCCTGAGCTCTGTTGCAGCACAAGGCTGAACAAAGATGGTGGAGGGGGAAAATCCCCATACACCCTAAATCACTATTTCAGAGCTCTTTGCAAACATAAAGCAATTAGAAGCAGTATTACCAAAAATGCCACAAGTCCCTTTACTGTTACCTGTGCATCTAACCCAATTGGAAGACAGACTCCTAAGAGATCCATCTCCAGGATTTCCACCCAGTTCCAAACAAGGCAGTGAAATTCAACTCTTCATGTCTCTTCCTTTGCTCTGGTTTGCGAAGCATTTAACAGAATGGAAGACTAGCAAGAGGAATTTCAGGCCTGAAGGAGACATTAATAATAATTTTATAAGGATGTGTTCAGTGCTGCCCTTGGTGCTCCCATCTCCCCCCAGGTGAGCAGCACTCAGGACACCAGCACGCTAGAGACAGCAGGACCGAGCAGTGCCAGAACTGTTTGTGCAGGGCTCTGGCTTGGGGACACTATGGCTATTTAAGTTGCTGCATCTCAGCAGTTTATGCAACTGAGCCACAACTCCCAAATAAGTTTCTGTAGAGCAGAACAGGTACCAGCCCCAGAGCTGGATGCAGCTCTGCTAGATGACAAGTGGCAGAGCACTCATAACATTCTCATCCGTGGCTTAAAGTATCACACTGAAAGGAGTTACAGGCCCCAAGAGGCAGGCATAGATGATCTCCTTGCCAGCTCTTCTGCTGGATCACAGTCACCTGACAGAGAAGCAGGCAGGAATGTATTTTGTCTTTGCAGGAAGGTTTGCCAGATCTCATCTGTCAGCCTCACTGGGACACGGGCATTCCTCAAAGAAAGTGCAGCAAAGGCACAGAGCAAACCCCGAACAAAAGAGAGTTTAAAGAGCAAGAAGTTTAACTCGACCTCCTGCAATACGGTCCAACCTTTTTGCAGAGCTCTTCAGANACGTCCGCGCTGACAGGCGGCGGGCCGGGAGCGGAGGGAGGGCTCAGCGCACACGTGCGTGCCAGCGTCCCAAAACAAAGCTGGCCGGCCTCGCTTCGCCACCGCCGGCCGCCTTTAACTCTTCCCCGCCCGGGCTCCAGCCCCGCAGATGTGCCCCCGGCCAAGAGGTTTAACACGGCTCCTCCGGGCAGCGCCGTGGGACGAG
>WEIT01019320.1:41604-93575 GCA_013389985.1 Dryoscopus gambensis | reverse complement strand
CCCTCAGCGGGACGCGCCGCTGGCACCACGGCCTGGACCCGCGCTCGGAACGGTCCCACAGCTCCGCAGTCAGCCCCAGCCAGGGGCTCAGCCACAGGCGCGCTGGGCTAGCTTTAAACCTGATGGGAGTGTGACTCCAGCTAGTTGATTTTCAAAAAAACTCTGATTTCTGAGCTTTAAAGGACTTAGAAAGTTCTCCCTCACTCGTAAAGTCTGAACGCTTAGGTGTGAGGGTCAAGGAGTTCTTCGCGGTGTGTCGTGCTCTTTCCTGTAGATGAGCAGTAATACACAGGACTAAAGAATTAAACTAATAAAGATAGTTTCTCGATAGCGGTTTCTGTGAAGCCCGCTCGATGAGATTAGGATAAAAACCCAAGTCTCATGCTGCTAACAACAGGTCAGTCCATTTACCCTTACTCTGCCACTGATTTATCAGCTCCCCCTGTAATCAATGGCAAAATCTCACCATGTTAAGAGAGGCAGGACCCAGCTCCTTGGCGCAGAGCAGCACCCTGTCAGGCTGTTTTTTAAAACCTACGTAACAAGATCGCTTGGAAGGGAGACTTTAAAACCCAGCTGGCAGCTGAGTAATGTTAATTGCTGTCAAGTCTGCCACACAGTTACTGAGGTTTGTAACTTAAACTCAGGGGAGGGGTTAGATTGCAAACCGATGGCTAGCAAGGTGAGGCGAATTACTACGGTTTCCTCGTATCACATTGTCCTGGGCAGGCTCTGTGAGCCTCTCCAGTTAAATGTTTCAGAGTCACTGTGATTTTGAGTGAGGTATTTACAGTTGCCATTAATAGATTAACAGGCTAATAATGTTCATTGTCTCCAAGAACCTATTTCTCTATGGTTCTTGTCCAGTATTCACTTCAACTCTTTTATTTGCCAGAAGGGTTGAGCCTTTGCTTATTTACGAGAAGACCATTTTGTGTTTGACTTGTACCTCACCACCAAGTAAGAAAGAAAAAATACTCTTTCATTTTCAGTAAGGGACAAGGTTCCTAAATTAATTAAGCCTCATTGTTCACTTTTCATAGTCAAGGGAATTGTGAGGAGGAGCAGAGGAGATGGATATTAAAAAAAAAAAAGGCAACAAAAGGCATTCTATATCTTCAAGATAGTCAAATTTTATCACACTGATGGTCAGGCCCTGGCAAAATGCCAGCTGCTGGAGGGCTACTTCTAATTTGAATGTGCATCACTATAAATAAAAAATGAATGTGCTATGATTCCAACCACTTATGTCTTCCAGACTGAGTAATAACTGCCTGCTGGTTAGGCTCATTAACAGTAAGAACAGTACCTGATCGGCTTTGTTTTCATCTCATTGAGCTGCAGTTGGGGCCACACTTTATATCCCCAGAGGCTGCATTTTGGGAACTCCTACTGTGTAGAAAATATATGGAAACTGAAATCTATGTATATAATCAGGCTGGATGGTAAGAGGGCTCAGGAAGGATATTTGTGCCTTTCAGTGATTAAAAAAAAAGATATGGCAGCATTTCTAAGAGAGGGGACTCAGAGGGATTCCTTGAGGAAATTAGACATTGTTAAGAAATGGCTCCAAGTAAATAGACCGAAACCAAGACAGAGACAGCGAGTCTGAAATGGAAAATTGTGAACTGGGGGCAAGTTATACCACCAACCTCACTGCACTCAGCTGAGAGAGTTTCTACAATAGTATGGAGACAAGCTTCTTACCTGGGAACAGGAGCCCAAGGGACGAATTCTCTGCCAGAGAGTTTTTGCTCATTAGTGTACATGGTGACATTTTGATTCAAGAGATTAATCTTAAATCACATGCAGTAGTGTTCCTGTGACATCCATGGATGGAAATACTGTGCCATCCTATAACCCTTCTGTCAGCCTGCTCTACTGCTCAAAAGAATAGTGAACAAAATTGCTTCTTTTATTTAGTTATTCCCCCCCTACATAATCCTTACATGTCTTCACAACTATTTCTTCTTATTTTACTGACAAAATGCTATTGTCAGCATTGTGCTGTAATTGCAGAGTACATTGTGATCTTAGGCATGGGCCTTGCGAGCTGCTCTGCCTGGGTGGGCTCCAAAACCCACACAGGGCCAACTTGACTTTGGTGGGGGTAGTCTTGTCTGATGAGCTCAGTTTTCATTTCTATTTTTCTATTTTTGTAGCTCTCATGGTTGGAATAGGGAAATTAAGGGTAGCCTCATGGATCATAAAGCAAAGGATGAACAAGAAAAACATTGATTCTATTTATTTTGTTATCTTAAAAACATTCAGTCAGTGGGATGATTTTTCAGGGGGCTCAATCTGAGTGCAAAGGAGTGGAAAACAGTGTCTTCTGCCCTGACACGTATCAGTGGATTTACTAAATGTGTTCTGCCACAATTTATTGTTGTGTGAGGCAGACAAAAAGTCTTGACTTTCATGTTTGACCATCCCTGTGTATTTCTCACATAAGCCAGACTCCTGGAAAAAGCTGGCCTGTGTCCTGATGGAAGGGCTCACTGTGTTCAGCACCCAGTGCTGGTAGGAGAAGGTGCTGCACATTTCAATCAGTATGTTTGAGAACAGGATCACTTGCTGACTATAAATAAAAGTGAGAGGATATTACTGTTGGGGTTTTCTTCTGAAGGGAGCAAATTTTAAGGCAGCCTGCCAGGGTTACTCCTTCTTGCTTTTGTGAAACCAAAATGGAAACACACTTTTTCTCCCCAGATAATGTCATTGGATTAGGCAAATGCTTCACCCTCTCTTGGGGTGCTCTGTTTGACTCCTACTGCAAACACCGAAGACAGGAGTTTGCATTTTCCGTGCAGCCTTTCTACAGCCAGCCCTGCCAATTCAGTCATGCCTTAGAGACAATGGGCTGAGGAAAACACTGACAACCGGGCTTGAGGTGTCTGCGTTTATGTATGTTACTGAACATGCTCTTGTATGCTGGGGTCAGCCTGAATTTTTCCTNCTCTCTTTCTTTCTCTCTCTTTCTTTCTCTCTCTCTTTCTCTCTTTCTCTCTCTCTTTCTTTCTCTTTCTTTCTCTCTCTTTCTTTCTATCTCCCTCTTTCTTTCTCTCTCTCTTTCTCTCCCTTTCTCTCTCTTTCCTTCCTTCCTTCCTTCTCTCAGAAACACTTGCACACATATTGTTATACAATTTCATTTTCTCTAAGCAGTTGTCCAATTCTACAGAGATTTTGCACAGAATAGAATTTCTACTGCCTGCTAATGATGTAGGGGGAAGTTCCCAAGAAGATTTCTCTTCCATTTTTTCAAAAAAAGAGACCAAATCCAGCATTTGCTCAAATAATCTGGGTTTCTTCCATTGCCCATGTTTTTCCTCCTGATTCTATACTCCTGTGCACTCTCTCCTGCTTTTTCCCATCTCATTCTTATAAGTTTTCTTCTCCTTCATCATCTTTCCTTCTTGGATTCTGGACTAACACCTGCAGCATAAACTTCTTCAGATGTTAGACTTCACTACTGGGATTTCATAAGGGCTATATTAAAGGAAAATCTGTATCTGATCTTTACAGAGTTGCAACCTCATTCTATAAAGGCCTGATCCACTTCTTGCAAAGACAAACTGATTTTAGAGGGGTAAGATCAAGAATATTTTTGGGTGTGATTGGTAATGAACACTGAATATACTTAGGACTCATCAGATACATTCAGGGCAGGGCAGAATTAGGTCTCCATCTCACTGCATGAAAATTCATGGTGCTGCTAAATGTCACAGCTGGATAATGTGTAAGCTCAGGGCTTGACACCACACTTCACTGCCTGCAAGGGTTCCCTGCCTGGCTGAGACTATTTGATTTTGGAGCTCAGTGATCAAAAAATGCAAAGCAGCTGAGGTGGAAAGCGCCCCTGGAGATAATCTGGTCCAACCCCCCTGCTCAGGCAAGGCCACCTACACCTACACCACGTCCAGATGGGTTTAGAATATTTCTAACGATGGAGACTCCATAACCTCCCTTACCAACCTGTGCCAGTGCCAATCGTTTGGGTGGAAAATTCTTTTGGAATCCCAAGTTCAAAATACCTAAGCANNCAGAAAAGTCCTTGCAGTATCAGGTCCTAACAAAATACATTGGATGTGATCCCCATGCAGATATCATTGTCTTGTAGATGTTGTTGTATTGTTGTCATCATGCGTTTTGGCAAAGAACTACTAGAGACTGCATGCTGTGCTTTGTGGACCTTTGGCTGGAACCAGCAGAGAATTCATTTATTTTGGTAAATGCTCAGTGTTACTTCTTGAGGTTTGACATCAAAATCATTCATATTTGGATAGAAAATGGTGGTAAGTAGCATTCAGCTATCTTGAATGTGAAGATAAAGCAGGGAAATTTGACCCCTAGTGCTGCTGTTTATTTTGCAATACAGGACCGTTCAGGGTGTTCAGCACACTGGAGCATTAAGACCTAGGTGCAATAAAATTAAAACTGAAGCTAGAAAGTAAAAGTGAGGATAAAACCAGAATTGCCTAATTCTGTCAATAGTTCAAAAGGAAGATCTAGTGCTAGAAGCTGCTGAGTACTTCACGTTGTTACCTATTTAAAAATATATGAAAAGAAAGATAAACATTAAAAATATAGAATAGAAGTTTTTTTTTCCTCCAATTGCAAGTTTTCCTGTCATAAAGGGCTTACAGGACATTGAATATTCAATCAACTCAGAATACCTTTGAGCAGAGTCTCTGTCTAGGGACACTGTTGTTTGCAAATTCAGACCCTCCATTGTCTTCAGCTAATGACATTAATATACTCTCCTTGTGTTAGAAATTTTTTTTATAAAACACAAAAGTTTAAGTTTGCTATGTAGGCAAAAAAATGCCACTTTCTGTAGAAAAATTTCCTTTTGCTGTCTTGAGTCTTTGTTTTCACTGTATTCATTGTAAATGCAGTACATTTTAAGGCATACTTATGAAGACTAACATAAAACTGAGGACCTTATTCTTGTTCCAGTGAATCCAGCAGAAAATCATCTCCAAATCCCAGTAAAACTAGAATGGATAGACTTTACAGTGTGAGGGGGAAATAACAAACAACTTCCTGACAAATCTCAAAACCTGGAAAACAAGTCTGAAAATAATTTGGCAGAACAGGATGCTTTACAATTTTTCTGAAGGAATGTTTGCAACTAATGATTCACCAGTTCATCACAGTATCTCTAATGCTCCTGAAAACCCATTTCCCACACCAGCCTGGGGAGTTGCGTCAGGCAGTTTTGGGAAGAGGGTTTTCTTTGGATTTTAATTGTGAATGTGCAGCTCAGCCCTCCAGGTAGGCAGCACCTAAGAGGAAACACAGCATTTTCTGTGGTGTGTAACAAGCAGCATAGCTCACCTTTTCTCCTCTCTGCAGCCGAGTGCCGCCGTTCGGATACCAAGATCACAGGAAAGCTTTATCTGGAAAAGGTCCCTCTGCTTGGCTCCTTTTTAACGCTCCCCTTTTTAACAGCTGGTGTTTCCAAGAACAGAGTTGAAAGGCTGAGACAGATTTTCATTTTTAATAACTGAGCTTCAGTTTCCCCAGGGAAAAAAAATGTTCTCCACTGGAGACAAGAAGGTCCTGTGTCACCCAAATTCTTTACTTATTAAAGAGATAGATGAGATCCTCTTACAAAACTACAGTAAAGTATCTCCTTAAATCTGGGGAGGTGTTTGCTATTTCTTTTTTGCAGTCTTTGTTTCATTTTTGTGGCTACCTCATGGAGGACTAGCAGGTCATCCACTGCTGGCAAGGCAGGAAGAGCTGCAGAGGGCAGGGAAATGGTGAGGTGATGCCTGCATCCCAGCTCTTAAAAGGCTCAATACTGCAGTGGGATCCACTCACACGGTTTCTGCTTCAGGTTCCAGAGGTGTACAATAGTAGATGGACAATTCTGTGGTGGAAAACATGCTGAGCTCCTTCAAAAGGTGCCAGCAGGTGGCAAGTAGTACTTTTGTCCATTCTGTTAAAGGGAGGTTGTCTTCCTTCAAACTCCCATCCTCCCTCTCTGCCTGGTGCTGAGGGTGTGCGGAGACAGAGCAGATTGACACATGTGGAAAACTCATAACAGAACATGAAACTCTCTGGACCAATTTTCATTACTTGCTTCCAATTATTTGAATGATCTATTTTTGTGGGAAGAGAAAAGAGAAAAGAGAAAAGGGAAGGGAAGGGAAGTTTCAGGGAAGGGAAGGGAAGCGAAGGGAAGGGAAGCGAAGGGAAGGGAAGCGAAGGGAAGGGAAGCGAAGGGAAGGGAAGCGAAGGGAAGGGAAGCGAAGGGAAGGGAAGCGAAGGGAAGGGAAGCGAAGGGAAGGGAAGCGAAGGGAAGGGAAGCGAAGGGAAGGGAAGCGAAGGGAAGGGAAGCGAAGGGAAGGGAAGCGAAGGGAAGGGAAGCGAAGGGAAGGGAAGCGAAGGGAAGGGAAGCGAAGGGAAGGGAAGCGAAGGGAAGGGAAGCGAAGGGAAGGGAAGCGAAGGGAAGGGAAGCGAAGGGAAGGGAAGCGAAGGGAAGGGAAGCGAAGGGAAGGGAAGCGAAGGGAAGGGAAGCGAAGGGAAGGGAAGCGAAGGGAAGGGAAGCGAAGGGAAGGGAAGCGAAGGGAAGGGAAGCGAAGGGAAGGGAAGCGAAGGGAAGGGAAGCGAAGGGAAGGGAAGC
Source organism: Dryoscopus gambensis (assembly GCA_013389985.1). Taxonomy (NCBI): domain Eukaryota; kingdom Metazoa; phylum Chordata; class Aves; order Passeriformes; family Malaconotidae; genus Dryoscopus; species Dryoscopus gambensis. The sequence continues at coordinate 86,944 of WEIT01019320.1, read as the reverse complement.
GAAGGGAAGGGAAGCGAAGGGAAGGGAAGCGAAGGGAAGGGAAGCGAAGGGAAGGGAAGCGAAGGGAAGGGAAGCGAAGGGAAGGGAAGCGAAGGGAAGGGAAGCGAAGGGAAGGGAAGCGAAGGGAAGGGAAGCGAAGGGAAGGGAAGCGAAGGGAAGGGAAGCGAAGGGAAGGGAAGCGAAGGGAAGGGAAGCGAAGGGAAGGGAAGCGAAGGGAAGGGAAGCGAAGGGAAGGGAAGCGAAGGGAAGGGAAGCGAAGGGAAGGGAAGCGAAGGGAAGGGAAGCGAAGGGAAGGGAAGCGAAGGGAAGGGAAGCGAAGGGAAGGGAAGCGAAGGGAAGGGAAGCGAAGGGAAGGGAAGCGAAGGGAAGGGAAGCGAAGGGAAGGGAAGCGAAGGGAAGGGAAGCGAAGGGAAGGGAAGCGAAGGGAAGGGAAGCGAAGGGAAGGGAAGCGAAGGGAAGGGAAGCGAAGGGAAGGGAAGCGAAGGGAAGGGAAGGGAAGAGAGAAGAGAAAAGAAAAGAAAAGAAAAAGAAAAGAAAATTAGGGGGATGCTCAGTGAAAATGGAGCAGTCTGGAACAAACAAACAAACAAAAGACCCCCAAAAACAGTGAAGCACAAGAGTTGTCAGCTCTTTAAAGGGAGACTTAAACATAATGGTTTTAAAAATTCCATGGAAAAACAATCTACAATTGAACAAATAGCACACTGGTTCAAAGAACTGCTTTATTGAAAAGTCCCAAACCCCAAATGGTCAGCTTTTCAAATGTCCATCTCTGCCTTGGGTACAAAAGTCCCACCTGAGCATTGCCTCGGATTTTAAAATCTTGCCCGGAACTTCTGATTAGAGGCAAACTTAGGGGGAAAACACGGTAGGGAACCAAAATGGGGAGGTTGAAAGGCGATCAGGCACTCATGCACAAGCTCGGGGCAATTAAAGCTCTCCTGAGCGCCTCACACAGAGAGCAGGCTAACTGCTGGCTTCAGAGGAACGGCAGGAGGAGAGGGTGGAGAAGTGGGGGGAAGCCAGGGTGAGCAGAGGCAGGCAGTCGCGGAGAGACGTGGATCCCACCTTCCAGTGGCTGCAAGGCAAGGGGCAGGGGGAGGCTGTGAGAAGATGGGCAGGCAGAGCCCTGCCTCTGTATTTTTGGCTCCGGGTTGGTTTGTTCACTCCCTGGGGAAGCACCCTGCCTTCCCCTCTGGTGCTGCACAGCCCCTTGCCTGACATAAGTCATCGCTCCTCTTCTAGGGGGACTAGCCAGGACCATTTCTGGTTAAATCGACTTCCATATTCTTTTCCCCCTTTCTTTTGTTAAAGTTTTCTTCTACTTTTCTTTTTCACCTCTCTGCTTATTTGCTGATGTTGCCTCCCATCTTGTCTTTTCTTCCTCTCATGTGCTTTGCTGCTCTGCCAGTCTCTTTGCTTTCTACGACCACCTGGTCTCATTTTTCAGTTGTCTTTCTCTTACTCTCTCCTGCCAAGGAAGGCAACCAACGACTGGCCCCCAGCACTGCCACAATGTGTTACTAGCTGTAGTTTGTAGCTTTAGTGCTTTTTGTTGTCAAAGTGTGTTACAAATAGCACTGTTATGGTAACTGAGAGGCAGGCAAGCCAGTGTCTGATCTACTTTATTGACAGCAAAGCCGAGATAGCTGCCTCATCTGCCTGCCTAATGATTTGTGGTATCAGTCCAAGATGCCAACTGGCTTTCCAAAATCACGGGGCAGGTCTGACAGTTCTGTTATTTCTATGTATGTTTTCCTTGAATGCCTATTCTTTCAGCATCTGCCACGGCTGATGTGTCTGTGGCTCCTGGCAGCTCAGTGCAGCACTGACGGGAGCCTCCTTTAGCCAAGGCTGACCGCGAAGCGAGATCCAAAAGCAGGCAGCACTGGAATCTTCCCTCGTTCAGTCACCAGCAACAACACCTTTACAGAGCCGGCTTGGTGGCCTGCAGATCCAAACTGCTGAGTCACACTATTGTGTTTTGGGCTTTTTGTAAAGCACGAGACTATTTTCGAAGGGAAATCACAATGGAGGGATATGGCAGCTCCCGCGCAGGGCCCCCCTGGGACCGCCGGGTCCCCGCAGAGCCGTGCTCGCCTTTGTGTGGCTCAGGGCCCGAGGAAGCCCACACAGCCCCGTGCCTGAGAATGCGCAGCTTGCTTCAATATTTCCTTTCAATTCACTGCGGCCACTTTGGGAAGGTTACAATATAGGAGAAAGGTTACATACATCTCCTGCCTTTTTGTGTAGCGCTGTGCTGCGATAGCAATTTTTACAGGCTTTCTGCTGTAGCTGTGTGCTGGGTGATTCTCTCAGAGCTCCCTTTCCCCATCCCCAAACTTCTACTGAAATCAGCAGATTTCTGTATGCAAGCTTCAATCCTTATTATTTATTGTAGTTTAGAGCAGATAACACTTGGGAAGTTTCTCTGAAGAGCTAACTACAAGTAAATTCAATTCTTAAGTGGAAACAAAATTAGCTGTGGCATGAGCAGAAGGCAGAACAAAGGAATGAAACATGGCTCAAAATGAATCTATAGGCGATCTTGGGCAAATCACCTTGCCTGGCTCAGGACTCAGACTTTCTATTGCTAAAATAAAGATTCAGTTTTAAGCTGTATCCTTACAACTCTGTGAAAGCAGAAAGCATATTAATGATATGAAAATGGTTATTGTGTATTATAGGAAAGGTAATTTTCTTAATTTGAAGTCAAGCTCTAGATTATATCTGTGTTTATCCCAATTTTATGCTCACATAACACTACTAGGTTTAGGGAATTTAATATTAAGCTATGCTTACTGAAGAACAGAGGCAATAGATTCAGGTTTTATCAGTAAATCCCATGGCATAATAATGTCCATGGTGTCATTTTATCCATTTCACAAAATACTGGCTCTCCTCAACCTGTAGAGTCTTAAAACAATCAGGAGTGTTACCTAAATTCCAGCAGCATGTGAGTTTCTAAATTTAAATAATCTAACAGCACTTTGTTACACCCCACCTCTATAAGCTTTCTCTTCAAGTCTAGTGTTTTTCAGGGTGTTCCACATTTAGTAATAACCTACAAATGTTTATGCACGTATTTAATGTACTAAAATGAAAAAGAAAAAAAAAAAAGCAGCATATTCCAGGCATTTTGATCCACTTGCATAGTGAATTTCTACTAGTATGAAAGCTTACAGGAGATAAATTTAAAGCCCTGTATTTGACTATTCATGAAAAGTACATAACTGGAAGTTAGATAACTACTAGATAAGACAGATTACTGTGCTGTTTTGAGTACTTGCTGAAGAAGTCTAAGTGACCTACTAGAATTAAAATATGATTTTTGACATCAAGCACACCTACCTACACCTCAAACAGAATTCTCTTCAGCACGGAAAAGAGGAAATTGGAGCAAAAAGATTCCACTGAAAACTTTTAACTAAAATGCACTTGTAACTACTGTCAGATGACACTGTATACAAAGGGCAAAGGCTAATTTTCTTTGTATCAATTTGTTATGAATGTGTCTCTACTGTTTAGCACTTAGAGACTGAGGGAAGGCTGTCACCACCCACCATGTCTGATGAGCAAGTGCCCTTCAGCACTTGAATCAGGGGACTTGAAAGACCCCTGCAGGAAGCTAAAAAAACAGACACCCCAGTTTGTGGGTTGAAGGTGGATTGGCATGTGCCTGGTAGAAGTCTCCTAACTATGAGGAAGTGCTTACACGAGGGATAAACAAGATTTGTAAAAACAAACATAACTACAGGCAGTCACATTAAGCCAGATTCATTCCTAGTAAACCTTGCCTGGCTTACACTGCAGGGGTGAGTTTGGCTCAGTGTGTGACCTTATCTAAGGCTGGAGCTGTGACATCTAATATGCACAGATATTAACACTGTATGTACTTGGAGCCTTTCATTTCTAAATGGATTGACAGATAAATTCAGTCTGGCATAGCGAAGTCAGGGTACCCTGGATTTGTGCACGCGTGTACGTGCCGCGTGGCACACCCTATGCTCTCCATGAGTGCCTATATATAGAAAGTCAATCTATGCGGCGGGGCCGTGGGGGCAGGGGAGGCTTTGGCCCTGATCCATTACACCTGGCCTTTCTCGCACACCATGAAAATTTCATGTTGTTTTCCTCCAGTATCTCCCGCGGTCTTTGTTCCTCTCAGGCCAGTGCTGACCAGCGTCCTCATGGCCAGGCAGGCGGTGAGCTCCGGCTGCTGCAGGCTCCCTTTTGTTGCTCTTGCAACTTCTAATGAGCCGTCAATCAACAACCTTGTTTCTTCGAAGCTTATCTCGTGACTGCTGAGAGAGGCCAGGACTAGGGATAATGTGCAAGCTGGAAGAAAATACGCCAAGAACATATTTAAAGTGCTTTTCTAGTTTTACAACCAAGATTTTTCTCCAAATTATTGTCACATTCAAGCTCTCACTGTAAAAAAAAGTCACGGAGGATTACAGCATATAAACAACTTGGTACTTTAGGATGAAGGAAGAGCAGTAATCTCTATGCCTTATCGAAGTCATCAGATAAACAGGACAAATTACCTTGCGTCAGACTGGCTGGCAGGTCACCTTTTTTGGCAGAAAGAAAGGAGGCTCGTTTCTAGAGATGAGTCAAACATAGAACCGTGTTGTTAGCGCACAAAAGTTTTGGAAGGTCGATTACAAAACATGGTCTTGTTCTCCTTTAGGTCCATCTCCATTGTGTTTGTAACTCAGCTTCATTACAGATCCATGGGGAGAAGTGAAAGACGCTGACAGGAGGTAAGGTGAGCTCCAAGGCAGCCAGACCCGGAGTGGTGGTATGAGGCACGGGATCCCTGGCTCTGTTCAGGCAGAGCTACTTCCTGAGCTGAGAATCCCACTGGCAGAGCCTGGCCTCTCTTCTCTGCAAGGAGACCAGCCAGACTGTTTGAAGGCATCACTAACATCTCACCTGAATTAAGGCGACACTGCAGACCTATGGAGCTATTTCCTTTGAAGTGCAAAGATCTGAAGGGTCTGAAGGAAAGGCTGATGAAAAAGACAAGTGAGATTTTATAAGGGGTTTTAGCAGGATCAAGTTGTAGCTTTTTTTTTTTTTTTTGGTTGGTTTTTTTGGGGGGGAAGGGGAGAGGGAGGAAGGAAAGTATTTTACTTAATATCGTGGTTTCCTGGAACAGTTTTGACATGATAAACAATTTCCATTTCTGAATGGAGGCTAACCAATACTTTGGAGGCTCTCTATTACTTTGACCCTGAAGAATAAATCTTAGAAACCCTACTGCCTTGTCACATCTCCCTTGTAACACGTTTGTCTCCCCAGCACCTCTTTGCAGTGAGCAGATGCTCTCCCTTTTACGATGATAAGGAACTGAAGCCCAGGGATGCCATGTGACTTGCCCAAGGCCACACAGGAAGTCCATGGGCAGGCAAGGGACCATGCAGGCAGCTGGCACCACTCATCCTTCACTGCACTTTACACCTTTGCAAAGTCAGCTACCATTCCAGTCTGGCAGCATTTTCTACCCACTTCAGATTTTTTCATGCACTGGGTTTAAATGCCAGATTGTCTTATAAACAGCCAAACAACATTGTCAATTCAAACAATTCATTGTGAGCCTCTAGATATCTAGTGGTTTCTGGCACACCCAGAGCATGGCCCAAAATATTATTTCTAACCATGGTGATGGAGGAGAAAAGCTTGGAAGGAAGTCTCAATACTGAACTACAAGAAGTCAGGTAGAATGGATCCTACTACACAGTTGTTACTTCTTACAAACGTAGCTTTAAAGCAAACTCTTGCTTTTTTGTGGCTTGGTTCTTCACTGGCAGGTTTTTGGCATTGCTAATACTGATACTCCCTCATACAACCACAGTGAAAACATGCTGTTAGCAAAGCTGGTGCTGTGATTCAACTAGAACAGCCGGAGATGGCCAGAGCGGAGGTGCAAGGAGGTCGTGTGGTTGTGTGGTCAGGCAGGTGTGCAGTACAAAGTGTTACAAAGAGTACAGAGTGTTACAAATGAGTCTGTGCTATTCATATATAACCTAAACAAGACTGACTGTACACAAAGACTTTGAAAAGATGGAAATTTAGGAAAAGTTGTTCCAGGAGTTTCATTTTTCTTATGTGTGCCTTTGCTCACAGTGTGACTGACTTGCAGGTGTCCTGGAAGGGACACGAATAAGAACTTCACACAGCCTACTAAGCCTCACTAGCTTTCACACACTCTGAGTCACTGCCAAGCTCTTGCTACACAATGCTTAATGTAACAGCATTTGCAGGAGCTGTGAAGATGTGCAGGACCAGGATTCAAGGATGCCTCTTTGTTTCTTGACATTTCCCTGGTGTAGTAGCTATCCACCAGCAATGACACACGAGGCATGTGGCTCTCTCATCTTCCAGCCTTGCTTTTGAATGAAAGTGGTTACAGCTGCTGTATCTTGTGCTTTGCTCTAATGATTAGGTTGGTTACAATGTCAAGTACGTGCCTGATGAGCCAGTTATTCGTGTCCAAAGGGATGACTGCTCTTAGGAAATAACTCAGTGGCCATAAATACTCATTGTAAGCAGAAGGTACCTAACTCAAGGCCACTCATATACTTAAGTCATAGGGAACAATAAGGCTCCACACTCATCCCAGCCTTCCTGCTTTTCTCTGGCATTCCCCTGCTCAGCACCCCGGCTGCTGTAAATCTCATTCCAGCTATCAGCTGCTCTGGGGCGTTGGCCATCTAATTTGGGGCTCAGGAACTCAAAAGTGAGTGCCTATAAAGCAGCTGTGAAGATGTTTGGCAAAACCAGGACTTACTGGTTTCTAAGCTTGGTGTATTAAAATGCACCTTTTTTCCGAACTTATATATAGTAGCTGCTCTTAGACGGTGCAAACAATCCCTTACTACACAGAAAAAAGCCAGCCAGTGCTATCAGCGGTGATACAGCTGATGCCAGTCTGCCCTTCTATCTCCTACAAAGCTCTCTAGGATTTGAATGCAGCTAAAAGCTGCATGATCTACAGTCTTGCTGACCCTGTCTGACCCAGCAGTCTAGTGTAAGACAAACTGTGTGCTCCCCCACACATGCTAGCCATGGGTAGGACAATACAGCCTTTCCAGGTGATCCTGGCTAAATCCCTCTGTAGCCCTCTCCCCACAACCTGCCATGCCGGTCATGTGGTTACAAGAGTGGCAGGCCCTGACTCTTAATAATTGATTATGTACAGGCACCATAGGGGTCATTCAGCTGCTGGGCCATGCGTGCAGTACTAGCAGATGTTCCCCACTTCCAGTAAAGCAAAGGAATTTTCTGTGGGCAAAGTGTGCCCTTGCGCTGCCAGTCAGAGCACCTCTTTTATAGGTGAAATCTGAAACTTTCTGGGACTACAATGGAAGATCCTTTCTAAAAGTCATCTCTAATTAGTCTATCACATAATTTCTAGAAGTCCAGAAAGACTCTCTGTCTGACTGTTTGGACATTTAGTAACCCCAGCCATGCTGCACAGAGCTGGCTGCTGCTCGCAGAGTTCCTGTGCAGTGATGCCAATCATCGATCTTCTCTGAGGGCTGTGAGCACAAGAGGAAAGTGCTTCTGACAGGTCACAAAGAACCAACAGCAGTCCTAAGACCAGACTTGGAACAGTTTGGTTTGGATTCTCAGGGTCAAGGACAGCAAATCCTTCAGCACAAAAAGCAACTTTACAAGGACAGGACCTCTGTGTTCTTTAAACAGAAAACACTGTATAGTAAACCCACAGAATATAAATGCCTCAAAGCTCAAGTGCAAGCCCCCAGGTCCCCAAAGTCTGAGGGACAGAGGCCTCTAGATTTGCTCTTGTTTAACTGAAAAATCAATTCAAATGGTGAAAGTCTCTCCTAGTGTGCTCCACTAAAACTGTCTTTGGGGTTGCAGCTGTTACAGGAGAGTTCCATCTCAAAAGGGTAAGATTGAGAACCTCACTTAGAGTAAATACATCAGCTCCTGAGACCTTTCTCTGTGGTTAGAGGAGTGCCTGTCTTATTTAAAAGAAAAATGAGAGAGAGAGGCTGTCTGAGCAGCAAGTAGCACAGAGCAGTCCTGTGTGAATAATTGAAGTGGAATCTGGAATGCACACCGCCACATCAGGAACTTCAGGAGACCAGGTCTCATTGGAAGAACTGACTCTTACTGGAGAGGTAATGGAGCAGTTTCTGGCCAAAATCTCTGTAGTCTCAGCCTGAGGTGGAACAGAGACTCCAGGGTCAAAAGGGACACCCCTCATAGCACAAAGTATATGGGATTTGAAAACCAGGCACTGGTCCAGGGCCTAGACACAAGTTCACAAAGGGATCATTCAGCGATGCCAAGGAGAGCCAGAAGCTTCCTCCAGAGGAAAGAATTCTAGGATTTCTGAAGCAGTGATGCCACAGGAGATGAGAAGCTCTAGAAATCTCCTCTTGCTCACTTCAATGTTGAGCATCCCTGAAAGAGCCGGATGACATGATATTAGAGATATTTTTATTCTTTTGTACTGCAGCTCTGAGTGGTACAGACAGCAATACAGCCTCAGAAGTGTCACAGTCTAGGGACATATGGCTACCTTGACTGGCAATTTCTTCAAATAACTAATGACATTGGTACTGCACTAGCTCAGTGCAGGGGGATGTTTCTTTGCTCTGCTGCTGGCATGGCCTCTATTGTGTGCTAATCTCCAAGTCAGAGGGATTTGTCTCAAGAAGGAACTCCAAGAGAAGTTTGTGGTGCACATGGTGTCCTTCTTCTTCAAGAAAGTAGCAGAAGCCTTTGTAATCACACCCTTCTGCAGAGAAGGTTAACCAGCACACCCAGGTCCTTTTGTGCTGAGCAGCTTTCCTGCCAGTCTTCCCCCAGCCTGTAGCACTGCCTGGGGTTGTTGTGACCCAAGTGCAGGACACAGCACCTGGCCTGTTGAACCTCATACTGCTATCCTCAGCCCAATGATCCAGCCGGTCCAGATCCCTCTGCAGACCCTTCCTACCCTCCAGCAGATCAGCACTCCTGCCCAACATGATGTCACCTGAAAAATGACTGAGGGGACACTCAGTCTCCTCATTGAGGTTGTTAATAAAGATAATAAACAGGACTGGTCCCAATACTGAGCCCTGGTACCACCACTGTTTACCAGACACCAACTGGATGCAGCTCCATTAACCACCACTCTCTGGGCCTGGCCATCCAGACAGTTCTTAACCTAATGAGCAGTGCACCTCCCCAAGCCATGGGCTGCCAGTGTATCCAGGAGGATGCCGTGGGAGACAGTATCAAAGGTTTTACTGGGGAACAAGGGAAATACAAGAGGAGCAGGAAAGAGGAGGAGGATGATGTGGCATGTCTCTGAATGAAAGAGTTTGAAATGCTTCTCTACTATTTTGTATTCATGCAGGAAGACTAGGTTCTCCATCTTTTCTTCACATCTTTCCCAAAAATGCTTCCAAGCATTTCAGAAAAAAATAATTCCAGTGACAGCTTTTGTGAAGGTTTTCCTGGAAGTAAGTAATGGTTTTCTAACCATTGATCAAAATTAGATGGCAAGTATTACTGCTGAGATAAAGATTTAAATCCCAATAGAGCAGTACTCCTCCGACCTTACTTAGTGTTAACAGGCTACTGACAACTTGTGTTCTGTGGAATCCGTTCATTTGAACAAAATATGTACCCAAGCCTTTCCAAGACACAGGATTAGTTCACAAAACATTGTCAAGTTCAATGTGTTAGCAGAAATATACTTTGCAAGTTTTCTAGCTCTCCAATCAAATATCTTGGAATTAGAATAATCATCTTCGCTAATTTTAAAAAAGGATAGAATTTGTGCATATATATTTTTAAAGTCTCATAACTACAAATTTACTTTATTTGCAACATACTTCTCTTTAAATCCAGTTTTCCAACAGTCACTGCAAGAAGAAAAAAAGGAGCCAGAAATATTACACTTAGAGACCCAGACTGCTGTGTCTCGGGAATAGGGAAGAGTTGAACGGGATGGGGGACAGTGTCTGCATAGCTGCAGTTCCAGGAGGAGAGAATGGTTTATTTAGTTGATTCTCGGTGACCTACCTTTCTTAGGTGTTCCCAGGATGGCCATCATATTAGCTCCATCTCAACTGTCTGGAAGGTAGTAACAGAAAACTGCTATTTGATCTCACTCCTTTATCTAATCTCATCTATCAAGAGTGTGCTCGGCAACTCGGTATCTGAGCACCTCAGAGAAATTACACAAAGTCAACAACCTTCTTCAGCATCTCCTTTTTGTACTGGAAAAAAGCAGTGCTTATGAACAAGGAAATCCAGATCAGTGCTATGTGATTCAGCTACACATACCCAGAGGGAAAGTGCAGAGGATGAATAGGGGGAGCAGAGTTGTTTTGGATAAAAGAAGCTCCACTTTTTGTGGAAGTCTTCCAACAGCCACATCATAGCCGCTCATTAATTTTAACCCAGCTGATACAGAACCCAACATGTTTGACATTCAGCACAATTGTCTTAAGATGTTTAACAGATGGTGAAAAGTGAACTACAGGTAAATTGTTGGTCCCAGACTACTCAAATAGCAGCAGAGCCAGAGCTGCACTCCTTGGGCCTGGATCCAGGACAATCAATTCTCTGCACTGGACTTGAGGTAGCATGGCAAGGAAGGTTTCATGCCTCAGTGGACTCCCTCAACACACGGATCTACTATGGAGGACAACAGCTTGTCACCTTCCCTCATCCCACCCTCCAAGTATGCATTAGTGAAACATCTATTGACTATGTTTTACACAGGTGCAGAGTATCCTACAATATCCCACTGTACCCACTTCCTGCTCACACACCAGAGATTGGGGCAGTGGATGTAGTGTGCCTGGAAACACCCAGCTTGACACTCGAGCAACCTTCAAAGCTGTGTCTAGGCAGAAACGAAACAAAGATCCCAGGGCTTCAGACTGCTGGAACCTAGTCCGACAAGGATGGCTTTTAGCAGCACTGCTGGCTCAAGCCCCCACACCCTCTCTCCTTCCCACCCTGTGCCACCCTCTCCTCCTTTCTCATTGCAGCTGTTTGTGGGGTTGGGATGGTGACCCAGACTGACCAAGGCACATCTGAAAGAGCAGCTCAGGGATAAGAACCATCCGTTTGGGCTGTTTAAGCCAGCACTCTACCAGAAGGAACATCTGTCAACTTCTGCCATAGTTCAGTGCTTAAATACAAGCCCATATATTGATGAAGCTGCTTGTCTCAGCTGCTGTTGCTGAAGCTTCTGCTACATTGCCTGTTGGCAATAAGTCATTTGCTATGTAAATTACTGTAATTTCTATGCTTCAAATTAATTTTAAAGTCTGCTGTGATAAATGTTGGCCTCCTGAGGAATAACAGAACCCTTGATTTGTGCTCTTACAATTACCTCTGTTAAGTAGTCACAGCACATAAAAAAAAGATCTTAGAGTGGCCAAAGGCTATTTTGTGCACCTCCAGGTCCACAGTTCAAATGCCACATAAAGTTTAATTGCTTTCCTGATCTGGGCTGATCAGTCCTCCTCTCTGCAGCATGGTCCTTGCTGCCTTACTTGCTTGCTGTCAGTGCCAGCTGAGAGGGGCTGGAGCCTGTGGCACTGTATCTACAATGAGGCTGAGCAAGTGGTGCCTGCAATTTATAAGGGATCATGTGCTCAACTTCCATAAATAAATGAAAGGGACAGAGTCATCCCTAGGAGCCTCGTCACCTTTTAGGCACTCATGCATACCGTAAGTGCACTGGGCCAGCACAACAACTCAGGAACAAAATGAGCAATTAATTAAACAAATGTACAGTAACAGAGGTAATGGAGTAGCTATCTCACAGTGGGAAATCTTCCCAGAGCCATCTCACCTGACCAAAGCCTGGATTAAGCCAGCAAGGTGGAAAGGAAATGAGCAGAGAAGAGCTAACCAAGTTTTAAAAAGATTAGAGGTTGTGACTGAAAACCATGAATACCTAGTCCTGTCCTCAGGGTACAGACATATTAAATCATCAAAGCCTGTGAAACTTCCAGTGCAGAGACACACTCCTGCGCACAGCCAGCATGGAGTAACCTGAGACTGTTTGGTCCTGGGAGGAGGAAGAAAGGCAGCCACCTCACATTTGTGTTGGGCTGTGCTGGGTGACTGCTCGACAGGTAAGCACTGTGCAGCTGGTGCTGGCACCCTTCTGTTCATAGCTCAGCTGCTTGTGCTGTAAATTGATGTGTCCCTATCCTCATTTACACCAACAAGCTGGTTGGAATGTTGGTGTGGGGTTTACACTGCAATTATGGCTAGTTTTCTGCTGAAAGGGGGATATTTAGTTTGATAAGTTATATGTTTATGTACCTCAGCTTTCATCAAACAAGGCCTACAGCAAAGCGTGGTGGCTGTAAGCAAAGTTATGGTAGGTGATAGAAGTGCCCTAGAGAAGTATTAAGAGGTCCCACTGTATGTAAGAATTTCTTCTGTCTTCACATCAAACACATCCAGGTATTGCTTGCTGAGATTCAATGCTAGAAGCTTCAGGAAAGCACTGTACATCTCAGAGCCCAAAATGAAGAGGAGAAAACATCCCCTGAGTCTTTAAGCTTGAGACAAATATAACAGCATTGATTTGGGCAAAATTGTTCCAGTACCAGTATCAACAAAGCCTAAGTCCTTCCGACACTTGTAATGTGGCAGAAGAGTCATCTTTGAAGCCACATGAATACAGGTGGTACAACTGACTAGTCCAGGACTGCTGAGTGTTCATTAAATGTTATTGACAATTAGTTCTTGAAACACTCTGGAAAACACTGATTTTAAGCAAATGTGTTACAAACAAGCACTGGCCAGCAGCTGTAGTGCGAGAGCATTACCTGGAATGCTAAAATGATCTGTGGATTTAACTTATTTCCAGCATAGATATAAGCACAGGACACAAACACTTTTTGCACATATGTAACTCAAACATAGATGCAAAACAAAGGAAATGTGGCTTGAAATAAAGAGTTCCTAAAAATGTCTGGTGGAGTACATTAAATTTCTGTTCAAACAGTCAGCTTTGCATTCTTCAGCTGGAGATAGATGGATTAATAAGTCCTCAGGGAAGTGCTAATTAGAGTAACTGGGAACAGACAAGACAGCCAGAATAAGACCGAGTGTTTTAGTCTGCACTCATGTAAGTGTAATTCCACAGTGATGCTCTTGACTTCACTGGAATAGATCGTGGTTCTTTGTTGTGGCCTGGTGGACTGTCAGACCCTAGATGTGATATTAATAAAGGAGGCGTTTTTTTGATCCAGTCATAATGCCCATCTTTTCTGTAGAGCTGCAGAAACTGACTGGACTGTATCTCCCTGGGTGGGATGTAACCCGTGATGCAAGTGATACACAACTCCCTCTCCAATGCAGAAGACAAAACAGGTTAGAAACATACACACACACAACAATGGTGGCATTTCAAAATAAAAGTGTCGTGTTTTCAGATTTACATGACTATTACAGTTTACTTGGAAAAAATCACAATGTAATCCCCCTCTCCTATTTTTTCATTAAGAAACTAAACTGTGATTTTGACTCTTTTTGTTAGGGAGTAACCAAGAATTTTAAAATATTTGTATGTTCTCCATACCTTCACCTAGTGCCTTCATTAGGTACAGCACGTTTGGTTGGCTGAGTATGGCATATCTAATTGTGCCAGCTTGTTGGAGGGCGATGGGCCTATTGCCTAGGAAGTCCAGGATATGATGCACCACCCTCAGCTGCCTCCTACATTGATAGAAGAAACTGAGCTTGCCCCAGCAAAGTAACAGGCAAAGCAGAGGAAGCATGCTGATACTGTGATCTTCTCCATAGTTAACAGCATTTTGACTAATCCCAGTGAATTCACAGCAAACAATATTGCTGCTGTCCTTTATCTCGGGCTTATAAAGGGAACATGTGGCTCTGATTTACCTTTTCCTTACACAAATTACTGCATGGGGGAGTAGCAAGGGAAATAGGAGGCTAGACATAAAAATTACCAAGCAGGCTTTGCTATGTCTAAAGAAGCCCTCTAAGGGAAAAATTATAAGAATGGCAGAAAAATTGAGCGAGAAGGTTGCAATGGTATGTTAGGTACATGCAAAAGCATGAAAATGTTAGGGCAGGTCCTTGGCTGCTGTAAGCAGTTGTAGCTTCATTAAATAAATGGGACCAGGTTGATTTACACTATAGGGGATCTGTTATGGTGTTCAGTGCCATTATAATTTCTAATGAGCAGTTTTCACTGCTATTAATTCATCTGGTATTAATAATTCAGCTTTTGGACTGGCCAAAACAAGCTATTTTAAGACCAAGAATAAGATTCCAAATTGCCATCTGAAGTTGTCTGTTGAGCCTCTGAAAGGTGCTTTTGAGGATTGCCCTGACAAAATGCCTGAAGGCAGATCTGCATGTCTGCTTGAAAGGCTGTCTAGACTAGGAAAAAGAGCAGCCCTTACAGCGTGCTAATGGAAACATATTGGTAGGCACAGTTTAAAACACCTGAGAAAAAGAAGAAGATGCTCACTCAGGTTGTAGTGCTGTGTACACTCAGCTAGGTTCAAGTCTTGCCTCTGATGAGGAAAAATAATGCTCCATCTTCCCTTCATCTTCATTATCCTGTGCCCAAGCAGTTCATGCTTTAAAAATTGTGCTCTCTGAACCCTTGCTATGCACCAATTCACTAAGCCAGCAGAAAATTGATCACCAAAAAAAAAAAAATTGATACATTTGTGATAGTTTAGTGAATAAGATCAGTTGACAAAAAGTGTGAACAAGTGTCACAGCCCAGTAAGTGTCCAGAAGGTGCAGCTGGAAGGGTAGGAAGGCACAGAAAAGCTCTACCTTTCTTCAGCAGTTCAGTTGGCTCTCTCTACACAGTAAAACGGCATTCTCTATCCCTGGAGTGTGTTGAGCCTAGTAAGGAGGAGTCTCAGTGGTTGTATGGGTGGGTGACCACTTCTATTTCACACCAGCCGTGGAGACAGGTATACAGACATCAGCTGGCCGCCTTAGAAACTGTAAGTTTCTAAAATGGAGCTTTAGTATCAGTCTTAATCTCCTCTTCAACAGAGCACTTTCTTTATGCTTTGTTAAAAGACAGTCTTCACCCTTAAAACACAAGTCTCTTCACAGTTGTATTCAGTCATTCCACAATTTTTTGACCTCAATATATGTGTGGGATGCATTCACCTTTAGCCCCACTCAACCCTTGTCATCCCACTGCAGGTCACCTAATGCACCTCAGCCCACCTCCAGCTGCTTGAATCCTCCCACCCCTCTCCCTTCTATACGGTCTGTTTTATTTCTTTTTTTTTTTTTTTTTCACTAACTAAGCTCAGTGTCTCCTGCTTTTGCACTCTGTGCGAGCTCAGTGTTTTTCTCCTCTTCCTCCTAGGTTCAAACCTCTCCCTTCACATCCAAACGTACTCTGTTTGGGCCTTATTCACCTATTTCAGATCGCTGTTCCCCTTCAGGAGCTCAGATTCACTCAGCCCCTGGCTCACAGGCTGTTGACACAGCTGTCCGTACAAGTATATTTCCTTCAGATGAATAAAAACTGATCAAGATTTGGCCCTTGGTGAATTTTTGTAAGGCATGTGGCCTATTTTTCATTATGGTAAGAGTGTTTGTTCTACTCCTTCTGGGTATGACAGGAGCTTGCTTACTTGGACAGACAGTGCTGCATATTAGGAGTGTGTCCCCGTTCGTTTTGGCCACACTATCTGTATCCAGCCCTTCTTTGCAACAGGCAGACAAGGAGGGGTAAAACACCTAGCCTGGGGCATGAGCTGTTAGTTCAATATAAAGAGATTTAAGTAGGAGCAATGGGAGAAGGAAACAGGCTGAATATCAGGAAAAGCTCCTGCCAGTGAGACGTGTTTGGCTGTGAAATCTTCTCCCAGGGGAAAGAGGTCAAAGCTTCATTGTTTGGAAGTAGAGCTGGTCAAAACTGTTTTTGGAGCAGCAGCAGCAGCAGGGGGAGTGGTGGAGGTGGGGAGAAGAGCAGCAGCTGTGCATGGCAAAGCGGCAGATATACGAGGGGAAGTGGCTGGATGCACAGAGAGAAGGAGCAGGAAGAGCAGAGGAGGCTGACGGAGGAGTGGTGCTCGCACCGGCATGAGGGACACAACAAAAGGATTAACAGAGGCACAGTGGGGAGCAGCAGACAAAAGCATGAGAGAAAGCAGGGAAAGCAGAGGGGGAAAGAGGCAGGAGCAGCAGAGATGCAGGACATGAAAGAATGGTGGGAAATGCCAAGAGAAGCGCTGCAAGGAGCAAGTGTGAGGCTGAATGACAATAGCAAGGTCTCGTTTTGTTTTGTGAACACAGTGGCCTTGGCTAAGCAAAGCTGGAAGATACTAAAGGACAGAGACAAAGACATCATGTTTCTTGATTACATGATCTGAACTAATCTCACAACCTGGGATGATTTATGCGGTTTTCTCATTCTGCATCAGGATGAAATTAAGGTATTCCAATGCATTCTTAGAAAAGCCAGGAAAAGGCAGATTTGAGGAGGCACCAGCCCATGGGTTTGAGGCAGTACCTTAGATCATGAAGGATGGGCACAGGCCACAGCCTGACATTTCCCATCTCCTTGATGATATTTGCTTGATGATATGAGCTAAAGGAAATAATGCTAATATTGCACCACAGTTCATTGGTTACTATTTTTTGTTTAGAAATTCCACATGTTCAGTGACATTTCATTCCTCCCACTGAAGTGAGCTGCCCACCAAGCAAATCCTATTATGATATAAATTGGCTGAGGTTCTTCAGCCATCCCTGTCACAACCCACCATTACATGGTGAAGCTTTTCACTATTGTAAAGAAGGAAATTCCTAGCTCAATTTCTTTCACCCTAATATTATTATTAATGTTTCCTTCACTCTCAACCAGGCTGCTCATTTAATTTTGAAGGTCTGCTATGTTGTTTCTCCATAGATCTGCAAAGCAGAAAGCAAAGTTCTGGCTGGCCTGCAAAAAACTTCACAGGCTTAACTTTTCCCTGAGGGATCAGGAGAACAGTGAAAAGATACAGGATCTCCCCAGGACCAAGTGATATATTACATGGCTAGAGCTGCACTGAGGTCCTGATGGAATTTACCCAAGGTCACAGTCCAAGACCATATTGCTGCTGCTTTGCTCTAAAGACTTACTTTTAATTCTTACAAATCTTTTCAAATGCCAATGCACAATGAATATTGCACACTGAATACAAGACTTGCCAACTTAATTTGAAGAAATTGCTGATAATGACAGCAGCAATTGCCTTCTCATTCTGCTCTTTGTCTTCATTCTTAATCCTTTCTCAGAAATGAAACCCTTCTTGGATTACTAATGACAGTCTCTTTATTCTCCTTATTTTTTTGTTTTCCTTAATTGCCTTCAGAGAGCTATTTTAAAAGAATATTCATGCCAGAAGTACAAACTGGCAGAAGTGCCATTAAAAGGAAAAGCCTTCTGTAATCTTGTTTCTGGTGCAGTGACCAGGACCTTCACAGTCATGTAACTAAGCTGCCAGTTTCAAGGCTAAAACAGTTTTGTGGTAGTTCAGCACAAATGGAACTAATCTAATAAAAATCTGTTGAAGCTACTGGTGCTTTTTTCACTCCTCAATCACTGCAACCAAGATCAGGATCTGATGCCTGAAGTTGTCTGCAGCATTCATGGAAGGAGTTTGAAATTATATGGTGAATCAGTCTAGTTAAATTCAAGGTTTATTGTCTCTTTGAGAAATGAATGTTTGAGATCCTGGAAATGAGATGTTGCTTGTTACCTCTACCTTAATTCAGATCAGTTGAATCATACCATGTAGTCACTGAATGCAAAATGACTTGGTCTCTGTTAGTCCCCAGTGAATAACTCTCAGAGGCAATTTCACAGCTGTTAGTAAGAGGTAATCTGAGCAAAAAGCCCAAGTACTGGGCTTTACTTCTCTAATTCTGACATATTCCTGGATATCAGGGTAGTGCAGTCTTGATGGAGTAGGGCAGCTTGTTTGAGTAGCTCCAGGGTTGGGGCGGCGATCCTTTACACGCCGAGCCGTCCAATTCCAGGGCTGGTGCTTTAAGCAAAGGCAGCAGCGCCCCTCGCTGATGTGATCGGGGTGTAGCATGGGGCTGGCAGACACCGCACTCGCTCTCCTGCGTCTGCTATTGCCCCTGGTTCGGAGCGAGGCCTCTAAATTAGGTAACGAGAGCAGCCTTTGTGTCAGCAATGTGTCCTATAATTCATTTATTGCAGAAGGGCGCAAACAGGCCAGGCCACGGGTGTCAAGAAAAGCTGGAAGGAACTACCTGAGACCACTGAGGACTTCTCTGGAGAAATAGATTCCACCCGATCTGTTCAGCATCACAGAGAGACAAACACTCCTGTTCCTTCTGGCTCCCAAACCTGGGATGCATCCTGCAAAGGCACTGAGCCCTTGCAGTAACCAAAGCCAGCTTGGGCTTTGAACATAGAGTGCATTAAAACATGCCCTAGAGCACCAAAGTTTGTAGAACTGATTTTTATGCTGGATATAAGATTAAACAATTTCACTGGGAAATGCTGGGTTTACCCTCTGTGGCTCAGCTTCTTATCCACAAAATCAGAATACGATCATCTGGCCTTCTAGGTGCTATCCAGAAAAGCTGAAAGTTTATTAGCAACAGGTAGAAAATTAGGATACTGTGAACACAGAAGATGGTATGAAGACATACACAAAATTCTATATTGAAAGCAGAGCTTGTACGGTTTATACAATAAATAAGGCAGAGTATATGTGCTGAAGTGACGAAAAATGAACAACTAACATTTTGTGTGCACCAAATGTGGTCTCCCGTCTTTAGAAAAAGTCTGATTATTCATTTAATAAGTGTCATCATGTATGCACTCATGGACCAAATCAAGACAATATACACACTTTGATTCTGGAAAATCCTGATTTTTTCGGAAGTTTTCCCCGGTATTCTTCTAGCTTAAGGCCTTTTCTTTGTTTTGTTTTTAATGCAAAAAAGCCCGGCTCCTGCCTGGCGGCCGCGAGCGCCCAGAGCTGTGGGGCTGTGAGAGCATCTAGTGGCCAGAGGGAAAACTTCACCGCCACGTCAACCTCGGCTGGGGGTTCCCTCGAAGAGAAAGCGACGTTCCTAACTACGGAAGCAAACGAGCAAACTTAAGTCAGGCATTCGCTCTGAGAATAAAGGAGTTACTAGTTTATAAGAACGATGACTATGAAATGTTAAAATCAGATTGTATCTGTGCCTCTTTTCTGTCCCACCCCATATACCTTCCTGTGCACATGCTGAAACCATCACTTTGGTTTTCTGCACTAGACAGAAAAGCTTAGAAGTTGCCAAGGGAATACTGCCTTATTGAAATGTTTCCTATATTTTACCTCTCACATGATAAAACTTAATTTTCCTCTTTTCTGAGTCATTCATTCGAGTTTTCTCAGAAAGTTGCAACGGCCAGTAGAAAACAGAACAGCTACACTAAGTTTTATCGTACTGAAGTTATGCAATATTTTCTTGAAGGATACTTATTTGTGGGTGGTGAAGTATTAATTTAATTTACAAACATCACTTCCAGTCCAGATTTGTAGGAACTTGGCAATGTAACTGGAGCAGCATTTCCAAAGAAGAGAGTAATGCAGAAGCAGAGATACAGTATAAATATAAATAATTTCTCACTCTGAAAAGTCACATTGTCAGTGGGATTTTCAAACACTCTCAGCACAACCTTCCCGTGTTTCCTTGAAAGTCAAACTTCTCATTCAGATGAATAGAACCAATACTAACTGGAAAAATAAAAATAATTTTATACTGTCTCTTACCCATAAAAATGGCTACTCCCTTCTCCTTAGCTGCATTACAAGGGCTGTGGGACTAAACAGGGAGTTTAGTCAATCCACCCAGACATATGAAGAACATGAACATCAGCATATTAGGCTCAGAATTCATTAGAGACTAAAATTAGTGCCCCATCAGAAATGGCCTTAGTTCTTTACATATCAGTTATCAGTGAGCTTTCTTTCTTATTCACAAGTCATCCAGTCAGAGCATTGAGAGTTTTTTCATCACCTTTGATGCATTAGTTCCTTCACCTCAACATCATCAACCACAGCTAAGCAGACACGCCTTTGTGAGGCAGCCTCAAGGTGACAGCACATTTGTACAGGATGCCAGGAACCCCGAAGCACAGGAAACTTCTAACATCAGCTGATTCTACCAGTGGCAGCATCTCCCTATCCTTCGTTTTGTGTGCTCCTAAAATAAGTATCAAATGGTATTTATCCTGTGATAACAGACTGCATCGACTTAAACACCAATCCAGGATATTTTTCATACTTTTCTTATATTGCCTAACCTTGAGATCCAGCAAATTCCTTTTTTTTTTCTTTTTTTGACAGAAATTCCATAAATAGGTGTGTTAATTTATTTTCTTTTGAAAAAGCATTGAATTATTTCTTGATTAGCCATCCATTTCACTGCAGCATGTGGTACAGCATGGCAATATCTTAGGCAGGGCCACTGTTTCCATAGAAGTTACACATGGACAACTTAGATGTCAAATATTAATCTGTAGTAAGAGAACTTTAAAATCAAATCAGAGATGTACTATGATGTGAAACTAAATAAAAATCTTAATCACTTCTTTGTCATAATGAACCACGTCCCACAAATTTCATGTCCCATTTATAAGTATGATGATATTTTATGAAATATGTAATATACAACTTCATTTTGGGAAGAAGTTTAAAAGCTTTAGGCATATCTTGTGTATGTTTCTGTTGTAAAATGCTTACATAATCTACTTCTGCCAAACTCAAGCTAACTTGATAAACATCCTCAGAAGATCTCATTAAATAACATCCTATAACTGGCAAAGCAGTAGAAGATGTCGTTGAACACACACCAGCTGTGTTTATATCAAGGCTCTGATCCTCAAGTTGATAAAGAACCAAAATATTCATTAACTCAATGAGCACTTCCCATCTTTAGAAGTGCATAATCAAAGATATATGAATTATGGCCTGGATTTTCTGGAACAGTTTTATGCACTTATCTTCCAGTCTTATTTTAAATCCATCTATTTAAATCTTCTTGGTTGATTTGTAAGTCTAAACTGTTTTACTCTGTTGGAAAAAGTATCCATAGTAATAAAACTATAGAAGGTCATTTTTCTTTAGAAGTATTCAGTAATTCAGTCATCCAGCCACTGACAGCAAGCTGCTCTACTGATATATTTATGAAAAAATGGAAGTTTGGTTTAGTAGATAATTTGTACTGTGGTGATTTTTCTTACTTCAGACTTGAAGTAAGGAATTTTTGATTTGCTATCTCGTACTGTAAGTACATGCTGAAAATTGCTGTAGCATTGCTTTGGGGGCATTTTCCAGAGGCACTGACATGGAAAAAAAGACGCATTAGACCCTTCTCTCCTGCCCTTCAGGCTGCTGGCAGGGAAGGCAGTTGGGCAGCAGCAAATATAGGCAGGACTCTCTGAGCTCCAGTGTCACCAGGCTGCTGTACCACTGGTGCACGTGTGGTGAGATATGTACAGAGGCAAGCGGGGAGGCGTACACCAGCCTGAAGAAAACACTTTTTAAAGAGAAAAAAAAGGCTGTGCTGAGACTCTGACTCAAGGAGTTCCCTACTTCCCTGAGGCAGTGAGGTCATGATCGGTAACGGTGGCTAGGTGTTCCCCACACTGCAATAATTTTGAATAATTTAATATGCATTTATGTGGAGATGGTACATGGGTTGATGCAATGAATCAGCTTAAACCTTGATGGGAAAAAACACATACTGAATGGCAGAATCAGAAATCAAAGTATTTTTGAAGATTGGAGATCTCTGGGAGAAAAGAGAGAGAAATCTGACAGACAGACACTGGCTGAAAACGTCAAGCAAGAATAATAAAACATACAACTGGTGTAGTAATAGGCAGAAAGTGGCATTGTGCTGTTGTGGATTTTACACTGAGTGGAAGTCTTCCTTCTGTATTGCCCTAATACTAAGATGGAGACTAGAGTAGGACTTAGTTCTTGTGCCCAGACTGGGACACTGTTTACAAGAAATATGTGGCTCTCCTGGAAGAAATTCACATGGGATGGACAAAAATGAAGTTACAAAGTTTCTGACTTCGTGTTTTGTGAATATCTATGTATTTGTCATTTAATAACCTTTAGCACACTTTCCACTGTAAAGGCCATTACGTTTCAGCCACTGCAACTTCCTTTATGCGACTGCACTGGCCACAGAGGCCAAGTTCCTGAATTATGGGCACAAAAGGTGCTCTGTGAGGTTTTGTACATCACAGTGATCACTTTCAGAGATTTTACATTGCAAATAAAACTGTCTTCTCTTGTGTGTGTATCTCTGGGCATGTGTAATCACAGAGAATGAAAATGCGATTATGATATTTTTAGGGGATTTAGGAAATGCATTTATTGAGGAAATACATTTTAATTAGTAGTGTAATAGCAGATGTAATGCTGCTTTCTGCATCATTCAGCACACTCGTGGCAAGAGCAACCAGGGACTACGATTCTGGCAGAAACTGCACTGACTCAGGGTTGTGATGCCTAGCTCAAACTAAATGAAGGTAGCTATTTCATCTTGTATGGATAATTTTGGATTCAGTCTCTAAAATTAATGCACTACCTATTCAAATGCAGAGTAACATAATTGCATATTCCTAATTAAATCAGAGCACTTTATCCTAGAGAACAAGAATACCTTGTTGATTTCAATACGAATCAATTGTGGAACTACTCAACAATATTTACCTGCAGACTAAACCTGTATTTCTGATCTATATTCAACTGTAGATCAGAAATGACATCTGGCATTTTGAAAGAAATTAATCTTGTCATTATGTCTTAGATCTTCCAAGTCTGCTTATTGTGCTTTATGACTCACTACATAACATTGGGAGTCAAACTATTTGATAAAGTTCTTTTTATTTCTCAGTACGGAAATTTGATCTGAATTTCCAGAATACTGCCACAAAAAGTGTACTTCAAAACTGTGTGGACAGTTCAACACACAGCTTCACTTTTTCCCAACTGTTACTCTGCTTGTACCATTGTACTGTCCAGCCAACTCACACTTTAGGGCTCTCACGTGTTTTAAAACCAGTCTTACCAAACTAAAATGCTGAAGTACTAGCTGAACAGTAGCCTGCTCTTAATTAAAACAAGCCATTGCTCTCATAGCAGTATGACCACGAGAGGGCACGTCACCAGTGGAGATGATAATGTCTCACTAGTGCTGTACAGCTCCACACAAGACTTTTATTTTTGCTTTCTCTGCCTTTCCCTGTCTTTTTCAATCACATGAGGAATTTAGTAACCTTATTTGTTAATTAAATGACATAATTCTCCAGGCAGGTTCTTGTTCATCCCACAAGTGCTATCTCAAAGCAGAAAAAATAAAAGCAGAGATGATCATCAAGCTAAGATGTAGTGCATCTGTTTCCACTTAGAAAAGGAAGCAAGGAAAAAAAGGCAGATAATATTAGGGGAACAAAAAAGATAGAAGCATGGAAAAAAAAGTAGGAAAAATTATAATAGGTAAAAGTTGAATCTGAAAAAGTATAAAGTGTGTTATAACAAAAATAAAAAATTCTAAGGTTTTTAAAAGTACACAAAAAAGCAGCCACAGCTTGAGAATGATAAATGAAAAAAAAGGTAACTGAATTAATGCAATGGTTTTTTTCCTAAGTATCATACGTGATTTTAGTTTACCAATGGCCAGAACAAGAAAGCTGAAGAGATGCATTCAGGTGTCAGCTTCATCTGGCATTTTTAAAAACTTCTCCTCTCTGGTGTCCCCTCCCAGTTCCCTCAGAGCATGGGTTAGAAATTGTGTTTTACATGCAGACATACAGACCTGACTGATTAAATTGTGGAACATTTTACTTACCCCTGAAGTGTTTATTGCCTAGACTTACTCATTTCCCATTGTTTTTAATATGATCATATTATCCTGCAGAATTCTCTTGCAAGAGTGGTAGCAAAAATGGCTTCTGTTGCTTTAGAAATAATCTAAATACTGCTACTGATGACATGAATAGGAGTTAAAACTTTGTAAGCAAGGAAAAGCACACAGTATTATATGCAGAAGTAAAATTAGGTTAGCTAGTCAGCATGTTTATGATCTTATTTAAAATGAGATTTATGCTTTGCCAAAGGATTCTTCTCTGTCTTCTTTCCCATGGGATAGTAGGCCCTTATAATTCTTAGGATGTTACTGAAACTCATTAGAGGTACTTAGTTAATTGGTTCTTGTTAGGGATCTCTTCTGAATTTCTCTCTCAGAGCAAATATTTAAACCAAAGAGTAATGGTTGTTTTACCTGATATTAGTTAAGGATGATGCAATTTGCAGAAGCAAGTTACTATGTCCTCCCACTGTACTCAAAATCAAGGAGAAACAAGATTGGACCTACATTATCTACACTAGTAACACTTTTAAACAGTATTATTACTTAAGCATGATGTTACTACATGGAGGGAGATGGATGTAGGTGCATACATCTATAATTCAATTATCTAAGTGAGGGATAAGAGATTCACAGATTTCAGTCCATATTTAATCCAGTTTGCAGCTTTAGGAAGGGAACTCTGCCACTTGGCAGTGAGTGTGTATCTAAAAGATTATCTGTTCAGTAACTGAGAACTTTCCTTTTAAAGGAAATTCTTGATATGCTTGAGTACATAATATCCAGCCTATGATACAATCAATCAGTTGACACCTTTGGTTCAGGCTGCAGTTGAAGGAGTACACCTGCATGTCTAAAAGGAGGGTCTACTTCTCATGACTGAGGTTTCTTTGAGCTACCACTATTAAAACATTTACTAACAACCAGGAACTTACTGTCTTATCAAGCCTGTCCTACCTTGTATCTTACTTATTTTTCTAGAAAAAATTGTTACCATGAATCCTTACTGGCCCACTAAATAGGCAAAAGAGCATTCTGGGATTCTGCCACTTGTATGTAACTCCCTTCCAAGCCGGAGACAAGAAGCTGCCATTCCAGCTGACACTTTCTTTGCTGACACAAAGACAGCGCAGGTTTGCCAAACAGCACTCTGAGAGGGCAACTGGCAACCTGCCTTCACCTCCATGCAACCCAAGCCATCACCTGCTCAGATGAAGGGGAGTTGTCAAAAGCCAATTCACTTTTAGCAATCAACACCTGAAATCAGGTCAGTGGCTTTGCAGCATAAGATGTTTCTTGCTGTGCCCAAGAAACTAAAGTTTGCCTTGCTTGCCAGTCTGTCTTGACAGTCTTAATAAGACTAAGTCAATGCAACCCAATTTCTTGCAATCCTATTACCTCCTTCGCAAGCAAAATGCTGCAGGAGAGAGGTTCATATTTCTTGTTTCCTCCAAAGGTGGAGCCATAGCCATTTATACTCTCAAATTTCAAAAGGTTTCTGATAGGCCAGAGATGATGTGTCAGTCCTTACATTAAGTTTTCCAATATCCTTTATGGTGTTTCGTGACTGTCTCAAACGTGTTTTGTAGTTAATTAAATGCCCCCAGCTAGATTGTTAGACAGAATGCCTTCAAGCACAAGGTGGTTCAAATCTAGTTTGAATCATTTGGATTGGTAAAATAAACAAGCCAGTGACAGCATAAAATTTCATATCAACCCTTACAAGACTTCCTAGATAGTTTTAAAAAGCCATTATGATTGCCATTGCCCAAGGTAGAGCTACCAGAGTAGTGTAATATGTCATTCCTCTTCAGAAACTTAGTAATACAGTGACTTTACCAGATTTAGTATAACTAAAGTGAATCAGCTGCTAGAATCTATAAAACCCACCAACCACTAGATTCTTGACTTTCTTACTCAGCACATAGGTCTTATAAAAGGATGTTTTAGTAGATTGCCTGAATAACATGGAATGAGCCCAGTAGTGTAAATTTGTTTGGTCAGGATGAAATGAGCAATTTCTAATTATTTTCCTAGGAACAGACAAGATGATTTATACAGGTAAAAAGAGGTAGAAATCCTTTTATACAGGATATTTTCTGTAGGATTCTCACTGCAGGCTTCCAACCACTACTCTGAAGTAGATTCTGAATAGAATTTATTACAATTTTTGTATATACAGATCTATATATTTCATGATATAGAGATCTTCAGCTCTCCATCTAAATGTAAAATAGACCTTGATAGAGATTATCAGAATTATATCTATACATTGTTATATATAATAGTGTTATTGATCTATATAATTATTATCCATATATACTATCAGAGATCTGAATAAATATGAATTATACATTTTTATATAGTGATATGATTTACCTCTATTTCATTATAATTTATCTATTGTCTGTTACTGATAGCATAATTCTTGGTTATTCAGTTTGGGGGCTGTACATTTTTGGCGCAGATATTATATAATACGCTACAGCCAATTCCATGCAGCACTACTAACCAGCATCTGTCTCCAAGGCAGAAAATGAAGGTCAGCTCATCTTCACAATGCTATTCAAAGAAGTGAGCAAAGATTAGCTTCAAGCTACAGCAAATTCCCTTGAGGTTGCTGAGGCAGATGAGCTATGTTTCAAGTCAGCTTGTCAATGCAGCAGTATTTCAGCCCAGAAAAATACTCGCTCAGTAAAGACTCAACCAGAAAAATCAACATAGTGCCTTACATAGAATTATAATTCCTTTTCCAAGTTAAGGCTAAGCTGATAAAACTGCTCATAAACAAATCTCTGATTTTTTTCAACGCACATGAAACATTTTATCATCAAACCGTCATGTACTGGACACTGCACAAACACCAACACATGCTCCGTAGAGCTGGATGGCTTCTTAAAAGTCTGGAGAATCTTATAGTATCCAGGCAGCTGGAAACTTGCCTTTCACATCTCAGGGCCAGCTGCCTACCTTTGGATGACATTTTTTTTCTCTGTGCTCAGTACTTTTTGAGGCTGTGGCAGATAATAACCTTGACTGGGGAGACAGGTACGTGAAAACCACAATCAGTAGAAGAAAAGTGATGTCTTAAGTATTTTCAGCTTTCAAATGTGTCAATGATTTTTTATTTTTCTTCACGTGTGACGTTCAGCACACCAACAACCTCCAAGAGCATATTTGTATAGGGACACCTCAGAAATGTTTTTCTCTGCCTAAACTGCACTAAAATGTAAACTTCAGTTAAATGTGTTGCATCAGCTCCCTTCAGACTTAAATGTGCTCTTTCCTCCCCACAGGAGCCAGAGGGGCTGTGTCTTGGACAGGGCCCTGAGCAGGTGAGCAGGCACTGATTATCCTGGTTAGCCTCAGGTGGGCCCCCACCCATCCACCAGCCACCCTTTGGCCCTGGAGCTGCATTTAAACCTTGGGGGCTGGGAGCTTAGACCTTGCTGGAGCTGGAGTCTGTGTGCTGTCCTGGGGTTTAAGTGACCCTGATACTGCTGACCATGGGTACCCTGGCCCTTCTTGCTCAGATACAGCATGACTGTACCCTTTTGGGGGGCTGGGGAAAGTGTTTGTTACTGCCTTGTTGCCATCCCAGCCTGCTGCCCTTCCCTGACAAGGGATTTTAGTCTCCTATGAAAATAGACTTGGGCTGCTGCTATGGAAATGAAATACCAATTTTGTATCAAGTCTTCAATCCCTTGCTGAAAAATGGCCTGATTTATGTTAATTGCTGTGGTAGTTGTGAATGGAGAGATGTTCAAGCCTAGATGATAGGCCAGAGAAGGAAAGGGAGCTGCAGCTGGAGAGAGCACAGTGACTCACTATTTACTACCTACTGGCTACAATAAGTAAAACCACTTTTTTTCTGTGCAGGTGCTAAGAAAATGAATTGCAACATAAAATTATCTTGTGTGCATTGCCTCAGTGGCCTGTACTGGGCACTAAACTGCAGTGAAGGCAGGTCTTGTCTTGTTTGTCTGATGCTGGGTAGTCTAAATGCTAGTTCAATTGATATACTTGCTTCTGTTTCAGAGACAAGTACCTGGTTTATCTGATATGTGTACATCACATAGAGCAAGTCCCCAGGGCTGTGACGTTTGGAGATATTCTGTTGGTCTGCAATTAAATCCTCAAATCCTCACCCTCCCTAAAAAAGACCTCAAAAAATAAAACAAAACTCATCCAGTGAAATTCTGTAGATGGAAATCTTGTGGTAACCTTGTCATACTTTTTGTATGATAGCCTGATAATTCATATTAAACAATTCTTCTGGATAGCCTACAACTTCTACCAGAACTTGGTATACCCTCCACAAAGATCTTGTCTTGATTTAAAGAACTCAGACGGAGAAGAACCTTATGTGTTTGATCTAATTTTTGTCTTTGTTGCAGCTTTGTCTGGTAGATGGAAAGGGCATCTTATCCTAACTGATAAGTGTCTTAATATTTTTATTTACTTCTGCCTGTTTTGTGGTAGTAGCAACACCATAGTTGTGTTGGGTGGTACATGGTTACTTTTGGTCCCCATTAGGCCATGCTGTATGATCCTGAGTTCATTCAGAATCAGTCTTCCAAAATAGCTCTTCTCATTCTAGTAGTATGTCCTGCCAGTTTGGGTAGAAGACCTCCTGTCTTCTGTATAACTGTATTGAATTCTGAGTACAGGGGGATGGTGTTTAGTAGGAGATTCAGAAAAACTGTACAATTTCCCTGTCTCTATAATATGCAATGTCACAAATCTGTCTTTCGTAACCTTTTATAACAGTGATTTTATTTTGTCCTGTGAGCTCCCTAGCTAAGACGCAAGTAATCTATGAATTGTAAAAAAACCGCAGTAGATGTAATTTAATAGTTATCTTAAGTCTTGCACTTTCTCTTGCTTGCAACACAGCTTAGGCCTTGCACACTCACTCAGCAATTTTTGTTCTTGCTGTTTCAGCAACTCTTCTTCTAAAGAATATATTAGATCTCAGTTAAACAAGTACTGCACTTCTGTATCTATTTTTCCTATCCTTACTTTCCTTTGGTATCTACCCATATTACAGCTTCCCTCACCAACTTCAGCCAAAATGACCTGGCCTAGCGTAAATGTGTTTAACATTGGATCACCCCAGCTGGATCTGGCTAGGAAGAAAACATGTGCCTTTGGCATATCAGAAGGGATATGCCCTTCCTGAGTTCTTGCAACTCAGGAAACAAAGCTGCAAGCAGTTAAAGGCAGGCAGAGGGAGCTTCAGCTGCAAACAGGTTGAGCTATGACTGCAGTCTCGGTTCACTGAAGATAAGCCTCTACAAATCATCATTCTGGCTTAGATTTGATTTATTCCAGCCAATGTGTGCCAGATCAGGTGATGTAGCACTCTAAAAATATCAAAGCCATCCAACAGTATAGAACTGGCACAAGCATAGCTTGACCTATTGGCATCAAATTTATACTGCCAGATAGGGTCAGCAGCTGAGAACAGGTCAGGCATTAACAAAAATGTCAAGGTTTTATAGAGCCATAGAAATTTCCACCCTTCTGTAATTAAAGGACAAAAGAGATGCCAAAGCCCTTCATCACAGGGCACTTTAAATTTGAGCAACTTATAGTCTACTTGCACTTCTACATTTTCCTTACCTGACTCTAGAAAACTCTCTGCTCAACAGCGGAAACTAAGCGTTACATGTCTAGGATAATTCTGTAGCATTCCTGTGTGTTGCTTACTAGAGAAATTACAGCACACTGCAAAAGAGAAACAGTCAAGATATATGGCATTTAATATCCTATTTGAGGAATATTGATTTTTTTTTTCACTTGTATGTAGGGTCTATACATATCTAAGTATGTAGGTCTAGGCTTGGATCTGCTTGAGCTGTCTTCAGAAATGCGAGAAGTTCAAAGAAAATTCTTTGTTTATTAGGTCTTGTTCTGGAATTGCTTCAATATTTCTGAACAGTGAAAGATTCTAAAAATAGCAGTGCAGCTTGGGTTTCATCTGTAGTTAAGTGTCTTACTTGGTGAAAATTGCTTACCCCTGTGGGGAAAGAGGATTTTAAGTCACCCTTGGCTTGGGTAACACTCATAGTAGGAAAGCGAGTTGTAGTGTGATAACCAAATGCACTGTGATACTGTCTATCATGGGACTTGGATTTTTGTGGCCTACAGACTGCCTCATGGACTTCAAAGTTCTTTGTTTCCTGCTCCGAGCTTTCAGGTATAACCTTTCATCCCTTTCTTTCCTGTAGCAGCACAACTTCCTTTTTTGGCTCTGATTCTCTAATGTATGCTTCTTTATTGAAAGCTTAACTGAAAGAAGATGGCTTTGTAATTTAATACTTTCAAACGCCACCTCTTCAAAACTGTTTTTTCACAATAAACCTTCAAAAGTATATATTCACTGCAGCATTCAGTAGGGGGCCAGAGCAAGCAGTGGGATAACCATTCAGAGAGAGCAGAACTACAGTTCAGTGTGAGGGTCAAAAAAAAGTCTGGCATCAAAAGGCAAAGAGGAGTTAAGTTGCAGAGCAAGCCCCTTTGTGCATGGGGAAGATGGAGATTCTTAGTGCCTGTATTTCAAGAAAATAGATTCTGAAATGTCACATATGACAGCCGGGCCTATTAGCAGCCACTGGCTGTTTCAGGGCCCCAGACAAGTAACTACCCCTTGAATTTAGAGCTCTGGGAGATAGGAAGGCTCAGTGGTAGGACTTCAGGGACATTATTTTTTGCCTTCTGCTTAGTAGCCTTTCCCTGCTGACAAGGCATCTGGACTTCAAGACATCAATCTAGAAAGCGGGAAAAGGGACAGACTAGGAGGAAGCTGTTGGAGATGCAATTTACGTCAGCTAAACATTGTTTTGAAAATATATGTAGTTAAACTACATTTGGAAAATTATCCTTGCCCTTGAAATAAATAGTTGAGGTCACATAATTGAATTTAAGTAGTCACTAATCTTTACAAACATCACTGCCAAGTAACAGTGTTTCTCCAAAAGTGCTACTGTAATTTCCTTTAATGGTTTTTCTTTAGCTGTGTCTAATAATATTTAATTTTTTCTTCAACTAGAATTTTCCATTGTTGCTTACAGCAGTTCACCTCAGAGGAGGGAGCATTACTGTAAACAGTGCTGCAGGCAGCAACTAACATTTAAAGCAGTCCAACTTCAAAGCAGGGCTCTGTGACCTCCTCTATAAAACACCAGCAGCTGCCTGCATGCTGTTTACTCCAGCACACTTACTGCTGCTTCTGGCTGAGCTACTGCTACAGTTCATCTGTACTTAAAATAATCAGTACAGGCATTAGGGAATAACTGCTTTGCTATAAGCCTAGAGCTATTACAAGCCTAGATTCACACCAAGAGCCATTTCAGAATGTCCAAGTGTAGTAAATTTCCACTCACAGACAAGCCCTTAGCATGGGAAAGAAACTTCAGCAAATGCTTCTTGATGTGGATCGTCTCTGCAGCATTCTTGTTGCTTGGAGTCAACTTACTTTGAAACATTTTGAGGGATGAACACTGACAACCTACCACTGAGGACAGCAGGAGCTGAAATAGCTATGAGCTGCTAAATATTTATTGCTTGTGTACTCTCTAACCTAACTGCAGTAAGATGCAGAGCTCAGACCAATTTCCAAGTAGGCAGCCCTTTAGCATGTAGCTCAGCTCTCCGAGGAATGAATGAAGTAATAAGGGGATGAATCAATAGACTCAATCAGGATCTCAGATGGGTGGGACCCAGGAAGCTCTCATAAATTAGATACCCCAGAAATTGGTAATTAGAGCAAAGAAAGGTCTTAGTAGCACCAAAGTCCAGTACCCTGTTCCTGGGGATAGGGGGAGAGGAATTGACTTTTATCAGAAGTTTTGTGCCTATGTTAACTTTGTCTGTTAAAACCTGTGAAGGATAGTGCTCAAAGTAAAATAAAAGCACCCTGAAGAACATATATAAGTCTACAGGGCCTGATGAGATGTATCCCAGAGTCCTGAGGGAATAGACTAATGTAGTTGCTAAACCACTGTCCATGGCACTGGAACAGTCAAGGCAGTGAGATGAAGTCCCAGATGACTGGAAGAAGGGAACATTGCATCCATCTTAAAAAAGGAGGACCCTGGGAACTACTGACTTGTCATCTCACCTCTGTACCCAGGAAGATCACTGAACAGATCCTCCTAGAAGATAGCTAAGGCACTTGCAGAACAGGGAGGTGATTCAGAATAGCCAGCATGGCTTTACCAAGGGCAAATCCTGCCTGATCAGCCCAGTGGCCTTCTATGATGGAGTGACTCCAGTGCACAAGTGAATGGTGTAGGCACCATTTATCTGGACTTCTGTAAAACCTCTGACTCAGTCCCCCACAACATCCTTTTCTCCAAAATGCAGAGACTTGGATTTGATGGGTGGACTATTAGGCAGGTAAAGAATTGATTGGATCGTCACATCCAGAGGGTAGTGGTCAACAGCTCAGAGTCCTGATGGACATCAGTGATGAGTGGTGTCCCTCAGGGGTCTGTATTTGCACCAGTGTTATTTAATATCTTAATTAATAACATAGTGGGATTGAAACCCTCAGCAGGTTTGCAGATGACACCAAACTGAATGGTGTGGTTGACACACCGGAAGGACAGGAGGCCATCCAGAGGGACCTGGACAAGCTTGAGAAGTGAGCCATGGGAATCTCATGAAATTCAACCAGGCCAAGTACAAGGTCCTCTGCCTGGGTCCAGGGCACCCCTGGTATCAACGCAGGCTGTGGGACGGACAGACTGAGAGCAGCCCTGCTGAGAAGCACTTGGGGGTTCTGGTGGATGAGAGGCTGGACATGACCCAGCCATGGGCACTCCCAGCCCAGAGAGCCAAGTGTGTCCTGGGCTGATCCAAAGCAGCGTGGGCAGCAGGGGAGGGAGGGGATTCTGTCCCTCTGCTCCGCTCTGGTGAGACCCCACCTGCAGTGCTGCATCCAGCTCGGGGGTGCCAGCACAGGAAGGACATGGACCTGTTGGAGTGAGCCCAGAGAAGGGCCACAAAAGTTATCAGAAGGCTGGAGTACCTCTCCTTATGAAGACAGGCTGAGTTGGGAGTGTTAAGCCTGGAGAAGGCTCTGAGGAGACCTTATTGCCTTTCAGCAAAGGAGGCCTATAGGAAAGAGGGACTTTTTAGCAGGGCCTGTTGTGATAGAAAAGGGGTGACAGTTTTAAACTAAGGGAGAGTAGATTCAGACTAGATACAAGGAAGCAATTTTTTTCTTTTTTTTTTACAGTTAGGGGTGGTGAAATACTGGAACAGGTGCACAGACAGGTTGTGGAAGTCCCATCTCTGAAAACATTCAAGACTGGATTGGATGGGTCTCTGAGCAACCTGATGTAGTTGAAGATGCCCCTCCTCATGGCAGGGTAGGGTGGACTAGTTTCTTCCAACCCAAATAATTCAATAAATTTCCATTTCACTGAGTGTAGCTGAGCGTGAGCTATCAGAATGGAAAGAAATACTTGTGGTTAAATACATTTTAATTGAATATAAACAAACTGAAGCCAACCTAGAAAAGTTATAGGTTTAGAGGGGGTGTGTGTGTAATCTTCTACTGCAGTTTCATGAAACAATACTGGGTGCTAGTTTGTTTATGGGTCACATTCAGTTGTAGGCTTAGTAAGAAAGATTAGTAGGCAATTTTGTCTGAGGAACCACTCAGTAGTAAAAAAAAAGTTGTTAGGTCTTTAAAATTCAGGCTTATTGAAAGCTTTTACTGAC
Organism: Dryoscopus gambensis; assembly: GCA_013389985.1. NCBI lineage: Eukaryota > Metazoa > Chordata > Aves > Passeriformes > Malaconotidae > Dryoscopus > Dryoscopus gambensis. The sequence continues at coordinate 53,296 of WEIT01019320.1, read as the reverse complement.
TGATTAAAACTGTCCAGTGTGTACCTAATTCTTCTTGAGACTGCCTATGGTGATTGTCTTAAAAACTTCAACAAATGGAGAAAAATTTGTGGATTCTCGAGGGCAGCTAATCCCCGAAATGGGAAGAGAAACATGAGGGGCATGTAAATAGGTGACTTGAGCTTCAAGAACATGTGAGCAAATTTAAAATATCAGTACAAGGAATTGAATTATTTTTTTAGAATTCACTGTAGCATCCACTAGAGTGACTATAACACTTAATTGCCTGCTTCAAAATGACAACACTTCTCAGCACCAGGAAGGAATATCTTTGCTTCCACAAAATCAAATTCCAGATTCTGCTTTGTGTGAAAACGTTTACATGAAGCTTCAGGACTAGTGTGTCAGCTACAATTTGCACTCATTATTCCCATAAGAATCCATAATCATCCCACAGAGAAAACTTCAGTTAGCATCCTTGCTACTGCAAGCAGTCTCCAGATTTGCTTGTATTATACCTGCCCATCTTCCCTGCCATGCCTTCTTATAGCTAACTAGTGGACATGGAAGGAGGTCAGGAGGAAGTTTTCATCTCTGCTCTCTACTGAAGGTTCGGCACAGCCTAAGGCACTATACTGTGCTAAGGAATGCACTTTGAGACAAAAAAACCTCACCTGTTTCTAATCTCTTTCCAGGGCTCTGAAAAGAGTTTAGATAGAGCCTCACCTTATATCTAAAATCTTCTTCAAGTTTCAAAGCAGCTATGATAAACTTGCATAAAGGATGATATGCCATATTTTTCCCCTGCTTCCTATACTTTACACTTGAGTTGTCCAAATCAATGTGAGGCTCATCAGACTTTAAAACATACCAAACAAATAAACTATCTAGTTGCATGCATTGCACTTGCAGATTGCATCAGATCCTTCTAGTAAAAGTGTCTCTGAAACAGCACAGGGTGAGAGTCAGGGGCCACATTTACCAGGGAAATTCTGATATTCTTTGCAATAGGAGTGATCAAATATTGTGCAGCTTCTTTGGCCATGTGGTCCAATCTCCCTTTTTAAAGATGAAGTCTTTGAGAAATTTGACTACAAATAGCCCTGCTTTGAGCAAGAGGTTAAATCTGACTACCTCTGGAAATCCATTCCAGCTGAAATTATTTTATACTGTATGATTCTATTCCCAAAAACATTTAGATCAATGACTGGCAGGCAGAGATAAGGGCAAAGAAAATGCAGCCAAGGGGGAATCTCTAGACCAGGCAAGGATATAGAAAAGGACTGAGGAAGGAAGAGAATATTACAGGAGAAACTGGAAAAGGCCAAGAGCAGAAGCAGCCCACAGCTGTGATAAATATTACTGCATCCCCCAAGGAGCCTTGGGACAGCAGCGTGCTGAGACAAGGCCGAACAGCTATGAGCTGTGGGCAGCAGAGCTCTCGGGGGTCTTGGACTCCTACAGCTTCTGTCTTCTGTGCTGTCTGGCCAGAGCTTTTTCAGCACCACCTTCCCTCCTAGTCTTTTCCAGTATTTTCTTCCCTCTGTGACTCTGTCCCCTGCCACAGCCTCAGTGAGTCTCTAGCAGCACACTTGGGCCTGCACTGCACCAGGCCACCTTCTCAGTTTTTCTTATTTATTGGTATGTTGATTTTAAGACACAAAATTGCAGTATTTAAAATGCATTTCTATATCCTTGCATAAGTTTTATTATATTTTGTTCAAGACAGAAGTGAATTTATCCCCTAGTTGTGTAGTAATTGTTTCTCCCTGAGAAATTCCCAGCAATTGCATATTTCTGTCAGAGATACTGCAGCCATGACCACCACCAGATTTCTCTTAAATAACTTTCAGATTTGTTAGATATTAGCTGTCATTTTGGCATGCTGAGTATTTTACTCAGAAGTAGTTTCTGCTCAGTCACTCAAATTGTTTCCCAACCTGTTCACTCTTTTGTATGTGCCCTCACTGCTTCCTTTCCAGAAATCCTAAGAGTGCTGATGCAAGGAAAGTATGGAAAATATGAGTACTTAATAATGGATAAGAGTATCAATTTGACAACACCCTGCTGTCTCATATTTGACAGGTAACAGCTTCAAAAGCACAAACTAGGTCTCCATCAGATTTCCAGCTTTGACCATTATCACATCTAGAAAGCACTTGGATTCAACTTTTAAGTTGTTCCCATTTCGATGAACATGTGTTCATTCTGCAGCCTTTAGCCCATCAGCTTCAAGAAAATTCAGGTGAGGATCAGGCCAACAGTCCAGCAATGGGATTTTTAACTCTGTATTTGGTGGGAAGCCATTTGCCCCTTCAAAAGGTTCAACTGTCCCCCAGGTGCACAGTTTTCTGTTATAATGTTTACAATTCTTGTAGCATGCCAGATGGCCTGTATCAGGCTCATCTGCATTTCTTGGCTTGGAAATGTACACTGTAAATAATTTAAGGGATTTTTCTTTCTAATTCCTGAAGCAGGTTTATCCTTTGGCTGTAAATTCAGTTCATGGGCTAACTCATCAGCCAAAATACAGTTTTACATATGGTCACTGCACCAAACAATATAAATTCTTTATAGTCATTTAAAAAGAAACCCTATCCAGTCTACCAGTATTGCTATTTCCCTTCCATCAGCAGTTTTCAAAGTATCTGTGGCAAAACAAAGTCATTCATAGAGAAGCAACTCTAATTTGAGCATAAGGAGGCACTTTTAAAAACTCTGAAAATATCAGTTAGAAAGTTATTCCCTGAAAAAAAGCCCTGTTCTCCTTTATTTCTTGACTGTATCTGAGTGCAGTACATTTTAGAGCTGCTTCCAGGTATCCTATGCTGAATACCAGTCAGGGTAATATATATATGTAACCGTGAACAACCACATATACACCAGTCTGCAAAATTTGACTGTTGAGGTTTTTGAAAAGCCTGTCTCAGATCTAGCTGTGTTTAATCACTCTTGCCCATGCTGACAGGTGTTTTCACAGGAATATCTTCAGATCTTGCAGTGCTGCTGGGCATAATTGCCAGCTTTTTTCATTCTCTCAGAATTAAGGGAAACTCTTTGTTCAGAGGCAGTGGAGGCTATTTTGGTTTCCTCTTATGGCTCTTTTTTTGATGCATCTGGAATTTCTTATTACTCCTGATACCCATGTCTTCTCACTTTCACAATATAATAACCACTGCAGAATAACCAACCAATCTAGGTAAACTCCCTGTCTGCCTTATGCATTCTTGTTGGCTGAAAAGGGTTTTACTGGGACAACTTTCTTGCAGCTGTTGTTACATTTCTTTATCACAGCACAGCTTTACTTTGTAGGAGGTCCTGGGTTTTGTGGCTGCGGAAAAATGGCTGGGGGGAAAATTAGAGAAAATCAAGAAGCTGTATTCATATCCTATCAGAAGTTATAATGGTGTGGAAATTATAGGATGAAATACAGTTGATGCTCCCTGTATGGAATGTGGTCGGCATGCTCAAAACATATTCCATAATGATTTCCCATACGCACAATCTGCAACCATAGCCCCTGCTAAGGAGAATGGAACAGAGAGTGGAGCAGAGTAGAGACACCGTGGCCAGGCTCTATAGGAAGCCTTGCAGGGAGGGCAACTGGATGGCACTTTTTAGCTGATGAACTGCATAGAACCTGTCAGCCAGGGGAGAGAGGAGAAGATGTCTTGCTGCTGAGCCAACAGCTGTGAAGAAACTGCTCTTCTGAGATGAACTTGGTTCATTAGAACCTTATTGTAATATTAACACACACCTCCATCCCAAAGTTACTCACACCTCACTGAGCATGTGCTCTATATTTTATTGACTCTTTAGAAGTGAAGCAACAGAATTTTACACCAATCAGTAACAAACGTGTGTATGACTAGAGTCACTCAAGCTCTACCTAAACATAAGGAAATAGTATAACACTAAGTTGAGAATGGGGAAAATTCAGGGAAGACTCCATTGTAACTTCTGGGATCAGCTGACGGACTGAACCTGTTTTCTCGCCCATAGGGATGCCTGTTGGATAAGAACCATGATCTGTGCATGCTGAATACTTTTACTGGGGATTAGAGCTTGTCTGTATTGCTTTGAATATGTTTTTGCAGTCAGATACTACCACCGACAGTCCTCAAATCTTAAGATGTCACAATTTTCTATTAATAAAGAGAGTTATTCCATAAACTTTTGGTGTGAGTTCTTCATGGGTGCTGGCAGTTGGATTAGCCTACACCAACCCTGAATGTCTTCAAAGCGTACTGTCATTATTTTGGCTGTAATACTATTTTTGCTGTGCATAGTTATCTGGAAACCTAAATTTTGAGATTGGCAAATCAATAGATTGGATTTATGATCTTATTCTATTCATAATATGACAGTGCAAATCCTCTTGACTCATAGTCAAGGTAAAGAATGGCCATGGTCCCAGGCTGATGCCAAATATACCGCAAGAGTTGGGCTTCCACCTGAAAGTAAGGCCAATCTGAACCTTGCTGTTTTGGTTGTACATGAAGATTAATTATATCTCACAAGTGAGTAGGATGGAAAAGGAAGTCATGACAACCATGATATTTCTGTAATATTAGCACTCCACGCAATGCCCAGGGAAGAAATAAAAATACGGTGCAGAGCAATCAATGGATCTACTCATGAAAAACCCACTGAAATTAAAATATACCACACTGATTTTACTAAACCAAGTAACAATAAGAAATCCTGTTACAATTTTACTTTTACACAGCATGTGCTTGCATTTTTTTAATTGGGAAAACAGGGTGTAGAACTGTCATTTGATTTCCTAATTGTAGAATGCAAACTGTGAAATTTATGTGCAATGGGGTGGCCATGGACAGAAGAATATGTACTTGTAGACATATCTATGCCTGATCTAATTTGTTTGCAATGGCACTGCAGTATAACATCACCTTTTATAAGCTAGAGTGGATCATCACAGATAAGAGTGAAAATCAACACATCCCATCTCTAAGGGGAATGAAAGGCGACATCACCTCGATAGGATGCCTAATTCAAAGTAACACTAACTGGCTAACAGTTGTTGTCACATTGTTGTAAGCTATGTTGAGGAAGTAAGTGCTGTAAACTATGCCGAAGGGAAAAACAACATAGATACCTGCCCTTTTGAGCATGAGCGCTGGCGTACCTTTAAAATATCCCATCCAATGCTTGTGATGTGTCTTTGGACAGACCCCAACTCTCGACTGAGCTTGGGCCTTCAATTTGAAATTCTTGTTGAAGAGCCATATTTAACAACTCAGCCTCCAAAAACTCAGCCTCCTATTGAACTGTCTCCTCACATCTATGACATTGGTCCCTACTTAATCAAAAATACAGGTCAACAGCAAATGTTATTCAACCCAACGTGGTCCCTCAAGTGAGTTGAGCTGTTAATGCAGAATAATGTTTCCACAGTCCAACCAGCTTGCTCCTGAAAACGTATGCAGGATGGACAGCATGGCTGCATAAGCAAGCCCTCCTCCCTTCCAGGCAAACCAAAAGGGAAGTGACTGGTGTTCTGGGAACAGGATTGGGAGTTCTAAATGACACAGACTCTGAGGTCTTAAGGAGCAAACTTGTCACAATAACTAGTGACCTAAATAAACTGAAACACTCTCTACAATCCTCCCTTTTCATTTTGGGAACTATTCAATGGTTTATAATGGACATATTAATTCAGTGGGAGGGAATTAATGAAAAAGACCCTCCATTTATCAACAGATGCACTTAGTGTAGTCTGAACCAACATTTCTTTAGGTCTTAGTTGTATCCAAGCTCAGCTGTGGATGCAGTCAATGACAGCTCCGGTCATAAGGGACGGTGAAGAAGGTACCTTACCTGTTGAAATTCAAAAGGTAATTTGGGATAATATTACTCAATTTGAAAAGAAATTCCAATCCTGGTGATATCTAGACAATTCTATCTATGATCCCATCAGCAGCATGGCCAGTTTTTGTGTCACCAATGCACAAGTACTTCAGTATATAAAATACATAACAAATCATTACATTAGGATTAAATCACAGTGGAACTTTACTCTGTCCTCTGGAGCATGGAGTGTGGGCCCAAAAAGATGGAATTAAATGGCAGACTATTGATGTCAATGCTTGCATTGTATGAGAGCAACAAGGATTCAATTGTGAAAGTAACACAACGAAAGCTCAAGACATTTGTCTTGATACTGAGCAAAATGTTTGTTATTTTGAGATTCATTCTAATAAAAACCTGGAAACTTTACATAGGTTTGCGTGCAATAAACTGTTGCAGATGTACGTTGATGACATCTTTCACTGGGTTGTACAACTAATCCCATGTAGATTTCCAATGTTGTTGTTTCTTCTTGACTTTGTCTATCTATTTTATTTTTTTCTGCCTGTCTTTCCATCACTGTAGGTGGCTACAGTGCAGTTCTTGTTCTCTCTCACTGACTTCCAGTATGGAAATATACTGGAAACAGAGATCAAAATCCAATTCCCAGAACACCGAGGCACCTAAGCTTCAGTTTTCTATATTAATATCCCCTTTGCTCAGTAGTTCAGCAGCAGAATGGCACATTGGTTTTGACAGCTCCTCCCTTCCCCTTTGTCCTGTGGTTTACACAGTAGAATAAAGGAAAAAACCAGAAGTGATAATGCTAAAGGGAGCCTGAGCAATAAAGTACCACCATGCAAGGGGAATAAGAGGGATTTTGCTGCAGGGGAAACAGACTTATGGCAGAAATGAGTCCATGTGCTTCAGTGATGATGGCTGGAGTTATTTTCAGCAAAGTTATTTCTCACGTTACTTCTCCTTAGCTATTTAGCCATCAGGGAGTAGCAGCCTGTCAGAGTCAGCGCACTCCTGGGTTGTTATGAAAACAGCAAATGCCATCATTAGTTTTTCACTTTGGGTGAAAGAAGTGTTCAGTAAATAGTGTCCCCACCTAAGGCAAATTTTATATTATGTTGAGAAGAAGCCATTACTCTCTTGCTTTCTTTCATCAATTCACAGTATATAAACAGGAAAACCAGTAGCAACTTACACAGCACCTTTCATTTGATGAATCCCAAGGCTTTACAGGGATAGTTTCCCCTCCTACTGAAGCACAGTGTTTCAAAGCTCCCAGCAATGTTATAAATAGTATCGGGCAGGAGATGGAATGCATAAGTGCTGAGTCTAAACTAGGCTAGCAATTACTTATTTGTTTTTGAACAGACCTTAGCAGTGGGCAGAATTTACAGCCTCAGATACAAATCTTCTGAATAACCCAAGAAATCCATCCCATCCAATTTTGAAACTATCCTACAGAAATCCACACAACAATCATAAGTTCAGACTTCACAGTCCATGATTTACTTAAATTACTATTAAATTATTTCCTATTTATTGCATTTGGGTTGCCTCTTTGATTTAAGCTGGAAAATGGCATAAACCCTAGTAATGATGTTGAAATAGACAGCTATCCACTAAGGATCAGCCATGCCATTGTGTTTACTGTGCAAAGACTTTGTGCCTAAAATAAAAAAACACTAGGTAACATAAAGCAATGCATTTGTGAAAACAGTAGCTCATTGCTAGTGGTAGCAGAGGTAGATGAAAAACCAAATCTTACACGCAAAATCTTGAATAGATATAAAATAATAAATGTAATTAACTCCTAATCCTTTCCCTAAATTTAGAAGAACTCCTCTGAAACAAATTGTAAGATTGCCAGAATAGGTTTGCCTGTATGATGTTGATTGCTCATTATATTTCTGGATTGTTTGTAGCATAAAATTTAGTGTTTGGAACGGCAGAAATTATGAAGATGAAAATGTAGGGAATAAAAACTAGAAATGAGTTTTTATTCATCTCTAGTGATGACAGATCTACATATTGTCATCATTACATATAAATTATTTGACTTTTTGAATTATTTCTAGTAAGGTATAAGGGCAAAAAGGAGGGACACATCAGAGCAAAGAAGAGCCCATGTAATCATGAAAGCTGAAGATGTCAGCTTAGGTCAACAGAGCTAGAAAAAGGAAGGGAAACGACTTCATATTCTAAATAAGTAGAGATATTTTTTCAGGGATGCCGAGTTGAAACCCTAATTTCTTCTATTTTGTACTGCTCTGTAGGGCCTTCATTATCTGTAGCTGAATGAAAACTAATGTTGTTGTAGGTCTCTTCCAACTGAAACAGTCTTTTCTTCTCTAATAGCAACAGACAGCCATGAGAGCTGCCCATGGCAATTTAGGAGGATGAAGTGGTTGTTGCCAAGATGTGCCTCCAGGCTGCTGGCACTTGGAAAGCTTATATATATGGATAACTACCAGTAGCTTCAGGTCATTTGAACATCATGCCTTATAGCTAATTCACACAGGAGTTCTTGGTTCTTCTCCAGAACCACTGCAGAAATTGGTGTCATTTTTACTTGCTGACATCTTTCTGTTTATACGTTGCCAGGGTGGGCACATGGACAATTATGTTGGGTGTCTGTCTGACAGACTCCTGCGGCTGAGACTATGTTGTCCAGGTGAAGTCTCTGCAAGTCACTGGGAAGTAGGAACGTTGGGAGTTAGACTGTTTCTGAGGCTTAAATGTTCAGCAGAACTTTCAGGCTTGGACTGGGAAGCCACAGGTGTGGAGCTGAGCTAGAGGTATTTAATATAGACTGAGGGCTTTGGGGCAGCTGCTTGTCAGATTTGTAGAGAGAATACAGTTCTTTACTTGTCCTTCCTGAACAACTCAACACACATGAGAATAGATACCTGGTTTGGACCTTGCTAAAAGGGATATCCCAGTATGTTCTGCTGGTCCTCCCTTTGCTTGTGCTGGCAGTAGATAAGAATGTGGCTCTACACAAACCTCTCACATTATTCAAACCCTAATTAGTTGGATGCTTTGACTGATAATTTTTAATATTAATGTTTTGTTAACATTAAAAAAATTTACTGTTTTAATGTTAACATTAATCTTGAGTGGTGTGAGGGAGAGTTGCTTACATCTGAATTCAAACCCTTTAGGATCCATGAAGAGCACAGAAAGTTCCAGGTGGCTGAATTATAGCACTTCAAACCTTCTTTGTATGCTATGAATTGAGAGGTATCTTGGTCTGTTTGATCATCCTGCATTTGTTAGGGCTAACTATCTGCCACTGAAGGGATTTTTTTAAGCAACACTTTTCTACAGCTGAATTTATTATTGAAGTATTACTGTTATTACTGTGCTATGCTCCTCCAAGCCAACAAAGTCAAATGTTGTTGCTAGCTTGAAGAATATAAATTGGTTTTAAAATAACACCTGCAGTACTTGAGATAAAGCAGGGTAAGGAGCTGATCATGCTTGGAACCAAGAGGGATTCCACAAGGCTCAGGAACATCTTTCTGCTACTTGGCAAATATTAAAATTTTCCTCTTCTAACTGAAAAAAGCATCAGTAACCTGCTGATAAGTAGCAACACATCACTTGAGGTGCCTGACAGTCAACAGTATCTTCACTATGGGAATCTGACTCAGCTTCTACCACATCCAGTGCTGTGGCACTGAAATTTGAAGTACTGCTGCCATCTGCAGGGATATGACTTGATGTAATTTCCATGCTTTATTGCTGAGCTTGTCAGGAACAGAATATTCTCCAGAATTTGCCCATTAGATGTCAGATTCCGTAATGATTGGGTTTTTCTGTCTACTGTCCTTTTATAGGCTCCAAAGGCCAAACACCTCCAAACCAAAGCTTCAAAACCTATTTCAAAGGGATTCTTTTGGTCTGTACTTGTAAAAAAATTGCCATGTGTTATTCTATTTCTCCCTTTATAAGGTACATCTCTCCTGTAAACTTATTTCTGGTACTACAGAATAGACTAGTACCAGGTCAATGTGAAACTTTGTAAATCTGATCAAACATCAAATTTATCCCAACTCCTTTTCTACAATGGAAGGTGTGATTGCTTATTAACATGTAAACATACTGCTCTGCAGCTAATTCTAGTCTTGTATGTGCTCATGGACTTGTACCATGTGCACATGCATTTTAAAGAAAAAACATTGGATCATGAAGAAGAATCTGGTTTGAAGGAGAGAGAAGTTGACTGGAGTAGACTGTGTAGGACAGTGTTTGTTAGATACTTGGTGGCTATGTGAGCTAATCTAAGTCCATCTTATTAGAAAGGTTGATACTGGCAGTGCATAGAGCAAGATGCAACCCGTACTGCCTATACCAAAAGCAATTGGAAACACTGGCCTGAGAATTGCAACTGTTATCATGTTAAGACAGAAGGAACTTGATAATTGGAGGGGAAAAGGAGGTATTGAGTATTTGATGTTGAAATTGCATGTAAATCAGTTATGGAGTTAGGTGTGAACCTGTAGGATACTAGAATGTGATGAACAATGGTGGATACTGAAAAGGCACACAGATCACTGGGCCTGGGGCAGACTCAGCAGCACAACTCAGAACTGTAAGATGTAGCAGAGAGTTAAAGATGCTAGGCATGAAGTCCTTCAAACCCTGGGAGCACAGAACTTGGCAAAACTTCCTTGTCAGAGTTTTTCTAGGCATTCATAACAGAAAAGAAAAATAATGAGATCAAACACTTGGATGAGTATGAGTTTCAGATATGACCCCATTATGTCTGAGGTGTGAGGATGTAATAAATGATGGAGAGCCCCCACTTGTGTGGCAATTAAGAACACTTCTAGCTTTGTATCTGTTTTTATACTGTGGAAGTGATGGTTGATGAGATCCCATTTTTCTTATCCTGAACAACAAGCACAGAAGACAAATGAACTACCTACTCCATGTAGACTTCTTGGCATCTAACAGATTGTTTTGCTGCTTATTTGAAGAGTTCAGTTTCAGGTCATTCTCTGTCTCCTCCTTATATTTTCTGAAAGGATTCTCCATCTATTGTACATTCAGTACAAGCTCGCTTTCACATCAGATGTAAAAGCTCAGGATAGGAGGAAAAAAGATTTGTCTTTCCATGAACTGAAGACAAGGTTAGAAGGCAATTCTCACTCCAAATTTTTCTTTCATAACCATGTTTTTCTTCTTGAAATGGCCTTATTAATATTTATTTAAATTTATTTTTATAATTTTATAAACAACAGCAGCTTGTGACTGTGACAAACTTGACCTGTAAGAATATTTGAAGTTTAAAAAGATTTAGAAGCTCATGTTAAGGAGTAATTTCCAGCTCTAAATCTGTGTGATGTAATTACTAGGCGCTGCAATCTTGAACTGCTGAACAAACTTCATAACAAACCTCATAATCCTTGCCTGTTTACTGGAAATTGTTTAACTTACTCAATGATGACTTGGATGAAAGGGCAGCTGCCTCCTCACCAGGTTCACTGAGGACACAAAGCTGGGAGGAGTGGCTCATACCCCAGAGGGATGTGCAGCCCTTCAGACGGGCCTCAACAGGCTGGAGAGATGGGCAGAGAAGAACTGTCTGAAATTTAACAGAGGCAAGTGCAGGGTCCTTCACCTGGGGAAGAATAACCCCATGGACCAGCACAGGCTGGGGGCTGATCTGCTGGGAAGCAGCTCTGTGGAGAAGGACCTGGGCGTGCTGGTGGACAACAAACTGCCCATGAGCCAGCAGTGTGTCCTGGTGGCCAAGAAGGCCAATGGGATCCTGAGCTGCATTAGGAACAGCATGGCCAGCAGGTTGAGGGACGGGATCCTGCCCCTCTGCTCAGCCATGGTGAGGCCTCACCTGGAGTGCTGGGTCCAGTTCTGGGCT
>WEIT01019320.1:27237-41565 GCA_013389985.1 Dryoscopus gambensis | reverse complement strand
CTGGATACAGTCCTGTGCAATGTGCTTTAGGATCACCCTGCTTGAGCAGGGAGGTTGGGCCAGATGACCCATTGTGGTCTCTTCCAACCTGACCATTCTGTGATTCTGTTGTCACGGTTTGAAGCTGGCTAAGTGCCAGGCACCCACAAAAACCCCATCTACTTATTTTCCTCTGCTATAGCTGAGCAGAGGAGAGGGAATTGAAAACTTCATTTTCATGAGTTGAGATAAGGATTATTGAAAAAAACCCAAAACACTTTATGGCAAAACAGGTTCAAAACTTAAACAGTATAAGGAAGATTTATTATTAACAGAATTAAAAGTAAAAAGGGTAATGAGAACCAAAGCAAATCTTCAGAACACCTTTGTTTCCCAGTCCTTCCCTCTTTCCACCAACCGTGCAAGGAAGCAAAACATGGGGCTTTGGTCAGTATTTCACTTTTTAAAAATCTTTCTTCAGTATGATTAAGGAAAAGAGTTTCTTCTGCTGTGCCATGGGATCCTTCCCACGGGAGATAGTTCTCTGCGAACTTTTCTAACGTGGTTTTGACTTCCACAAGCAGCAGTCCCTCCCAAACCTGCTGCAACATGAGTCCCTCCCATGGGCCAAGCAGTCTTCCCACAACTGCCCAGCATGGGTCATTTTAGTTCACAGGGTTTAGTCTTTTAAGGATGAGCTGTTCTAGTTTGGAAGTGAAGGCTCTCTTCCTCTATCTCTAAGAGCAAGGGTCATTTCTCTCTGTTCAAGTTCCTCACTAGATTACAGCTTTTTAGTATCCACGCGCTCCAGCATGAGTACTTTTCTTCATAGGCTGCGCAAGGATCTCTGCACCCCCCATGCACCTCATGAGTTATAGGGAAACAGTTTGTTGTATTATAATCTTGGTTTGCAGGAGATTGTTGTATTATAATCTATGGCTTGCAGGAGAGTCTCAGCTCTGGCAGTTGGAGCACCTCCTCCCTCTCCTTTTCTTCACTGACCTCGGTCCTGCCATGTTGGTTTTCCTCACCTGTGCTCACTTTTCCTTCTTCTCTGACTTGGAAGAAAGTTGCTGTCTGTAAGTTGCAGTTGAGAGGTTGATCTCGTCTGGGCTCGGCATTGGGGAATTGCTTGCCATGTCTCTCGAGGCTGGCCATGTGGTCCCTGCTGGCACCGCACGGCCCATCCCAGCCGCATGGTCCTCGCTGGCACTGCACGGGTGGCTCCGGCCTCAGGAGGGGCCCAGCCATGCGGTCTCAGATTCGAGAAGGCCCCAGCCACGTGGGCTCTAGCGGCCCTCATCAGGATGGGTCCCGGCAGCCGCCTCACCACCCTCGGGAGAAGACGGGAGAAGAAAGAGAGCTTCCTGTGGTTTTTCCTTTCTTAAATATGTCACAGAGGTATTACCAACTTCTCTAATTGGGCTAGTAACCTGCCCATTGTCAGAGCCTTCAGCGATTGGCTCTGTTGCAGACATAGTTTTGAGCATCTTTTCTCCCATCCTCACCAAAAAACCAGGCTGTGTTAAACCAACACATCTGTGAGATATGGTCAGTAGAGTCCTGAAATGATTGAAATAAGTCCAGTAATGTTACTGAGCCTTCATCATAAAATGTTACCTGAGTCCAAAGCAAGGCTGGACCAGTTTGTCTCTAATAAAGGTAAGTAAAACATTCTTGAAAAAAAGTATGTGCTTGCCATTGTGTGTGTTTAGATGCCTAGTTGGTGAATTTGCAACCAAAGATGGATGTATTGCAATTTCACTCAGAAGTGTTTGAAAAGAGATTGGATGTACAGGGTATTTATCTTGATCCTGCAGTCATCTTGTGCCCTCACTGAAGTGCTGCATGAAGACAGATGGGGTTAATTCCTGAATGGGAATAAAAGCCACTACTGAAGTGTAGCTGAAATACAGCTTCAATTTGTTGGCTGGAGTGCTGTTGTGAGTAACTATACAAATTCAGTGCTAGCTTGGGACAAGTGACCATGAACCATACTCAATCAAATGAAATTTATGGTGAATGGAAAAACAAATCACTAACTGCCTTCTCTCTTATGTAAAATTAAAGGGAATTATTACTCTGGAAGCCATATTAGTTTTGCCTAAAGTTTTGTCACCCTGAAGATGAGCTGTCTCCCAGAAGATAGTGCTCTCTAGACCAACACTATACATTGATTTTTGTCATTATCTAAGAAGATAAATCATTCTTATCTGAGCAACCAAAGCAATACTCTGGGGTTTCTTTAAAACCCAAGTACTTATCTATGCTAATGCTGCTACAGAGAGAGAGAAAATTCTTTCTTGCTCTTATAGGAAAAATGTGTTCTTTTTTCTTATCTCTGTTTCATATATGCAGAAAAATCTAACTAAAGCTCAAGACATCTGTATCAACCAGCTGAAAAAAACAAAATAAGGGCTTTAGAGACTTCAGAAAGAGCTGTGGAAGTTGGAAACTAGCTACACTTGCTTGTTCTCTAGCAACTACTTTAGCATATACCATTCCATAACATCGCTGGGCACATCCTTACATTGAGAATACAAGGCAAAGATGTAAGAAACAGGATAGAGAAGTTAGAGGAAAAACAGGTACCAGGAAGAAAAAATGTGGTTTGTAGTTATGCCATGTACATATTATTTCGAGTAGCTGCTTTCGCTCTCTAGGTGGTAGTATAATCCCCAAAGACCTTGCTACCCTTTTCAGAGCAACCACGCAATTTGGTTTTATTTTCCAGCCTACAATTCTTCACAAGATTTCGTGCTCTAAGATAAATTAATACCTTCTGCTGCACAAAGCAAGAACAAGGACTTTTTACACAATGTTGGGACTTTGGGACTGAACATTTGAAATTCCTAAAAATAACTGAGAGTACATAAAAACAGTAAGTGGAAGAGAAGGCTTGGGAGTTTCATGAATGTTAGAAAGTTATTAGAATTAGAGATGTTAATAGGGATTTATAAATTGAAGGGTTGTTCTTTGATATGAGTAGTTGCACAGCATTCATGGCCTTTCCAGGTTGTTTCTCTGGAGCAGTACATCTCAATAAGAACACTAAAAGAGCTCCACTTTCCGGAGGCTAACTGTAAGAAATGTCAGTAAGGCATATTGCTCCTAAATTCAGCAAGGCTTTTGTGTGTAGCACCAGTAGTATTATAGTACTTCAGAAAAAAAAATAAACACAAAAAGAAACCTCTTGCAAAATTTTTGTCATAGTGCTGAAGTCTATTTCAGTGCTCTCAGTTATCCTGGATGAGAGGTGAATACCATGCACGCAAGACTGTTAGAATGGCCAATGGACTCCACAGACCTAAGTAAGCTTCTGTAGAGTTACACAGATGAAGAGGTAGTAAGCCTGGAATTCCTGGGGTTGAGAGAGCTCAGGAAAGCCACCTGGAGGGCTGATGATGTCCTGATGGATATGCTGGTGTCTTGAACACCTTCTGACCTCTCACAGGTGGGAAATTCAGAGCTGCTCTGTGTTTCCAACACAGGTCACAACAGTCATAGGAACTTGTGAAGTGGGAGAGAACTGTTCCCTATGTTCACTTTTGAGACAGTAGCACAATACCCTGTGTCACTTTGTGCTTGCCATTTCAGGCACTGACGTATCAGTGCAAGAGTCTTGTTTCAGCTAGATGCACCTGAATGTGTAGACACACATGAAAATGTGTGTAAAAGATATTTGATTTCTGTAACACTCTCTCTTCTGACAGGATTCACAAATTGGACCTACCATGAACATGGCTCAAGCACTCTCATATTCAAAGCAGGCACCATTCCTGCCAATCTGCTGCTTAAATTGATGCTGCTACTGTGGGCTGTCACTGGCTTCCCCCGGGCTTGGCAAACACTGTCACTTGGAAAGCAGCAGGCAAATGTCACCACTATCTCATGACAGGATTCCCTTAATCCTTGGCATCCCCTCACATGGTTGCTTGCTACTTAATGAGTTGCTCCTAAGCACACAGTTAAATGGAGTTGTAAGAAACTGAAAGCTCTCATTGCTTCAGCTGTTGCTTTGGCAGGATTTTTTCAGCAGTTTGCTGCCTTTGACAGTGTCTGGAACACATGCCGTTCCCCAGATACGACTGAGGCCAGCCTTAAACTGCAAATGTCGTAAATGCAGATACTGAACACATATTTCAGCCAGTCACCAGCTTTTTCCAAGAGCTGGGCCATGGGCAATTGGATTAAATCCCTTATAAAGTTCACTTCATCTATACATAAAACATGCAACTATGCATCTGCAAAATAAATGCCATAAAATTAATTTATGCCTAGCTTTTCCTCCACAGGCACTTTTGCTCTGGAGATGATGCAGTATATAGCAGAGTAAGCACTGTCTGGGGGACAGTGTAGCTGCCTTTTTAGAGAAAGAAAGTAAAGTGCAATGGAAATAAGAAATAACAGTCCGATGGTTACACATTGTGCTGGAGAAATGGATTTAATCTGTGCCATACAGTTACTAAGTGATACTCATCAAACACCAGAGCATGGGCCACAGCTGTGCTGTGCTTGCGTGGTGCTGGCGGGAGCTAACCCACCCTGGGGACCTGGGCCAGCCCTGATTGCAAACAGTTGTGGCACCTCTGAACCTCCAGTTTAATCAGCAGCTCAGGTAGACTGTCCATGGACAGCTGACAACCGAACTTCAATTCTGAGGACAATGAACAGTTTGAGTATCTATTGTCAGTATTCATGTATCTGCGTCCATTATCTCAGACCTCTCACAATCTCTGTTTCAATCCCCTGCTACCTCTAACTGCTCTTTTCTACTTCCTCATGCAAAATAACAATTTAAGAGCTGTTTGTTCAACTGTCATCCACTTCCTACACCCTTTCTATGCTCAGGCTTAGGTGTTTCTTATTTGCTCTGCAGAATTTGTCCAAGGCTTTTGTTGTGTTCTTTAAAATCTCAAAGCCAAATAAAACATCATCCCTTTTACAAGTCAGTAGGCAGGAAAACTCAAAATATTAAGAATTTTGTTTAAATAATAATGCTATTAAAGCACTTACCAGAATTAAGAAAAAATTATATAACTCAGGTCAGAGAGGTCAAATATTTGGAGAGCTCAGTTCTATTTTTTCAAGCCTACAGACTATTTAGTAATAATTTTCTTCTAAAAATAAAGAAGTAATTTTTTGCCATCTATGTTGTTAGTACCAGCTGTTCAAGAGAAAATAAATCTCTTTCCAATCTTCAGAGCTTTAAAGAACAATCTATTTGAGACAGAAATGGTTTGCTGCTTCATGTTGGGCAGGCTTCCCAAATTTTCAGTTAAAATAATATCACACATTTGCTCATAAAGAATATTGGAAGAGTGTTATTTACAACATTGTTTTTGAATTCAAATGGCACTGTCTGCAGCTGAAAGGTTGTTTCAGCATTGAATTAATTTACCACTTTGCAACCAGCTAAAGCACTTGTGTTTCCAGTAAACCTAAATGTTTATGCAAGTCCTAGGTCTAATTTAATGAGGTTGAGAAGGTTCTCAGTACAAGGCTACTAACACTCTTGCTAATACTTGCTAATGACACGACTCATAAGCAAGACAATTCCATCTGTCTGCAACCACTGCCACAGGAAGAGCAAAATAATTAGCTTTCTGTTAACCTCTGCTGACTCTATTTATCCAGGAGGATCCAGGGCCATGCATACCCACTGGTACCACGCGACTGAGCTCGCCATATGGGGACTATGTCCACCGCTTTTTGTGCGTATGATCATTATTGTGTATGTCCTCAACGAATCCCCCCCTGCCCAGACCAAGGAAAAGAGGTGTGAGAGGAGGTTTTGTGAATCTCTGTCCTTTGTGGGCAATTATTTGACACTCTCTGATCTAGGAGGCAGAGGACAAGGTGTCCATGTACTACTCTGCTCATGCACAGTGAGTCCAGGGTGCTGGAGTAAGCATCTGGGCATCCTGGCAAAATAATAGCTGAGAACAGGTGGCCACTGCCAGCCACAATTGCCTCTCTAGCTGCTTTCCTAGGAACAGCAAAGAGGAAAAAACGGAATCAAGAGCCATGGGAATCACTCTGCTGTTTACAGCCATGGAATCTAGATTTAGCTCCCTCAGGTTGGCAGGACAACTGTTGTGGTCAAACATTTAAGCACAACAGCACAGCTCATATTTTGCTTATTATTTTTGTGCATCACCATGAAAATTAATTATTTGATTCTTTTATTTCCTGGTTCCCATTAGAATAAAAGCTGTGAGGACAAAATAGATGACAGGTAGGCTAGGGCAGCAGATGTTTGCAGAAGGAATTGTTCTGCTTTTATGCTCTTATGGTTGTCTCTGAGGAGGTGAATGTCGGTTACGAATATCACTTCACCTCTCAGCAGCTGAGGTAGTGTAAGCTGGGAAATTATTTCAGAGGACAAAGGTCCTAAGTCATATTGCAAAAGAATTGCATACATACCATCAAATCAGAAGATTGAGCAAGCACAGTTAAGAAGATGCATAGAGCTCTTCTGATTTGTCTTGGGTATGTTTTTATTCCACACAGAGATGTGCATAGGATACTTTGGGAAGATGTGTGCATGAGTGAAACAGTGTTTCCTACTCACACAGACGTATTTAAGAACCCACTCATTCACATCAGTGTTTCTTTGCCAGTGATGGTGATAATCCTGCTTCAGACCTGTAGGCTTGCTTGCTTCCCCTTCCCCTGGCTCCAGGAGACTGTGCTCCTGAGTGAGGTGCGCACTTCCTGTTCATCACACCCTGGCTATAGAAGCTGCCATGTCCCACACATCTGGCCTTGCTTTCTCTTTACCTCGCATGTGTCAAGGCAAGCTCCTCCACTTCTGCACCTGCCAAACCCAGGCACAACTACATGGTGAGCACTGCTGGCCTTGTGCAATGACCACCTGACCACAGAGAAAAACCAGCACCATGACCATCTACCTTGGGGAAAAATGCTTCTTTCCCCAAAACAAACTTTCTCACCTAAATCTGTTCTTAGCTGTCAGTTTCTCTCATCTGCCCTGAATGTAGATACTTCCAGAACACTCCAGTCAATTCTCCTATATCTCTCTGACAACTGTTTCCAAATTTCAAAAACATCTAACCTTGCATGCCTGACATTATTCAAATGCCTTCAGACATTCTTAATAGCTCTGCAACATTTCTCAGTTGTTTTTTTCCTCCAGTTTTTGAAGAACATACAAGGTTAAATGTGAAATCCCTCTCTGAAACAGCAAATCATGCACATTTCTTCGTTTTCTGCAACTCAAAAGGCACAACAAAAAGCTATTACTTAGGAAACCCAGTTAGCGTCCCTTTTGCTGTACCTGCTGCTCTCCTGGCAAAGGCTTTGCTGACTCACCAGCTGATTCACATAGGCAGCAGCAGCTTTATTTGGCTTCTGAGGGGTACCGCTGCGCCTGTGTGTGGTCCCCTGCAGCCCCAGGCCACACCTATATATAGCTGCTGTCTCTATCCCCAGTGTGGTCAGCCGGGCACAGCCTCCAGAGGCTCAACTGTGTGTCTTTTTGTCTAACAGCCTGAGAAGGATTTCTCATTTCTGTTTCATGGCCAATAGCTGCCTATTGGTCTGCTCTCCCCTTTGGTGAACATGCTCAGTTCCCAGGAAACCAGCTCAGGCCAAGCATCAATAACTGCACAGGCTCTTATTTAAATAAAGTCACTGGCCATAAAACATTCTAAAATAATTTACATGTATTCTGGTAAAATCAACAGGAGTTGAAGCTGTGGGGGCACATACTATCTTAGTTCAACTTTGTAAAATATTGATGTTGGCTTAGAATCGTTTTTCATACTACATCAGTCACAAAAAGAGAAGATAAACCTCTTTGCCAGATGGACTGCAATTCTTCAAACAAAAATAAAGGTATAAGGGAAAGCTATACAGTATAGAAGCAGAGTGGTATGTGTGTCTTGTTTTCATTTTATTTCCTTTTTAGTTTTTCTCTTCTGCTTTTCCCAGTTTGTAATGTTTCCACTACTTGCAGCTCCTGAACTGTTTCTTTAAATCTTCATCTCAACTACTTTTCTTAACTTAATAAACTACACAGCTGTTCAATTAATGGGAACGTTAACAAAGCTTGGTCCAAAATACCCTGAGCTAAAATTAAGGAATGGTAGGTTTAGGAGGTTAATTGTGCCCCTCACTTTTTACCTATTTTGTTTTAATAGATTTAGCTTACCGTGAGGCTTCTATTTCTGTGCACAAGCTGACACTGATAGGGTCCAATAGGGTAACTTGACGAGACACCCTAACTTGGCTGCCAGCTTTTTTTCTTCTGATCTGAGTTTGTCTCTCACAGAGGCTGACGAGAATGTCTCATGTCTCCTCATCCACTCAAGAAATTTGAGGGTGGTCTACTCAAATTACAACTCCAAACTGCCCAGCAATATCAAATGCTTGGATGAAATTGCCCCAGAACAAAATGTTCTAGGAGGCTGCTGCAGTTCTTCTGAGTTTCTGTATGTGGAGAAACCAGAAGGCTGGGAAAAACTGGTATTTGTAATAAGGGAATTAAACTGCATGGAGAAAAACAAATTGGAAACAGAGGTGTATATAAGGAAAAGTCATCAAACACTGACAACTACACATCTTTGCATTTGTTCTCAAAAGCAAAGTATATTGTCTGGGACTGGCATCCAAAACTGGATTTGAGGCAGCACTGGAAGTGATGGTGTGGGAGTGATGTTGCTTAAAGTATCCATAAGTAGAGGTATACAAATGCTATATAAGTGAGCTATAGATGTATTGAACACTATGTATTAATGCTTAATATCTGGAAAGTCAGCTTCTGGATGTCAGTTCCTCATGGGGAATGTCCTATTGTTGCCTTCTCCTGGTCTTAAAATTAAGAACCAAACACGGTTAGAGGGGAAAAAAGGGTTTTACCTCAGTATTTATTTAAGGATCCTCAGGTGCACCATATCCAGGCAGAATGCACTGAAATGCACCCCAGAATGCACACTGAAAATGCACACACACAATAGATCTCGTATTCAATTTATAGGCCTTGCAAATCAGCATATCTATCAAAGATTCCCCAATGAGATGCTCAAGCAAACCCCTCATTCCGAAGAATTCCTCCCTGCATGGGCCTATCTTAGTTCACAGGCTGTGTGCTAGAAAGGACGTGGGTGTCTGGGGCTTTCTGACCCCCAACTGCCAGGCTTCCAAGATGTTCAGTCTCTTGGCTTAATGGAACTTTGCGTCTAAGCTAGTTACCAGACTTGGGGAATTACAAGTATGTGAGCTAAAAGCACTAAGGATACATAAAAGCTGTATAAAAGTGTATATAAAAGGGGTATATAAAAAAGGCAAAAAATCATCATGGCATCACTGTGAAAATCCCCCCAACACTGGACACATTCAGACTCAAGGGCATGAAGAAATATCTGGAGAGAACCTGAGTGTAAAAAACTGCAGGGTCACAGAAAGATTCCCAGTGAAAGCCTTAACATGCAAAAACTTCAGTAAAAATCTCCACCATATTATTCTCTGTCTACTAAATAAAATAAGTTACCTGAATAACTTTTAAAAGGGCCATGGATGTCCTCACACAGAAAAAAATCTGTCATGAGAATATAATTTGCTCTGGTATCTTCTTCAGTCCCACTTCTGATTATTTAAGACTATTAAAGCAAAGCAGCAGCAATATCCAGGAAGAGAATACCCAATGGTTATAGATAAAAAGTAAGAGGGAGAAATTGCTGCTGCAGTTGTGTAATAAATAGTAAAATAACCAAAAAGAGTTAAATCCCATGTTTGTGTGTGTGTGAAAAATAATCTTGGCAAGATGCTCTGATGTCCTGTAGATGTATGAGATGCAGGTTGGTTCATAAATGAACTTTTTATCAAAATGGCGTGATCTTCCTATATGACAATAAAAGGCAGTGAATATATCAGCTGAGAACATCAGGAGACTTCATTTATAAATATAAAATATTTAGCGACTTTACAAGACTACTGATATATGCATTCTCTGATGCTCTTGCTGACAAAATTTCAGATGTGAAATAATCGGTAGCTCCAGAATTCATTTTGTAGGCAGAAAATTTGTTCTCTGGGTGCCTGAGCACCCTTCAGTATCCTGAGATACTCCAGACTTCAAATGCCAAGATGTGTTTCTCCCTCCCAGTTATTCTTTTGTGGAAGCCTTCCACTGAAAATGCAAACACCAGATTCTTCCCCTTCAGTACTCAGCTCCTTCCCCTCTGCTGCCAAATTCCTTACCCTGCCCTCCCTACTGGCTCCTCCAACATCTAGAAAACAGCTCCAAGGCATTGCTAATTTCACATTCCCGTCCCCAGAGAAAGGTTTCTTAACTGCACAGAGATAAACCAGGAGTGCTGGCTGGCAGTAAGGACTTCGGCCACCTCGGAAGCAAGATGGATTACCACCACAGAGTCTGTTGCTCTACCATGTCTTCAGGGGAATTCCTTCACAGCTATCCAGATACCACCAGCCTGCATAACCCATCTACAGTCCCTAAATATGAACTGTTTTTCAGATGCTAACAATTGAATGAAAGTTAAAAGTAGATTCAATTAAAGTTTATTCAAGATATTGTCTATTACAAATTATTATTATTATAGCATAGCCTCTGTCCATGACCATTATTTAGAGAAATCACACTAAAAATGCCTTGCACTCCTGTAATTGTCTTTAATTTGATTATCTCAAAATACTTTCTAAACAATTACATAACCTTCACAACACCTTGTAATTAAAGAATTGTAGAGTTTACAGTCAGGAAAACACAGAAGCACTGACAAGATAGAGCCAAAATTATCAAGTATGAATGATTAAATACAACAGTTTTAAGCCCTATTTATTTTAACAAGCTTTAAGTATATGTCTGTCACTAACTTTACAGAAACCAGAAGATGACATGAAGAATAGACAAATAAAGCTATTCTCTTTAACTGTATAAATCCATATGTAAATACCTGATTTCGAGCAATACCTTCTTAGGCTTAATAGTGGTTGACTGTGTTCTTTAGTCACAAAGCATGTGAAAGAAATCTTACATCTCAGAGGCCTACATGGAAACATCCCAAAGGATTTAACAAATGTGTTTTGCTGCAATGAAGCCATTTCTGGAGTGGACTGTGACAACTCCTTCACAGCTCACAGAGACTTTACACAGCAGTGTAAAAGATCAAGTGAAGAAAGTTGTACTGACCTGAGCCTGCAGGGAGAATCTGGATCAGAATATTGTAATTACTTGAGCTGCCTGAGCAAGAGGAAAAATGCCACTGATGTTTATCTGAGCTCTGAAATAATCAAGGTTTACTTTCATTTGCCATAGTGAATTTCAGCAGAAGCTTAAGTAGTAGCAAAATGTACATTGAGTTTGATTTTTCACAATACTTTAAATGTGAAATGTCTTTGTAAGATGCAAAGTAACTCAGTAGAGAAACTGTATCACTCAAATGACTAACCAACACTGAATTAATGTAGATGTTAGATAATAAATATGCACAACAAACTGTTCACAAGATATTCATGTAGTGAAAATATTTTCCAACTAAATTCACAAATACATACAGTAAATTAATGTGAGCATTTTGAGAACAGGAGAAAGAAAAGAATATGGTGACTAACTTATCTATCAGAAATGGCTTTTTATGCTGTGATTCAATTCTTGCATAAAATGTCATGGGATCAAGTGCAAAAATCAGCATATCACGTAACTAAAACATTAGGTGGTCTAAAATCCATTATAAAAGATACGCTTAATTTAGCTGACTAGCATGCATTAATACCCAAGGTTGATAACGTCCTAAATACTATTCTAGTAAGAAAAGAGCTGCATAGCCAGTGAGGAAAAGGCTGTTTCCTTCTGTCCTGAAAAGAGCTTAATCACTATTGCTACAACTGAAATAGCATTCACAAAATAGCTGAAACAAGATCCTTTACTTGGTGAAATCTAATAGTTGGCCAGTCTAAAAGAGATGAGTAGCAAGCAAGCCAGGCACACACTTCAGACATAAGCAAACTAGAGAAGTCTTTTGGTTTTGTAAAGTGACTTTTTTGGTCATTTTCTTACTATATTCAGAGCATAAATAGAAGATTGTGGAGCAGTACTGCTGAGTTCAAACAAACTCTATTACTCCACATCATTTATAACACACCTTATAAATACATCCATAACAAAAAACCACAGAGTGATAAATTTCCCAAGGAGGTTTAGAGTAACTTTTATTCACAGAAAACTGATACCAACAAACATGAGAAAATAATGTTAGGAGCGGTTGTCCATCAGCTGACATCTATAAATTTCTTAGGGTTAAATTTCTTAAAATTTTTTTGTATAAATTTCTTAAATAAAAAAAAAAATCCAGGTTTGTGATAAAAAAAAATGTGTTTTAAAAATAATAATAAAAAACCCTTTTCCATATGTTTTCATCTGGAAGGAAACCAAAGAGAAGCCTACGTGGTACTATTTCAAATGTAGTTAGTGTCAAATCTGTCAAAATACCTTGCATCTTGTTTTATTGTTAAAACAGATAAATTTAATGACTACTTATTTTGTTTTTAAATAAAAAATATGGATGATTTTACTGTTTGTGGATACCAGAGCAGATGTAAACTATGTATGAANCTATTAAAAAAAAAAAAAGTAAGATCGTGGAAGGTTCTGTATTCCATTGTTGCTACTAGACAAGAGCAGCAACAATCAGTTCAGCAATTTTGAGACTGAAATCACCTCCTCTTCCATCAAAAAGGATGGATTAAAAATTTCAAATTTGAAACTTTAAATGTAAGCTATAGTAGCCGGTACTTCTCACTTCCAGGTGTTACAAAACTGTACTTTCTAATAATGCATCTTAAACAAACTCACAGCAATCTCTGGTCTTCTGATCAGAGGTCCAGAGGCTCTTCCTCTACCCACATCTGCTGCAGTGCCTCAGTTCTCATCTGTTGCCTTCCGCTTATCAAGTTCTGGTATCTCTAGACTTGCTTACCGATGCTCTTCAGTTTCATCTATCCTTACTCCCTGTGGGATAGCTACTCAAGTCATAGCCCCTATTCTGATATTAAACCTCAAGCCTAGCTTGCAGTATTTGCTATTGTTCAATACTTGGCATCTCACAAAGCTTTAGCTGCTAATTTAAGCAGTCCCTCTCTTTTTTCAGCTGTTATGTATTTGCAATCCTGAATCTGTAATCAAAACAGTATTTGAATTGGAGTTTCTACAAGTGAAATCCAACAGGTCCACCCAACATAATGATTTTACTTCATGAGTCTTTATCTCTTTCCCTTGAGCAGCAATTTGCAACTAAACCTATGAGGACATTTAGGTAGCAACACTCATACATTTTACAGTTGGCTCTAAAAGCAGTGCAGGATTTATATAGGCCAATGGAGAACCAATTTTGTGAAATTAAGAAGTTGAGGATGACCCAACAAGTCTTCGATATTTTTGCATAATCTTCTACTCTAGAAAATTATTCCTGAATTTCCGTAGAAATATTTTAATGCATCTCTCTAAAATGTGTAACATTTAAAAGGCCTTTTGGCTATATCCAGTGTGTAAGTTTCTTCAGGACTGCTGTATACAAAAAAGAACAGTTAAGTAGATTGCAAATGGAGGCTTCAAAGTCAACAGAGAAATCAACAGGAGCTGCCCTGTGCGCAGCTCCTGTCATGGATTCCAATTTAAATAAATTATGCACAAGATAATATGATTCCATGAACTCATTAAATCCCCTTAATCCAGCAGTATAATATTCAAGTTGCAGTGGAATGCAGGTTATTTGGAATGGTTATACATTAAAGATAGCAGAAGAGGCTAAGCTCTAGAAGAGAGCTACGTAATAGAAGCAGATAGGCTACATGCAAAGGAATATGAAGAAAGGGATTAGAAAGAAAGTAAAAGCTTTTGCCATCAACTATCTTTACACAGGAGGGTAAAAAGAAATATGGCTGATAGGACTATAAAAGGTTGACAAGACAAGAAGGCAGGAAAAGCATGGCAGCAAATTCCCCATTAGCAGCAATAGCACAAATGGGAGATTGACTTGAAAATCACTGTACCTAAAGGAGTGACCCAAAGAACCCAGCACAGCAAGGACTTTCAGGAAGGGCACAAAAAAGACAGACTGATAGCCCAACTTACATAAAGTGTGCATTGCAAAGTATAGATTGCAATAAGAAAGGCTTTGGATAGGGGCCACAAAGTCAGCTGCACTTTCATCATCCTTGCAAATAATTTTTAGTGTTAAGTACCCATTTGGCTTTATGAGGAGTGAATTTTGTGGGAGCGTAACACCTCAGTTACTCTGCCTCTCTAGGCTCATTAGGGTTTCAGCAAAGTCTGAAGGTGCAAGCTGTTATACTTTAGCCATACAC
>WEIT01019320.1:13870-25362 GCA_013389985.1 Dryoscopus gambensis | reverse complement strand
AACCCCCAAAAAACAACAAGAGGGACGAGCCTGTCAGGTAATGAGAGTGGCAAGGAAGAAAATGTATAATGGGTCTTCAGAATAGCCCAGAGTTACTGCCTGTGTTGTACTGAGGTGGGACCAGCTCAAGACAAACCACCTAAACAGTGTATGTTTCATAAGTCACTGGCTAAGCCAGATGACACCTGCTGTGCAAAGAATTCAAATATTTTAACAACCTTATGCTAACCACTAGCTGGTGTATGATCTTGGAAAAAAGAAGTGCAGAATATATACTGAGCCTTTTTTAGCTGAGGAAAAGCATTTTTTTAGAAAGTAACAAAATAACTTCTACCTGGTAACTTTTGTCTCAATGACTTGTTAACATCTAGCTAGATATTGGAAAAATAGTGACAATGTAAAAAAAGACCAAAATAATACCAAAATAATAGCATTTATTGTCCACTTTTTATGGCATTCTCAGTGGAGTCATTTAAGGACTAAACAGACTAATTTGTCACTTACACTCACCTTGCACTGGACTCCTCATGTATGACTGCACAGGCTTTATAGCCTGACAAAATTGACTTTTGCTAAAAAGGAACAATTTTTGTCCTGTCAGTTCTTCTCATCACCTGGATGCAGTGTTCATGCAGCTTCATGCTCAGCCAAATCAGAAAACAGATCTAGACAAAACCCAGGAATTTGTGACAGCAAGTTTCCCACCTCCCCCTTTTACCAGACCACTCACACCAGGACAATCACTTTGCTTCAATATTTCTATTCACTCCAAGAAAGCCATTGAGGTGTTGGAGTGTGTCTGGAGAAAGGCAACAACGCTGGTAGAGGGTCTGGAGTACAGGTTCTGTGAGGAGTGGCTGAGGAAGCTGGGGTTGTTTAGCCTGGAGAAAAGAAGGCTCAAGGGAGACCTTATCACTCTCTGCAACTACCTGAAAGGAGGCTGCAGACAGGTAAGCATCAGTCTCTTCTCTCACATAACAAGTGATAAGATGAGAGAAAGTGGTCTCCAGTTATACCAGGGGAGGTTTAGATTGGCTATTTCTTCAAGGAAAGAGTTAGAAAGCATTGTAACTGTTTGCCTAGGGAAGTGGTTGAGTCACCATCCCTGGAGGTATTTAAAAGGTGTGTAGATATGATGCTTAGGGATCTGGTTTAGTTGTGGACATGGTAGTGTTAGGTTTATGGTTACACTCAATGGTCTCAGATGTCTTTTCCAAGCTATATGATTTAGTTTGTCTGCACACGCAATTGTTTTGCTCAGCTCCAGCTTTTCTTGACAGTGATGAGAACCATCTTTGCCACTGGCATAGCTGACATATTCCTGCCTGAGTAAGAAAGATCTGGAGAGAGGAATCGGTCCAGATGCCTGGCTCCAAGTACAGCCATCTAGGTCATTTGCATTTGTTTTCCAAAGCCTGAATCCACAGCCTGAAATGGAAGTTATTACGAACTGAAATTATGAACTTGAAAATGTGCTGTTGCTACGAACAGCCCCTTGCTTGGAGAAAATCTGGAGCACACATTAGGAATTCTTGGAAAGATGCTAAGCAGGTGGAAAGGAACATGGCTGCCAAACTGAAGCTCTTCATTTTCTAGCTTGTTTTACTGTTTTAATGTTCATCTCCCGAAGTTGTGGAAGGGTTCCCAAAGTCAGGTTTCTAATTATTAAATTATGTGCTCTAAAATCCATCTGTGTTTTTTCCAGGGATGTCACATGATCTAACAAAAGATATTCTCTCTTTTGGGAAGTTAGACTGTGATGATCACCACAACATTATAACTAAAAAAATATTTTTTTGTTGTTTTGCAGTTCAAAAGCCATGTCTGATGATGAGTTAAGACTGTGCATCTCACCTTGCGTCCCTCATGGTAGGGAATCCTGGTGAAGTGCTATGCACACGGACCTTTAAGAGTCATATTCCCACACCCTCCAGGGCATGTTCTTATAGGTGACACAACAGGTGACTCAGGTAATAAAATATTTACTGTAACGGAGAATGGGGTAAAGGAGTCCCTTTTACTGACAGTAGCTGGGGAGACAGCAGTCAAGCAAAGCATCTTGTAACAGTTAGGCCATCTGTGTTGCCAATGCCTGATGTGTGATCTTTGTTGGAGATCGTTTATTTAACAGAATATATGTTTAATAAGTCTCAGATGATACTAAGCACTCAGAAATAGATCTCTAAGAAGGGATTAAATACATAAATTACAGAAACACTCTGGTAAGGGATAATTTAAGAATAGAAGGGAAAGGAAATGTAATCACCCTTAAGGTCACAGCTAATGGCAAAATAAGATCTGTCTGTCCACAGTAGATGGCCACCAGATGCCAGGGAGATGATAGGAGTTTGATTTGGAGTAGAAAAAAAAAATTTGATTGGAAGAGAATTATAAAGAGGCACACAAGAAATAACCTGAGGAAGGGAAAGAATATAATAACATTGAACTGATTCAATTTGAAATGTAAAATATTTCTGGCAGTTCAAGGCTATCAGTACTTTCTGTCATACCTCCTCCACACAAATTTTTATCCATATAAACTTTATGGCCAGAACATAAAGAAAGGAAATGGTTTTCCTAGAGATGTCTTGGCTGTTCTGCAGCCCACTCTGTCATACCACCAGTTGTGGGGCTTTTTTAGGATTGCAGGAGCTATGGAAAGGGAAGGTATTGATAGTAGCGTTATCAGAGAGCAGGGTCTCGAAAAGTCTGAATGGAATGGGAACCTAGAGCTACTACTAGGCACTTGTGTCACCTTTTAGAAGTTCCTTTAATTTACCATCCTGACCTTGCATGGTCCAGAAATAACTAGGAGAGCAGATTTACTCATCTTCATACAGAAGTGCTCTAGCTCCACTTACACAAGCAATGCCAGCATGGGCACAGATAAGTGAAAGACAGGAGCTAACTGTGGGCATATAGTACCTTTCCCCTTTCCCAAAAATCCAAATCCCTATTTACTACTTGCAGGCAGCTCCCCTATCCAGCTGCTGCAGCTTTGGTCTCTCCTCTACTTTCTGTACAGAGAATTGAGATATCTGCATCTGACTTGTAATTCCCAAGTTATGGCACCTTAGAAACACAACTTCTAACTTCCAGACACTCATTACTGTTGAGATCTGGCTTTAGCCAGGGTACCTCACCTTTTAGGCCAATGAACACCTTTAAAGATCACAACAGTCAAATCACTTGACAAAAATACTGTTCTTTTGACGGTATTCCTGAATTCTTTGTAAATCAGCACACAAACCAATTCCATTTCTATCACAGAAATTGTTACTCCTAAACTTCTTTTATATCACTGAATTTTTTTTTAAAGCAGTACCAGGCGCTGCCTGAATGCACAGTTGCTGCACTAGAGGGAGTAGGAAGCTCATCTCTGCAATGGCCGCTGGGCCTGATGTGAGCTACTCGGGCAATGAGCTGTTTGAGAGGCCCTCGGAGTGAGCAGGTTCCCGACTATTGAACACTGAACTGTGAATCAGGCACATCATTTAAGATCAAAGCTCATGCTCTGTATGGGAACAAGGCTCTTCTGACAATCTCCACTTTGAACACTGCTAGTTGTTTCAGAATATTTCTTTCATTTAAAATCATTCATGTTTCATAATTGCTTGTTTCTGATCCAGGATCTGGGTACATGCTGTATCCATGCCTCACCTTATCATGATTTTGATTTTATGTCTTAGAACAAAATTAATTTGCAGTGTCAAACACCCTCTGACTTTGCTGCTTTGTATAGCAAACAGTCCTCCATACCAAAGACTTGCTAAAAATTTCTCTTCTAAAGATGAAAAAAAGCACTAAAAGATTAGTATAATATGTTTCTGTCCTTAAATTACAGGCAAAATGACCCATGCTATATCAGTTACAAAAACTTTTCATAGCTGACAGGCATGGTTTAATCACTACTAAGAAGCATCCACACACTTTCATCTAAAATGCTCTAACAAGAGTTTTTCTTAAAAAAGAAAAATCCATCAAAATTCTTGAAGGAATCAGTGACGGATAAATCCTCGTGTATGTCTTTTTTCCTTTACTGTGTCAAACGGATGTCTGCATCTGGAAAATTGTAAATGTGAAAAAGCAGTAGCGCATAACAAAGAGAAGGGATAACTTAAGAAACTGCTTCTCATATATTGTTGCAGTAACTGTAGAAGCAGATCCTCTATGACATCAGTAGGAAATAATGCACTTCTAGTCACAAAAGCTATATATATTATCTACAAATCACAGGGCCAGAGTCAAAATTACTGTTATGGTAAGATTCCCATGTCTTCAACCATTGTAGCCTCTTTTACAGTTTCAGATATTTTCTAGATTTTAACCATCTTCTTTTGCCTGCTTCCCTTTCACATTACTTTCTGACCAGAAGGCAATAGCAGAATTGTCTGCTTTCACTTCTTTGCCATCCCTTCACCTCTCCCTCCATGCCTGTTTTCAATTGTGATATCACTGTCTTTTTCTCTTGCTCAGTTTTTTGACTGTTTGACTATAACATCTCCATACTGTCCTCATGCCTTTCTTCTCTCTCATTCTTAATCCTGTACTCCTCTCCTCGTTCTTTCCTTTCTACTTTCAAGCAGCTCACAGGCTCCGTTACCCCAGAGCAATTGTATCATAACTACCTTTCCACAGACCCCTATCTTCTCCTTTGGGACATGCAAAGCATATAGCCTGTTTCCTCATTTCTAGTTCTCCATAACCCATAACCTCCTAGAAACAAATGAAAAATGCCATTAGTCTAATTAGTTTGGGGTTTCAAAACTTTGAAGTGTTAACTAGTGGGCATAATTTTCCAGGAAAATCTGAAAGGGAATAAGTCTGATGAAGAAGAACTAGAATACCTAAAAAAGGAACTCTCTCATAAAAATATTGAAGTGCTTGGAACTAGCTTTGCTTTCTTTTACAATGCTGTGTGAATGCATGAGGGAAAGATATTCCCATTCCTCCATTTCCCTCTGCTCTCAAGATGAGTAAAAATAGCCAAAACCAACTAACCTGTGTTATAACATTGGAGGGAAAGGGCACTCTACATCTTTGTGGACATATAATCAATATTTTGATTTGCCAGTATTACCCAAATCTATTCAATGCAAGCTCTGATTTGGGAAGCCTCTTCTTCTCTTAAGACTGTAGGGCACATTTAAAACCCCTTTTTCTTTAATAAATGTGGAATAGTTCAATTTATTAGTTCAATTTATTAGTCCATAATTATTTATGTAAAAACTGTCCATAGGAAAGAAAATAGAAGAATTTTGAACTTATTCAGACACTTCCAAAGTTATTTATCTCTATGACATTGGATAAGTCACTTGAACTTTCCCTTCCCAGTTTCCTCAACTGTAAAATGAAATTTACACAACTCGCCCATTTTTGAGATGTCTGGAGGACATGTACATTCCAAACATTCCACGAAAAAGTCTGCCTCATTTCCCTAAAGCTGTTTTACCAGCTGTACCTATCACTTAAAGGTAGATGAAACTTCTGTAAATAAAGTTCACACAACTCCTTGAGACCTTGCATTAAAAAGTAAGAATTAATTGCTGATGTAGAATTTCTTTTACCCATCTGAAAGAAGCAAGATGGATTTAGCTCTGTTGGCCCACACTAGGTCCTTCGTTTGAGATCCATCAGAATTGTGACTCTTGAGTTTCATAACTGGAAAAAAATTGCCATGTACTATCACGTACAGATATGTCATGCAAATGAAGGAAGAAAATGTAAGAATAAAAGATATGCCATCAATCTTCTGAAAATGATAAATGCAGATTTAAGAAATAGTGAGTTTCTTTTGCTTTCAGCCTTACTTTAAATTATACTAGCAACCTCTTCTGAGCACTAGCGTTACTGCATGTCTTAGATTTCCCTTCCTTACAGCTGTAATCATAATCTTGACCATTAATGTGCACCAATCCTGAGACCAGTTACTCTGCCACATACTCAGGCCAGTTGGTATGGTGGGGAGAACTCCCCTCAAACAACTGTGTGATCTCCAGCAAGTCCCTTTCTCTGAAAATGGTGTGCCAATGCCTAACACAAAAGATATATATCAAACATCACAACAGTTAAAGCACTCCTGTAGTGCTACTCAGGATCAAACAATCTGACCACAGAGTGCTGCTGCGCATGGTCCCACAGAACTGAGCAGAGGTAACCCTTCAATCTGAGTCCAGTAGTACCTGTCTGAGTATTTCAAAACTAAGAATCAAAATTTGAGAAAGAGTTTGGCTTAGACACCTTGAACGAAAAAATGAGCTATTTTTTTCTTCTGATTATAGTTTTGAAATGTCATGTCAATTTCTCAGGTTTTTTTTCCCAGCCAGGAACGCTGGAAGTCAAACTGAGATTCAGTTTCCAGGAGCAGAGAATCTAATAAAATATCACATGATTTGTGATTAAATAACCATGTCTGCCATCTCTGCTGCTGTACTGTCTTCTCTAAAACTGAACAGCATTTATTTATATGAATTGCTGTGTTGGGATCAGTTGGCTTATTCATGAAAGTGTTCCTGATCCTATACAGTATATACATATCAGACAGGCTTTCCCTTTGAAACCAAGCATATTTATATCTATTTGCCAGCTAAAGAAATACAAAGTGCTATTGAATACTTTATTAGGCAGGAAACTCTCTTGCCTCTAAAACTTATGTATAATATATCCCTGAATACATTTAGAGAATAATTTTTGTCAGAAATGGCTAAATGCTGAGACACAGAACAGCTAACTGCTGCTGTTAGTCTGTTTTTCTTACTTATGAGTATTTATAGAGTATGTTTGCCTCCAAGGTATCATCATCGTGCTTGTAACTCTGTTTCAACGACCCAAAGAACAAGAAGGAAAAGACCCTTAAGTATTCCCCCTCATCCTGCATGGGGCCTTCAGCTAACTGCAGGTACCAGGACAGGGTGGGAACTGAGGCGCTAGAAAGCAGCTTGGCAGAAAAACACCTGGGAGAGCTGAGGCACAACTAGATGAACATACTCAGCAATACACCCTTGCAGCAAAGAGAGGCAACAGCATCCTCGGCTGCACTAGGCAGAGCCTTGCCAGCAGGCTGAGGGAGGGGATCTTTTCCCTCTCTTCAGCACTGGTGAGACACACCTGGAGTGCTGTGTCCACTTCCAGGCTCCCCTCTATAAGACAGACATGGACATGATGGAAAGAGTCCAGCACAGTGCCATGAAGATCATTAAGGGTCTGGAACATCTCTCATATGGGGGAGATGGGGAAGTGATGCTGTCCAGTGGCATGCCCTTTGTTGGAGGGGACTCAGCGTCCTTCCTGCACATGTCCCCATGAAGGAAGCATCTCGGCAGGGAAAAATGCGAAAGGCGGACTCGCTGGCTGGCTCCTCGTGGGGGGAGGTATGCTCAGACAAGCCTGGTGTGTGCCTGGCGTCACCCACAGGTAAAGAAGTTGAGAGGGACCTTTCAAGTGCGTTCCAGTACCCTTATTAGCTGCAGGCCCCAAGGACAGAAAAGGCGGGAGCAACCTTGTGCAGGGGATTTTAGACTGGGATAATGGGGTGGAGAAAAGGGGAATAACCAATAGGGTACAGCCAAAGGGGAGGATACAATGTAACATTAACCTATAGGGAGAACAGGGAGGCGGGAGTTACAGCTAGGAGACAATGAGGGACCGAGCACATAGAACTTTCTAGACTGGGGGGATGCGGCTTGGATCTAAGTGCTGCCCATGGGGGTGTGGCTTAAACCTCTGAACCGCCCACAACCCTTCCCCGGAATTACTCTCCTGGGTGGGGAAATCCACCCATTGGATGGTGAGGGTCTGGTGGTTGTTTGATCGCCACAGCCCAGAAGTGGGCTGGGCCACCGCAACAGGGAAGATGGAGCTAGACTCTTCTCAGCATTACCCAGTGAAAGGACAAGTACACAAATTGAAGTACAGGATGATTAAACATAAGAAAAAGATGTTTTATTGTGAGGCTGACTGAGCACTTGGAAGAGGCTGCCCAAGGAGGTTGTGGAG
Source organism: Dryoscopus gambensis (assembly GCA_013389985.1). Lineage (NCBI taxonomy): Eukaryota > Metazoa > Chordata > Aves > Passeriformes > Malaconotidae > Dryoscopus > Dryoscopus gambensis. The sequence continues at coordinate 17,367 of WEIT01019320.1, read as the reverse complement.
TCTCCATCCTTGGAGATATTTGAAAGCTGACTGGATACATTCCTGAGCAACCTTCCCTACTTGATCTTGCTTTGAGCAGGCAAATTGGATCAGATAATGTCCAGCAATGCCTTCCAACATTCTATGGTTGCAAGAGTCATAAGAGTGGAGTACAGATTTCTAGTTCACTGAAGTGAGCCTTACTGATTTAGGAAGGCAGATGGTGACTGTTCTGCTCAAAGGTGTAAAGAATCTCATTTTAGAATTTGAATTAAGGGAGAGTAAAGAGGCCAAGCACTTGCAAAAATCCTCCATTTATAGGGTCTGTGGAGTGAAAAGGGAGTTACAGCTTGCAAGTCATCCTGGAAGTATACCAGAACTCCCACAACAAAAGAAAAGTGGGCAATTAGAAGAGAAAGATATTAAACCAAAAAGGGTCATAAGAGCTCTGTGTTTGAGAGGACACAGTCAGAGTGCAGTTTCACATTACAGTAGTAATTCTCTCACAGTTCTACATTTAAAAATAACATCACTGTCATAAGGTTTCTTAGAGGCAAAGTTTCACATTAGGTTGCCAGTGAAGGGGACAAGCCTGTCCTTTCCCTCCAACATTTTCTCCTTCTTTCTTTCTATCCTCTTCTAATTAGTGCCATCATTAATTATACCAACTCATTGATACAACAGAATATTGAACTACCAAGAAAAAAAAAAGATGACTGCATTGGTGCAATTTGATGACTTTGATGCTCCCTGTGTACATGTGGTTGCTAGAGCCAGTGCCAGAAGGAATGAGGAAACACAGCTACAATAGGTAAAAGCAGCAGTAACATCCAGTTTAACCACATGCTCAATTGGATACCACTGAAATTTATCAGATGTGAAAAAGAAAATGTTATTTTACATAATCTCGACTGTATGTGAGTTATTGCTGAAATCAGGCATTCTGGCTTGCAATACCACCTCACACCCTAAGGCAGAATGTTCACTGTGCAGCAAGGTCACTGACAATATCTATCAAGACTTAGAGAATCCCTAAAAGACCTAAGCAATGAAGGGCACAAAAGTATTTTCAAACTGTTGTAAATTTCTATCTGTCATTGCAAAAATCCATTCCACAGACAAGAACAGCTTTGTCTGAATTTACCACCAGTTGATGAATTGATATGAATTGATGGTGAAAAGCTATCTATAATTAAAATTCAGGATTGCATACAGCATTTGCCCTTACCAGAACCTGTTGTGTCAGATAAAACAACAGCTCATACAACCGTACTTGAATTCTAACATAAATTACATTTTGTATCAATACACAGAGCATATTTTAGAAGATCTCTTGTGTGGGCATCTCTAATGGCATCTTATTTGTATGCAAATACAAATCTTACAAATCTTACAAATCTTACAAATCTTACAAATCTTATTTGTATAATTGATGATACAGTGAGGAAATACCAGGGGTTTTTTTTCTACTTGAAAGGCTCCCCCCCTTATTCCTAGAAATGTAAAAGAAAAAAAAAAAAAAAAAAAAAAAAAAAATTTAAAAAAAAAATCCAATTTTTTTCTACAAAATAAAGATGAAAATCCTTCAGAGGTCTCACCTATTAAACAGATATTTTTCTATACTTAGCAGTTTTTACCAGTTATACTGCAGCCTGATCACTGAAGACAGAAAACGAGTTAAAGAGATATGAAGATATTCTCCTGAAATACACAGAAAATGAATGGTAAGCAATCTCTTCCACAACTAAGTTCAAGAAAGAATTGCACTCAGTTCACAGTTAAGAACAGTGTATTTTCAAATAATGAGGTGGGACCCTGAGTAAAACAAATATGAACTACTTGGCTATATTTAAATAGTGATTTGAAGTTCTAGGTCAGCTGGCTTTACTTACTGGTGGAAAAGAACAGGTGGAAAGGATAAAATTCCAATGTATCAGCAGAAAGATTTCCTGTTGGTTTCCCAAAAACCCAATACTCAACTAATCTACAAAACGAAGTTAATACAACCCATATAAAGAACTGGAAAATTCTGTACTAAATGTAGCTTGGGAATATCTTGTTAATAAAATGTACAGAACTGTGTAAATGGCTGAAAAAAAATTCTTGCTCTAGGAGACCAATCTGCTAGATTGATGGGTGTTGGGATGCTAATACTGTTATCAGAGAGGAAGCTACCTGGCAGGAACAAACTACGCTGCTATAGAGTGAGCATTTTGAAATTGCAGGACCAAAGTTGAAAGACAGGCTGAGCTTTCTGCTGTTGAGAATGAAAAAGAATGCTTTATTTTGGCAGTATGTAAGTTTGAAAATAAATTATTTTTAGCCAAAATGGAAATTGACAATGACATTGCCGTTTCTTTGATTTCAGAGGGACAGCATAGTAAAATATTGTCCTGGTTTCAGCTGGAGATAATAATAATAGTCATCATCATCATCATCATCATCATCTTAGTAGCTGGTACAGTGCTGTATTTTAAATTTAGCTTGAGAATATGAAAAAACATTCAGAAAGGTCCTCCTAGTACCAATGTATTTTCTTCTCTAAGGGGTTTTTAGAGTCAGCTTGCCTAAACAGCTACTGAACTGGGATGGAAAATTTCTGGACACATATTGTTTTGACTAAGTTTCTTAATATTTAAAATATGGATAATAAATTTCAGTTAATTTCCAAGCATTTCAAAACATACAAGCAAAAATTGATACATCAGAATTACACAATAAAGATAAATATGGACATTGTTAACTAAGCAACTTCTTGAAACTCCTGTTTCTAGATGAATAAGTTACATGTTGTAAAATACAATTTCAAATGATGCCTCTGATAAGCAGTTACAGCCATAGAAAAATAGACAAAAATTTTAAAATACTGCAATTAAATATGAGAGAAGTTTAGTATGAAGTGGTAAAATACCAATTTTTCTGAAAAACTGGCTGAAAGCAACAAGAGTTTGACCATGCAAAGTTTAGTGTAGTCAGAAATACCACCTTTTTCCTGTAATCAGTCTGTTTTGGGATGCCATTCCATGAAGTGTTGCAAACTAATAAAAGAAACCAAAGAGGAAGACCCTTTCCCCTTTCCAAGTTTCAACTGGCCCCTTCCTCCCATTCAGACTGATTGCTGTGCTGTCTCTGGCACTCCTCAGACCCATCTGTGAGTGAGTTTTCTGCCAGACCATATTAAGTCCTGCACAGCTTTTTGCCACAGGATTGAAATGCATTGGCTGATAGAGGAGTCTGATGTGTGCAGTGCCAGAAAGGAGTGAGGGTCAGGTGTGGAGAGAGGGTTTGGGGGGCAAAAAGAATGGAATGGGATGAAGCAGGGATGCACATGCAGCTATAAATCCCATCTCTTGGATACAGCAACACTAGAACATGAAATGCTAATGTTTTCAAGAAACATTTTCAAAAGGGACCAGAAGGATTTCAGTTAAGTGGAGGAGAGAGAAAAAAATTATTTAGGTCATTAATGTGGTTCTCTTAGAAGCAAGGATCTGGAAACAGGAACACTTTACTTCTAG
>WEIT01019318.1:11309-39750 GCA_013389985.1 Dryoscopus gambensis | reverse complement strand
TTAGCAAAATCCTTTCAGGAAGACTCCTTTAATGCTCAGTTACAGCTTCACTCAGTAGGTAAGAAATTCCTTCATAATACAGGTTCAATTTTATTTATATTGATTTTGGTCAGAACTTCTGTCTCAGGTCAGATTTTTTCATGCGAGCATTTTGGCTTTAAATATTAGTGACAGGCTTTTCTTTAGACATTTCATCTAAATGACAGCAAACATTAGGANAGTGCCCTCTATGTAATGTAAAAGTTATCACACAACTTAGATTTAGAGAATTCTTTTTCTATAAAGAGTGATTTTCAATGGAAAACACATGCAAATTTCTGCTGGAAATAAGAACAATTTTCTATCTGTCTAACCCTGAGTGTCACTGTGGCGTTAGGTTAACTTTGTTAAAATGTATAGGGATTCTTCATTCCTATGACTTCGTATCCTAATTTTGTACACTACCAGTTTGATCCTTACTATTTAACCATTGCACAAGCACATATACATTCAAAAGTAAATGTTCTTAATAGTAATAGCTGTGGAGAAATTTCTGTATTCAAGGAAATAAAGTTGGTATCATGTTAATTGCATCTGAGAAAAAAAAATCCTCCTATTTTAGGTGGGACACAGACAAAGTCACATTCAGGTTTCCAAGACTGCCACACATATATTTCAAATATTAATAAAAAGAGATAAAAATATTCTTGTATCAGAGTCTTGGTACAGTTACACAGTTGTCCTCTGTGACTGGCTTTTGGGAAGGCAGTGAGGGTTGTTTGTTAAGAAAGCACATTCATTTAACATCTGAAAACTCTGTATTTGAACATATTTAAAATTGAACCAAGAAATTTAGGTTTCTATATTTTTAACCAACATAAATTTGGAATTCCTCAGTGTGTCCAAACATTAAAAGATAGTGCAGTAATGCCTAGGAAAGGGCAGAGTTTTCAGGGTATGCAAACCTAGGCAAGCAAGAAATTGGGACATGTGGACCCAAATTCAGGCCACATGGACTCAGAAAGTTTCTGCTTCTATTCCAGGACTACCAGGCAGTGAAAGGACATAATTTATGAGGGATGGTGACAGACTTTTTCTCAATTAATACAGTAGCCAGGCCACATAATGCTATGTTGCCCTACATAAAAGGAACTATTTTTCCTGAGAACAGTTCATTTCCTCATTTACGTCTTCACCTGCATTTCTGTAGTGATTTTGAACACAAACTTGTAACTTCCTAGTATCCTATATAATCATATATAATAATATTTTATGGTTAAGCAGATGAAGGAAGTCGCTTGCTTCACACTGAAAATAAATTATGCTAAAAGAGCATAAACACTGATTGCCTCTCATATTGAAAAGGGAGCCCTTAAAATTAAATAGGCAACATCTAATTTAAGCATAAATAATCTATAAATAGAAATTGCCTGCAGTGTATACTTATCCCAGGATCTTCCTGTTAAGTGGTTATAATGGGTATGGTAAGGGGGATCACAGAACCAGTAATGCTGATGCTCATCCCAGCCATTTTCCTTACTGGACTCTGTGATATCCTCTCAGATTTACCAGTGTGCCTCATTACTTTCATCCAAGAAATCCTGTAAAGAAATATGAGGATGTGCCTGATGCATCTCACAGACAGGGAGTCAGCTGCATGTGCTCTTCAGCTGATCTACACACACGTAGGAACTTCAGCACCTGTGAAACATCAGCTTTGTTGAGCAGGTACAGCGTGTATGCAATCGATACATCTGGGATGTGCCAGACCCATGCATATGGACTATACACTCAATATATGCATATTCAATATGCGGCCATTTGATAAGGGTATGTGACATCCAGAAGGCTGACCCAAAAAAGGAGCAGGAAAAACATTTCTGCTACTAAGGTTGAAGAAGGGACCTGTGCACATGGTAGCTCTATGATTACACTTCCCTAAGTAAAACTACTCAGTCAAAAAAAGATCAATAGCAACAAAGAATTAATAACTAGACAAATAATTAATCTGATCATAAATAACCTTTTCCTTGAGCTTTTACGTGTGAAAGCGCCTCATAAGTGCCCAAGTTCTTTAATTAAATTTTAGGTTTTTTAGTTGGATTTTTCACTGTAAGACATATTCTGTGATCTGTCTTAGAGTAAGTGAATAGCAATTTTTCATAAGAAGAGGTTACCAAGACTGGGGACCACATTAAAATTTAGTAACAATTTAAAATCACAGTTTTGGGGTGGACTACCTGGTACTTTTTTGGATCTTAGTGGGGTTTTTTTTCTGTTGTTAGTTGGTTTGTTGTGTTTATTTGTACTAGGAAGAAATGATTTGGGGTTGGGTAACAAAAAAATGAGAAAGTAGATACTTTTGTGACCTAGAATTTTACTTGCTTACTCCTTTTTAGGATTACAGTGGTAGTACACACACATTATGGTTACTCAAGAGCATATGCTGTTCCTACTCTATATTTGTATTTTCAAGTACCACAGTCCCTGCCTGGGTTGCCCTTATCCCTATTCCCTCTGCTTTACCTCATCGTAAGGCAAGGAAGGCCAAGCAATAACACTATCACAGTAATATACTAGAGATTCCAGCTGTTCATAAAGAAAATTTTGATGAAAGCAGATGAACAGGTTGTATGATACCAGCTCCAGTATCAAGGTCCTATGGGAGTCCTATTGGTCAATATCAAACTTAGACATGCCATTGCAAGGTGCTTCATAGCTTTTAATCAGGAGTAGTAGATGTAATGAATAATACCAGGTTTCCAATTAAGAGGATGCCTTTTTCCTACAGGTGGTGTTTATGGTAGTTGGCACTTGCTTTGATGGGCTGATTGACGCCACAGCTCAGAGCGTGGTGTACATGTGTTCTGTAAGCAGCCTGAACTAGTGGGCATCAATTTTGCTATGATAACTTAAACAATTTATTTATTTGAAAGAGGATGAAAAAACCAATATATCCTGCAAATGGCAACAGTATGTATTACTGATTAACAACTGTAAGGTAAAAAAGAAAAACAGAAGAGTTACACTGACTGGAAAATAAGCTAACTAGAATTTTGAAAGTTAAATTTCTAACTTCTAAATAGAATTCTGTGATAAAGAACAGAGTAAATGTAACTTTCTGAAACTTATTTCAAATACCATTTTCAGAATTCAGAAAATATACAAATAAAGTACCAAATATCTGAAACTTGCATTTATTCTCCTTAGATTTACCTGAAGCAGAATTCAAGCAATTCTTTTCCTTTGTCACCTTATGACAAAAAGAGCATATAGGCAAAAGGAGCCAAGACAAGGTCACAACTTGCTTGCCTTGTACAAAGCACTTTTTTAATACCTGCTATTCACTGATTCATCAAAAGTTGTGGGACTCCAGTAATGTAATTATTACACAGCATGCAAACAATTATATTGAGCTGAGACGGGAGCAGCAGAAGGAAGTGGATATTATCAGTCAGAAAGTTCCATCTTACATCCCACTATCCTTTTTTCTTCTAAAATCCTGACTCTTTGGAGGGCAAATACATTTCTCTCCATGCCTAATCTTCATAAGGTACAAGTTAACTCATCTAATACCATCTGTGAAGAAAAGGAGGTGAAAGCACAAAAGGTGTCACCAGCATACTGATTAAACCCACCCTACTTTTTATGCGCTCTTCTTTCCCTTGAGCCTTACCTGATAATAAAGGGAAATGACCAAAGTACGACTCTTAGAGGGCACAGGGGAATTGTTTCATGTTCTCCACTGAAAACGTGAAATTGTCTTTCTTTGCTAGCATCTAGTATTATCTATACAGAATTTTGCAATACTGAGCTTAATTGGCACAGGGTAGAAAATCGGTATAGGGTCCTAACTTCTGCTCATTAGAGGGAAAAATTGTAAACTGAGGACACAAGCACCATTTCTGAATATCAAGGCCTAATAAACAACATATCTGTTTAACAGGTGCTATGGAGCTTCAGATTACTGCAGCAGCTCACATTCCTGTCTTTAACAACCTTCCATCCCAAAATGGAGATGTGTGAGAGAGCAAATATTAAACTGTTACAGCTAAAAAGTCCCTTCTGAAACTGTTTTCTTGACAAGTCAATTATGAAAGCACGAACATGACATGTTTCTAAAACAAGCATCGTTATCACTGATTATATATCTTGAAGTTAAACAAGGACACCACAGGCACCATAAAGAATTTACAAATTAAAAACTTCTTTCTTTCACATCACTACTTCAGGTACAGGCCTTGCTTGCTACTCTGAATATCACCTGAGACCCAGTCCTGCTTCTTTTTTGTATATGGATTGAGGTGGTGATTTATAAACTGTGGGCTCCTTATTCTGCTGTATGGGCTTTTTTTGGTTTTCTACTGTTTACTTTTGGAATAAATTCCAAATCAATACTAACATAACACATGTACTTCTAAGGTCTATGTGTGTCTGTAGAACCACTAGTGAAGAAAAGAATTCACATATCAAAGTGATCTTCAGCAGATATTTTCCTTTTACCTTTAATAACTGACAGCTTTAATTATTACTGATAACAATGAATGAGACAATAGATGAATGGACAATGAAGTGAAGAAATATAATAATTCTTGTGTTGATTTCTTCAAACAGTCCTATTAAGAAGCATATATTAAGCTTGACAGTAATGTTACAGACAAAATGTGGACTATATATTTGGTGTGGACCTCTGGTTAATTAACAGTTGGTGAGTCCATTCTCTCCTACACACAACCATGCAAAAAATGGCACAGAAAGAAAATATTTTCTTATAAATTTTTTACAAAATTTAGCTAATAAGGGAATTTCTTCAAATACCACATATATGTATTGAAAACAGCAGTAACAAACAATGTAGATTTTATTCCTGAATCATCAGAATCTGAGATGCTCAGAATCTTATGAGACCTGCTCTTCCTGAGTCTGAATATCACCAGATTTTTCTTCCTAGGAAACAAGGTCACTTCTATAAAATGCTTGGAATTAATGTTGTATACCTTGATTATAAAATGATCTGATTTTTTGAGGAAGACTACTGCATTACAACATCACATTGAGAGACCAGATTTAACGAGGTTAAAAAGAAAAAAAATCACACCATCATCACAATCAGTCAGTACAAAATGGCTTTGAATTCCCCATTCCATCTTTGACTCAACAGCAAACCAGAGGCAACAATCCAGTTCCAAAATGTGGAAAAGATCGTGTTGCCATGATTTATTATAGGTAAAATTAAATTTTTTGCCAGCTTACCTGATTGAAAGAGAATGAAATATCACTGCAAAGCCCAGCATCCAAAAATAATATAAGGTATGTCTCCTCCTGAAACAGTCCAGATTTCCATCCACGAAGCCTTACTAATTGATTGTAATTTCTGTATTCTCGGTGGAAAACACAGAGACCTTTCCAGAATCCTCTCTGCTTCTGCCTCCGCTTCCTGTTCTCAGTCACTCTATGGTACCCAACGTATATGAGAAAACAGCTTATTATGCGGAGGGGGGCCGGGGAGGGGGATGCAGGGGCGCAGTGACGAGCCCGCAGCACCTGACGTGGCAGCTCCACCTACTGGTGGCGATCCCGAGCGCGGAGCGAGCGCAGCCTCCCAGCCTGCTCCCTCCCGCTCTGCTCTGACCTGCACTGCCAAAGCTCTGGGGAGGGAGTTCCTTCAGGCAAGGAGCAGAACAGACCGACAGGACCACGCTGATTACTGAATAACCCTTTAAAATACCTTTTTCTTAAAATAATTAAATTTAAAACCAGTTGTCTGTATGCATGTGAAGGGAGGAATGTGTAAATAACAGAGCACAGATACTGACTGCCTCCCTACCTAGTGTATGCAGAACTTGCTGATTATCTTGATGCTTTCTTATTCATTAAATACTACCATGTATTTTCGGCACCATGTTGATGTTTTTCAAGTGTGTGAAATGTACTATGCTTATGTAAAAAGCAAAGCTCAAAGTCTTTCCCTTAGACAGGATTCCTGGGCACATGCAGATTTACATCAGCTTACCTAGGATTCCTCTGGCCATCCTGGGAAGAATTATTAGAGCAGTGGCTCCAGCACCACCTGCTCCATGGGCAGCAGTATTGAGTGAATAATGTCCTTCAGGCAGCATAGTGTTTTGTCCTGCCTGACAGTTTGAGGAGTATTGTGTCTGTGGAAAGCGAAGTGTAGAAATACTGAGCAGTGTCAGCAAGTGTGTGCAATATATTGACTCATAGCCTTGGGGTTATGAGGGCTGCTACAGATCCCACCTAAGTGAAAATCAAGCTACCAGCTTTGTTCAGTTATGTGGGATTTAATAAACAAACATGATTCCACAAAACAAGAATAAATGAGTATAAGAAGCAATTAATATTCTGCTTTCTTGTAGGCCCTGTACTTCCTATAAATGCCTTTTCTGCAGAGCTTAGAAACAGCCCCGTTCTCTGGCCCCTGGTCACACAACTTGGTTTTGGAAGCAAAGACCCTATGGCAGCCAGCATGTATTCACTCTGATGGCCCCTACCAAGTCACAACTGCACAAAGCAGTAGGAGTAGTGATAACTGCCTACAACTCATGTCCCCTGTCCCTCATATCAATAGATATCCCCTTTCAGTTAGCATTTATCTTAAAACATTTCTGTCAGTTTGTGAGTAGTCCTTTTCTTGGGAACGTCCGCATTTGGTATCAGAATCACTGATCTGTACTGCCAAGATTTGGAGAAGGCCTTCTTTGATCTCCTTCTTGAGTTCCTGGTGATTCTTCTTTATTTTATCTTCCAATTTCTGCATACGTGTTCCCACAGCTGCAATTCTTGCATGTGTTGGGCCATGCAGGGTATCTGCATATGCTTGAAGCTTCTTCGCCATATCCTGCACAGTCTCATTTGCATTGTAATTCAGTTTCATTATTGCTAAAGCAGAAGCATATTCTTGTGGCCCAAGTCGTATGAGTCTCTGCCACATTGACGGATTAAGTATGACCCGCTCTGGACTCTTCAATCCTGGGTCATCTATGAAGACAATCTCTACCACTACTAGTTCTCTCAGGTGTTGGATCCCTTATTCTTTGGTCTGCCACTGGGTTTGCTGCATATAGAAATCATCTCCACACAGATATCTGTCCCTTACACCAGACAAGACCCACTCCCAGAGACTGGCAGAGTCAGTCCCTCTTATCATCCTTTGGTCGATAGCTGGCTCCCGTGACAAGGATCCCAAATGCCTTGCTTCAGTACCATCCAGCATTACTTCATCACCAGCAGCATCCCAAATACGGAGCATCCAACTTAGTACGGATTCATCAGGCCGTCGAGTGTAGTCCTTTCTCAGGCTGTGAAGGTCCTTTATGGACAGAGACTCAGTAATGGTTTCTGTGCCTGAGTTGGTTGGTGGCTTTGAGGATCCTTCACCTGCATCATCATCATCTTTCCCCGGACGATCAGTTTTGGTGGTGTGCTTTTTCCTCATGACAGGAGCCACCATCAATGGCTTAGGCACTCCATCTGGTTTGGGCTTGCTGTCTGGTTTGGCTGCAGCCTGAGTGACTGGGGTGTCTGCAGGCTTTGCTGATTTATCTTCCTGCCCCTCTACCTTTACTTGCTGCAGTGTGCGATAGGCACATGCCAACGCCCAACATATTGCAATGAGCTTTTTCTCATTAGAATTATCATTATATTTTTCTTTCAGATATTTCCCCACCTCAGCTGGTGTCTGAACTTGCTCAGGGGGAAAATTGCAAAATATTGGGCCAGAGAATTTCTTCAGGGTTTGGCCCATCTCCTCCCATTCCCCACACCACTCAGGATTTTCCACCCCTGGGTCAGGTGACTCAGCAGTCACCCTGAAATCTGAGTTCTCATTCTAGACAAGCTATGAGACATACAGAGGAAGTCTACCAGATTAAATACCAGGAGGAGGGGAAACTGGACATTCTCAAAAGATAACTTATCAAATTTAAAGGGAAGGGAAACCCTATCTCCTCCTCTAACAATCTGGGTGCAATTACTAATAAATTCCCAAAACAGGCTACTGAAACTGGGACTGGGGTTAGGACGAAGGAACCACATGTCATACACATTTCAAACAGCTACCTTTACCTCTGTCATCTTCTTATAAATCATTATCACTGAGCACAGCAAAACGGAAATCCGAATTTGTGGCCTTGCTCTCCAAAAGTTCCTTATCAAGGATAAGATCGGACCAAGTTGTGGGTAGGCAAATAGGCCTAGGGACCAGAAAGGCACTAGTGCCTCAAACAAGCCTGAGGACCAGAAATACATGAATACATCAAGCCATAGAGACATTATGAACCCAACCAACATGATGACTACTTTACCCCAACACAAATTAGTTAAATTCAAGGCAAAATGTAATTAGTACAGGATCTGTCACTTTCCTTCGAGCTGCACGTTTGGGCACCACTAAATTTGTGCTGGTTTAGCCAAATTTAGAAGTATATCCTCCAAGAGAAGGCAGATGACAAACCACCCCTCCCCCACCAGGTTCGGGAAAAATAAACTTTTTCCTCGAAGGAAAGTGAAAGGGATAAAACTATTTATTTAACAAATACACAGGTAAATAATAAACCTCTCGCCGTGGAGAGAAACCTGAAAGATTTTAAAGTCCTTCTGTGGGTGTGGTCGCTCTTCTCCTCCTTAGAGCTGGGTCAGAGTGGAGCTGGGTCGGAGTGGGGGTCCCCCTCCAAGCTGGTGGGAGGTTCCCCCGGTAGGATTCTGATGTTCTGATGTCCTGAATAAGTCCAGAAGAGCAGGGAAAAAGGAAAAAAAGAAGCCAAATCCCAGGGAAAAAAATCACTTTTCGTCTTTCTCTCTCTGAAGAAAACAGAGCCGAAAAAAAAGTGGCTGAAAAAGCAGGAAGGGTGCCTTCCTTCATTCCTCAGCCACAGGCAAACTAATCTCTCCATGTCCTTGAAGTACAGAACTGCTTTTATAAAATTTGCTCAGTTTTTTTCTCTCTTGCCGGCTCATTTTAAAGACACAGAAAGGCTCAGGATCATATTTAGGCATAGAGCGGTGGTAGGCGATACTACAGCATAAAGTCACTCCAAGACAGTCCTTTTGGTTTTAGTTATGCTTGCTGTATGCTTGACAGATATAAACACCAAATTCCTGAATCTGACAGAAGGAAACAGAAATACATTTTCAGAGGATGTATGTATTCTGTATGTACAGAATAATATCTGTATACTAAGTGAAAGAGATGTACCCTCACCTTCAAAATGTTTGGGTTTTGTAAACCTGGGGCACACAGGGACACTCCTGATCATACTGCTCACACAAATACCCATTTGTTTCAAAGACACTTTGTAAGTGTGAAAATATACCACAGTCTGATAAAAAAAAGAAGAGTAAAAAAAATTCTCCCTTTTATTTTAATATTATAAACTTCAAGAAGTTAAGGAGGAATATATTTTTAATTAAAAAGTGTTCATTGTCTCTACAGCATAGATTTTTCTTTTATGGGATTATGTTAATTTAGCAAACTCATGAATGATGAGAAGCTGGTGTCTGCATTTTAAATTGCTTAGGAAAATTTTTTTGCAAACACATCATGTTTTGAAAATCTAACCAGTCCTTGAATAGGGCTTTCATTTGCTTACATGCTGCATTTCTTTTATTTATCATTTTTAATCTTAAAAAAATTTCTTAGGGGTCTCAGGAGTTTTCTTTAAAAAGTCTTTACGTCATTGTCCAAAGGTAATCATCATCTAGTAACATCAGAGTTAAAGGGGAGTTACACATGTTGAATCTGTTTCTCCTGGAAAAATAAAGAAATTTGAATCTAAATAACAAACTATTTCAACTTTAAATAAGAAAAAATAAGAAACATAGTCCTTAATACTAGCTGCGTAATTCCAACAGAAACAGGCATATGTAAAACAGTTTTGAACCTGAGCTGGTTCAGAGATTTGATTCTCTGTTAAGTTTTATAAGAGTGTATTCTTAGAATAGCTAATTTTTGTGAAGTAATGTTCCACAAGATGGTTAGATTAATGTCAAATTACTAGAGAACTCCCAGTCCTGCTTTTTTGTGGTAGTGTCCTTATATTTATTGCAATCTTCTGTGATATGCCAGTTGGCACAATGACCACACAATGTATTTGTTTACACCAAGATTATCTTCTCGTAGGTGTAGGTGTGCTATTAAAGAAATGTCACTGATATAAACAGTTCAATTACCCATCTTCAGACTAAAAGAAAAATCCAGAAAATCTAAGTTTTGTTTGTAGAAATGCTCATGCCACACAAAATCATGGTAAATATTCATTTACAGAACCACAGAATGGTTGTGTTGGAAGGGACCTCTGGAGATCATCTTGTCCAACCTCTCTGCTAAAGCAGGCTCACCTAGAGCAAGTTGCAGGATCACATACAGCTGGGTTTGGAGTATCTCCAGGCAAGGAGACTCCACAGCCTGTCTAGGCAGTCTGTTTCAGTGCTCTGTCACACTCAAAGTAAAGAAGTTCCTCCTCATGTTCAGGTGGAACTTCCCGTGTTTCATTTTGTGTTCACTGTCCCTTATTCTATCACTGGGCACCACTGGGAGGAGTCTGGTCTCATCTTCTAGACAATTGTCCTTAAGATATTGTATGCACTGATAAGATTCCTTCTCGGTCATCTCTGCTCCAGGCTGATCAGGCCCAGATCATACATAGCTCGTGTACGGCCTATATTCTTCTTCAGTCATGTACAGGGTTTGAATCATGTTCTTAAGAACTTTAAAATCTATCAGTGGAACAACAGGGCACAAATAAATACCTATACACATTTATAATATAAATGCATCAAACCATCTGTATGGAACAACTCCCTCCCGAACCCCTGAATTTTTAAACATGAAAATATAATTTTAAAAAATCGTCCATATAAAATGGATATATGTGATACATAGTATATATACAAAATATCTCTCCTTCCTTTCCTCCGCCTCACTAGATCCCACTGCGAGATCTGAAAATCAGAAGTGGCCATTCAAAGACAACAACAAATAGGCTGCTTTGACAAAAGTAATTTATAACAGTTCCAGCCTGACACTTGTTTCAATTTAAATTATGAGTACAACTTTTAATGAATCATCACTAGAAGTTCAACTCAGAAATTACATTTTAAAATGCAGCTTGAAAAGCCCTGACATTTCTAAATAATCTGTCTGGGAATCCTGCCCCAGGTGCAGTGTTGCTCTCAGTAAAGACTGAATAAATGCAAAGCTATCCATTCACTTTTAACTAAACAGCTGAAATACAAATGTTGAAATATCCTAGTTTCAAGGAGAAAAATAATTCTGAAGTGATAAATATGAATGAATACAGCCCTTGTATGGGTTTTCATAAGGGCAAGCCCTTGTAGCTAACATGTAAGTTTTGAGCAATGTAGTCATCAGCTTGTTTTAACATCAAATATTTTATTTGATTAATACAATTATTTTTGATAATAATTCTCTTTAGTAATTTTCAGGCACTTTTGTGAACATTAACATGTACTTAAAAGCACCAAAATATGACATGATGTTATAAACCTTCCTTCAACCACTTACCAATACTACCTTTTGAAAGAGATCAAAATTGCAATATTTAGCTAAGTGTAATGAACATGACTTGAACTCAAGTTCAACACTGACTGATACAAGTGTATAAATATATCTTTAGTTTCTCTCTTTTTTGTTTCTCCTTTTGTCCCTAGTATGGCAAATACCAACCCCCCCCCACCCCGCCCCCGCTTTTAATAAACTTTGTACTAGCTACCAAGGCATAGCCATGGACCTGACATAGTGGCTTTCCAACTAATAATCTGCACTTTTACTTGAGAATCTATTTTAACAGGCCATAGAGCATACTATCTGAAAAATTAGCTGCTTTAAATTATTGCTAACATCATAATATAGATATATGATCAGCAACCTGTACTTTAGTGGCTATAGATTTTAATAATAACAAAATTATTTTAACATTATATTATTAAATAATACTTAGACCCCTCCAACTCTTGTAGAAGAACCAATAAGAAGGCCATACACAAATGGACTTGGTTGTGACAATTCCATTCATTCAGTAAAAAAGAACTAAGTCACAAAGCATAAACCACCCCAACCACCTTCCATATGTGCCTAAGTGCTTCCAAAATATTGACCTCAGGTTAACTCTTTCCTGTCATTCATATGATCTACAACCACAATCATAAAATTATCATGATCTGAACAAAATCTACACAACAATCACCGCTTAGTGATACCTTAAAATATCCACTTTAAAAATGTACATACTCTGTTCATATATTTCAAAAGAGTAGGACTCTTGTGTATCTACATTTTGAAGAAATGAAATCATTTTATGAAACCGATGTCTAAGTTCAAGGTAATAAGCAGCAGAAAATAATAAAATAACTGATCAAAAAAAAAGTTTTTCTTATGCCAGTGATCCTCAAGCTAGAGGTGGGTCTAGCTGGCACACTGCTGGTCTTCAGGAGCTTCACAGCCAACTTCACTTGGCATTGTTCACTACTTAGTGAGAGATTTGATGAAGAGTTCCATAGCTTAACTGGAAAGATGTAGCCTTCCCATTGTATATGTTCTAGATGTTTCTATCCTCTAGCATGTAGCAGGCACTGCACCTGCTGCCCCTGCAGAAGTAGTTTACAAATTCTGAGTGCTAGAAGCAGTATTTCTTCTAATCTTGTTAATCTTGCTTGATAAGGTTTTTTTTAATTTTATGTCTATTTCAGCACAACACAGGAGAATCCTAGAAGGCAACTCATTTATTAGGAAATAAGTTTTTTTCATGACATATGCCTCAAGAACTTACAGAGATACAGGCAAACATCTTAGGAGGATTCTGAAAAATACTAGATATTTATGTGAGTAATAAAAGTTAGAATGGGGAACAGGCACTGACTCAGATAATAAGGGTTCAGTATCTAAGGCTTGCAATCTCCTCGTGTAACTTCCAGAACTTAATGTACGTATGCGTCTCCGTTCCTCTCCTATGAAATGGAGAAAATTCCTGAATTCAGAAGGGGCTATAGGATAAATTAATTTTGTTAGTCAACAAAGCTGTAGAGATCAGGAGTGAAGAAATATTTTATTATTCCTTGTAATGTCCAAAGAGGCCAGCCAGGCCTAGGAAGCTGTTATTTCAAACACCATATGTTCACAGGACATGGACCATGTTCAAAAGAATCTACCATATATATGACAAGACCAATAAACAAAGATGAAATGAAAGCAATCGATTTCAGAGTGAACAAATACGATTTAAGGCAGGCAGATTTTAAGAGGTGGAGAAATGAATTAAATGGTACCTCAGCAACAAGTGCACTAGTGTGCTCTCAGAGGTAGTAACAAAATCTAATAATGTTCTCCCAGGACACCTATAAACAGAGAGATTGCATTCATATGTTTTCATTCCATTTATTGCTACTGAGTCATGTGGTTTAATTGGTCAGATGAAGGGTAATCATCACTCGAGAGAGAGGAGGTTTTGTTAAGCAAACCTCAAGTTATGATTTATTTATTTGCTAGTCTTTAAAAGCTAGAATGCCTAGAATAATTGCTCTGTTTAATAACATATGTTTGCTAAGTTGAATTTGCTTTACCAAGTTTCTCTGCATCTCCTAGCAGTTATTTGCACTAAAAAAAGTAGCTTTATAATTAAACCATGAAAATATATTACACTGAGAGAGATGACAAAACATTTCAAACAATTGACTCTAGTATGTTAAAGAAAAATAATTGTACCTTGATCTGCTTTTGGCCAAGAATGATAAGGATACAGAACATGTAAACTGTTTTATGCACTGAATTGTGAAGTAAGCACAAGTTAATGCCTTAATGGTTCTACCGCACGCACACAATGTCACAGAGAGCAAAGATGGAAGTGATATGTCCTTTCAAAAACCATTGTACTTACTCCTTTTCAAATCTATATCCACCATTGGTCATTAAAAGGGACTTCATTGTTAGCCTCAGGCAGAAAAGAAATTGCTGGCTTTAAACTTTGAAAATATTATAAATGAGATATAAAATAACCCCTTCTTCAAAAGTAGCTACCAAGACCAAAGAGTTTTCATTATGTAGAAAAATATTCAGAAATCTTTTAAATTCCAAAGCTTTTTTTTTCAGGTAGAGGTAAAATCTGGTAGACTGCACTAATAAACCTCAGATGCAAAGATTTTAGATCTCAAAGAAATGTAGCAAAATTCAAAGATTGCTAATGATTAGTAGTCACCAAACAGTTTCTCTTAAAGTAACTGGAACTGGGAAGAGAATATACTTCATATTTAGAATAACCTTAAAGTTCAGTTTCATTTCAATGAGTAATTTGCAAAGGTGACTCTCAGATGTTAAAGGCAAGAATAATAGGCTTTATGATTTCATAAGAACTAAACAAAGGCTAATAACTTTTGATTGAGATTAATTTATGTCTTTTAAAAAGATGACACATCAATCAACCACTGTTCAATCTGCAGACCTGTCTTTTGTCTTAGTAATTTACAGATTTAGGTCTAGAGCTCAAGAGTTAAGAGATTTCTGGATTAAAAAAGATAAAAAGAAAAAGAAAGGGTTCCAAATATGTGAAACAGCTATTTCTTTGAGGCATGTAAATGACAGGCGTAGATAAGTGTCTGTTGGCCAGAATAGCTCCAAGCATTGCTCCTTAAGCTTAACATCCCATGTGCTGTGGAAACTGGAGTTTGACCTTCTGCTCCATCTCTTCTGGGCAAATGTTTTTGCATGATTTAATAGAATAGTTATTTTTTATGCAGATGACTGTTAGCCATGCTCTAAGAGGCAAAGAGAAATTTCTGGTAGAAACGAGCTCTATCAGCATGGTTGAATAAGCAGAAAAATTCTTCCAGCTATCCTAGTTTTAGGACACTTTAAAAAAATCATAAAATTAGATTTTTTCAATGGATATTTGTTTTCATTCTTATGAAGTTCCTATAATTGCTATTAAAAGGATTAATAAAACCATGAATAAACCATGTTTGCAGGTGTTGGAGAGCTTCAGGAGATTTAGAAACAGCTCTGAGAGATTTGCTAGATCTCTCTGGATCTCTTCTGCAATTTTCATAGAGAAAATCTTTACTTTCTCACAGACATGTAACGATTTGAAATGTTGTGCCACTGAAAAATCCAGGTTTTATGGCAAAATAAAAACTTAGAAAACTCCTGTGGATCTCAGCAGTTAAGTCTATTGTCTTTTACTTACTGTGGCACTTTATTGTGGTATATGTGAGATCTTATCATATCTCATTTTAAATACACTCTTCACAGAAGATACAGAAAATCAAATCTCACTTCACCAGTGAGCTTTGCCACGAAGAGGTAATTGCCATATACCTACATATTAAAGAAGTGAGAGAGTGAGAGACTGTAGAAGGATTAAGATTATAGAATAAATGTTTCTCTGAGTTTGTGTATATTTTTTATAATGCAGCTGAAATTCCTGTTTATTACCAGTACAACTTTAACTAAATTGCTACTCTACTGCTAAGAATAACGTATTAGTACTATTACAAGTAATAACAATTCATATAATCTCCAAACTTTTTGTAACAGTTTTATCTCACTTTTAATATTACAGATTTCATTAATTCAAATGATTGTTATTTTTTCTTAGAAGTTCTTAGTTAGTTTACGAAGTTGAATTAATATTCAAAATTTCAATATTACATATTCCCATGAAAGGATAATTTTGCAAAAAATACATTCAAGAAGTGACTTTAGAACTAGGCTTTAGAATATCAACTTCAGCATTTTCGGTCTCAAATAGGCCTATATGCATTCATGATGCATTTCCATACTTATACAAAGTTGTCAAAATATATTCCAAAGTATCTCGTGCTGCTTGCCCTACTGGAGAATGCGGGCACTGAGGAGCAGAGTGGCCGTGGAGCCAGGCCGCGCTCCAGCACCGCGGACAGCGCCCACTGTGGGTAACACTGGCGGCACTTCGCAGGGAAACCTCTTTAAAGTATGGGTAGTTCTGTATAAAGTAGTATTTTAAGGAAAAAATTCCTTAAAGTCAAACTAGAGTGCATTTTTTGGTGACAATAGGATTTCTAAGATGCTCAGTCCATGCTCACACAATAGGTATTTTGACCTATTATTATCATTGCTTGCATTATTTTAGCATTTTGGAGTCCTTTCAGGGTCCAAAATCCCATTGTAGGGCTTGAACAAGCATGAAAATGTATCATTTTCCTGGAACACTCCATGGCGTTGGGATAACCCTGATGACTGGTTTAAGCTGACACAAATATCAGTCATGACTCAAATGGACTGTCTTTTCAGCTCCTCCCTTGTGTTGACAACACTGATTTTTGCGGTGGGTTAGATCCTGGACCCTAATTATAAACTCCACAGTTTTCATCTAGATCCATTCCTAGTTATCTCTGCACTTTTTTCCTCCCCCAGGCCCCATGTTTTGGTATGATTAAATTTTCCTCCACAGCTGAGAATTGCTGAGCCAACCCCACATGCAGGTGGCTGCTAGCTGTGTGATGTGACAGAGCAGGTGTACATGATAGAAATAGAAGATAAAAGTAGAAACAGTCAGCTATACAGCATTCCAGTATAAGGTATCCTTTAGTAACAGTAAATCCAACACTCCTATTATGGGGATTGTGGCTAGAGACAACTGGGGTGAGGCAGTCAACTTGTCTATTAGTCTTTTACAATTAATAGTATCCAGAATACCAAAGATCCATTCTAAGAGGCTGTAAAATGCAATAGAGCCTTGGATTAAAGTAAGTCAAACAGATCACCCTAAAAACTCTTTATTGAGAAATAATGCAATGTAGCTGTAGTATGGATGTGCCCAGTATAGACCCGGCTACATCCAAGCATCCATTCCTTCTGTCTTACTTAACTTTTTTCTTTTCCCTCTGGCTTTCAATAAATATAGAAAGTTCATTTATATTTTGCAGGATCAATAATCAAAATGGGGGGGAAAGCACTCTTATTTTCTACTGTTCCCTAGTGGAGAGTTCTGAATAAAGAATGCCTTCTTTATTTCTAAACATAAAATGCATTAGTACATAGTAAAATAAAGATATCAGGCAGAACCTTGAGTTTTCCGCAATTATGTGTATACTGATGTATTCAAATACTTTCCTCATTGTAAAAAAAATCCAACCAAACAAACCCATGTTGTGTAGTTTAAATCTCAATCCAGTTTTCAAGAATTGGTAAGCACTGCTCAGTGTTCCCGTATTTAAAGCTGTGTACTCGAGGGTAGCGCGGCGCACAAGCTGTGCGGGCAGGGTGTGCGGGCTCCAGCGCGCTCGGTCCTGCCAGGAGGTGGAGCCAGCACGGAATCCGCTGCCGCTTCGTTTCCTCCCTCTCCGCTCTCCCCCCTCCCTTTTTTCCCCCACCACCAATTTTCTGATCGATGCTGGGATTCATGGAGTGAATCTCAGAACAGGAAGCAGGCGAAGAGACTACAGAATACTGCAGGGGTTCCTTTGTTGCTTTTATGGGGAGGTTCTTTATTTCTTTCCTTTTTCATTTCAGTGAAATCAAGAGTTTACAAGCTTCTTTGCCCAGGAACCTGTACCTGCAGTAGAAGGAGCCTCTCATCATCTATCTACAAGTGTATGGATATTTCTTATGCTATGATTTTTAATTCTCTTTTAATCAGGTAAGACAGCATAATATTTAATTAGAATGCTATAATCCAACAAATTCTAGCTGATTTTTACCAAGATTCCTCTCTTGTGGTGCCACACCTAGTTTTCAATTAATATTAATAGAGCAAGAGGAGAGGAAATAATAGCCATTTTTGCCACTGCATGGATTTTTCATAGCCTTTAATTGGGTCTTAGCACAATAATGAAAGATGATGTTGCTCTTTGGAGCTTTCTGGTCCTATGTTTTTTTAAGCTCGCATGTTTGTAATAAGAATTACTTTTGTGATTTTCATCTTAATTGTGGTAATTTGTTGCTGTTGTTTTAAGGTGGTCATCCACAAGTGTTTTCTTTTTCTACTGGAGGCTATATTGGTGCTGTATTCAGAATACAAATTAGAGTGTGTTTTAAAGCACACAACTGCATCTCAGGGATTGCACAATTTTTATGCAGAGATATACTGTTGCTTCTTGATACCATTTTCAGTGTGAGGCTCTCTTTACTTCCTAAATTCGTCATTTTTTTTCTGTGAGGCATAAGAGATGTATAGGATTCTCCCCTCCCTCATCTCCCAAAACAGCCTCTCCCTGATGGAAGACAGAATGGAGGACTTGTCTGTGACTAAACATGGTTTTGCACTGCTGCATATACCATATGAAACACATATGTTTCGTGGATTGTTTTATATATATAAGAATGAAATTTTTATTTTAAAACTTCATTCCATATTGCATGAGCGAGAAAAAAAATTCCTTTCATTATTTTTTTAGAAGCACGATACCCACTGGGAGAGACAGCAGAATGACTCAGGAGGTAGGAAGCTCATGCAGCATCCCCTGACTCTTCTTTGAAACCTTCTGGTCTTTTTCCTTGCCTTCTCTTAATTAGACCAATAATGGTTTTAGTTGGGAAAAACAACACAGAAATGCATTGACTTACACAGTCATAGATCAAGGAAGGGGCTCAGTAACCAGTTTGTGAAAAATAGAGAATGTGCAATCAGTTTTTTCCCTGTTGCTTTCTATTATAAGGTGGTAAGTAGCACGTCATCGAAATTTTCACACATCTGTGTAAAGGTAAACTTTTTTCTTTTCGTGGTGATTAGTGAAGCAACAGAAAATTGCCTGTTGGGATTTGAATGCTAGATGCTGTGTGGGCTTTAGATGATTCCATAGATAGATGTGAAACATTGAGAAGGTTCACACACATTCTCGCCATCTCTGCAGGTTGCCTGCTTAGCTGTATTTTTCTGATCAATGTTTACAATATGTATATCTGGGTATGCCTCAGCCATTGTAATGTCTGAAGGTCTCTTCACTAGATGGTAAAGGTTCCTTCATTCTTGAACGGATCTGGAGAAACGATGAATGATCATGTCCAAATGATCTGCAATTTCCTCTGGTGATAAATGCATTAAATAAATGATGCTCTGATATGTCTATAGGCCCCACTTCAACAACAACAGGCATTTCAATGGGATGACTCACATTCTCAATATTAGGCAAGTGGATAAATACCTAGCTCTGTTCTCTTGATTTTTAGACTGCAAAAATATTCAGAGAAAAAATAGTATTTGTAATCACTGAAATTTTGCAGTGTTCATAAAATGCAGCTAGTAGGTCAAATGAGCATCTAGCTTCAAAGACAGTCTATAGATTAAGTTTTTATGTTTAAAAAAATAAAAAGAAAATCAAATGAGTTATGATGGGCCTTAAAGGAAAATATTGAAGCAGAATTCTTACAGATTTTGAGTACATTTATTGTGAACATTAGGTCTTGGGAAATAGAGGAACATAAATGGCTGTATCATATCAAAGTATGATCCAGTTACCTTTCACTAGGAAAAAAGTTGGGTATTTCTGCAGGAGTTGAAGAAAAACTTGACCCTAACAGAAAGCTGACCCTCCCTACCTTGGGTGAAATTTAAGTATAGGGGCTATTAAAGCTAAAATACTGAATTACTCTAATTGAAGTGTGCTCTATACTCATATAAGCATCAGATCTCAACAGCAGAGACCAGTGTACCCACCCTGCAGCAAGAGCAAGAGCCCAGCATCAGTTACACTGCCAGTGCTGCTTCCTTGATTTCATCACAGACCTTGATGAATGGATTTGTGTGGTCACTACCTGCAGCCCTGCTCCACCCCCGAGTAGCCCTAAAACTCTCACACCAAAGGGATGGAAAGGACACTGAAATCTAATATAGTCTGTCTGCTCGATTC
This sequence comes from Dryoscopus gambensis, assembly GCA_013389985.1. Classification (NCBI taxonomy): domain Eukaryota; kingdom Metazoa; phylum Chordata; class Aves; order Passeriformes; family Malaconotidae; genus Dryoscopus; species Dryoscopus gambensis. The sequence continues at coordinate 19,917 of WEIT01019318.1, read as the reverse complement.
ATACCTGGTAGCAAGAAATGCAACCGCAATCCCCTGTTGTGCATTCAGCTCTCGGCTGGAGCATGAAAATCTCAAGCAAGATTTTTACTGTGTTGCTTCCAATGTTTTAAGGCCATAGACATGCTCCCACCAGCTTCTCCAAACCACAGTGTGGATCCTTTGCAGCTGCAGACCCTGGGCCTGCACTCCCCCAGAGTGGAAGCAGCCTCTCGCCCATCAGAGCCCTCCTGTTCCTCTCTCTTCATCCTTGGTCCCAGCTTGCCAAGCAGGCATCAGGAATCCCAGGGCCTCCTTTCCAGAGGCTTCCTGAAGCCACTCAAATAAATCCATTTCTTGTACCTTCTCTCATGTTGTGGACACTCACCAGTCTTAGAAATTCTAGGTTAGAAGACATTTCTGCCAATGGTATCTCCTGTTCCTCTGTTACTGTCTTTGAAAGACAAATAATGTACCTCATTTCCCAGAGGTGGTAATGAGGAGAGGCAAATGATGTTGTGAATTACTAAATGGCTTAAGGATTAAAGAAAAAAAAGATGAGGAAATTAATCATTCTGTACTCAGTGCTTGGGAGGATATGCTCTAAAGAAAGTTTGGGACCAAAACACTGACAGAGGACAATTTAAAGAAACATTAAATAACTATATTCATGCGATTCAGTTCAAATTCCAAGTTTGCAACTTTACCTCTCTTATTTTTGCTTCTGAACCTACTGTTGTTCCTTTTTCATCCCTTACCTCCAACTGAAGTTAGGCTGCTCCCTCTTTCTGCCTCTGACTGGTTTGGGACTAGCAGAAGGGCTTTGCTTCCACTCCTGCTTTCAGTGTTGGGTGCCTCAGCAGCTCTCAATATTGACTGCACCGAAGGGGCTGCTAATGTAGAAACACAGCCAACACACAGCAGCTCTCTAAGTATTTATTACAAGCTGCTAAGAAGCTTTTTCTGAGCATATCTAGAAATTATTTTAGAGAAGTGTTGAATAGCCAGATTTCAATAAATTTAAACAGGAGCAACAAGACTCAAACTCACATATTGCCTGAGCAGCCCGCTTGACACAATCCAGAGTAAATAGATTGTAGCAAAAGTTCTTAAAAAAACTGGCTGGAAATACATTTTGATGCTGCAGTATTACCACCATGCTTATTAAATAAACGCAAAACCAGTTTTTAATCTTCCTATTAAAAAACCCATCACCATAGATTCATCATTCTTGCCTATCATTTTTTAAACTTGTAGATTAGGAAAATAATACTTTCAAACTTTTTCCAATAAGCAGACTACAAATGTACTTTTTCTATTAAATGGTGAAGTTTCTGTTGTTATAAGCATTCAAACTGAAAGGACACATGAATCTGCATTGTGAAGTTAATCTTTCTAATTTAATTGAAAGAAGTATCTCACCATTTATAGTGACATTAAAGAAATAAATCCAGTCTCAGCAATTAATATTCGGCAAAGCTGAATGCATTATTAAGAGATTCATGTGGTGGAAACCATGAAGCAAACAAAACTCTGTGAGGTTGTTCATACTATATGGAAAAAAAATTAAATATCAAAATATCAGCAATAACTTATTTTTATGTCTCTCAAGCTGAAGTTCAGTGATTGTTCCATGTAACATTTTCTAAGGCTTTGTGTAATTGTGATCCAACTTGCTGCTTGATTCTCTGCTTGGTTTCCCTTAAACGTGCTGATTTTGGCCAGATGAATTTTTCTAGCTAATGCTAGTTCGTTCTCACCATCTTTCTGGAGATCCTCACAGGTAGCTGTCATTATGCATTAAAAATGCAAACTTCCTGCACCAAGAGGCTCATGTTCAATACGATAATGATTGTTCCACAGGGGGCATAGCTACCTTACCTGCACAAACTGATAACATATAGCATGAGCGGGCACACATTTAAAAATTATGAATGTCCAGGTTTTGATTGTACAGTAAGTGGTCTTCTGATGTGGCCTTGTCATGGATTTACGCTGTAAGGTGCTGATCATCTGGTCTTAGATGGAGTTGTAACATACAGCTTTTGAGTCATTCAGATGTCAAACAAACTGCTCTAGCCCAAATATTGGGTACCATTCAACACTGCAGGAAAAAGAAGGATGGCAGCAGGTTCAGCCAGCCTTTAGCTTAGCACTTCGCTTTCAAAGGCAGCATTTGTGCTGTATGGAAATGTACAAGCCTACCTGGTTATTTTGGCCTGCTACGTTCTCACTCCATAGCTTTCTGGACACTGATACTGAGCTAACTTAATTAAGGCTACAACGTTTCCCCACCTACTGCTGTCATTTCTCTCACAGCTGGGTTGCTTTAGTTGAATTACTAGCAGGCTTTCAGAGTGGGGCAGAAACAGTCTTCCTATCTAAATGGGTGTTAATTATACATTATTTTTTTCTATACCATCTTCACCATGTCTCACCATCCTCAGTGTAACTGCAAAATCCTCCACAGACTTTGACCCCAATGTAGTTTTGTTTGATGATAAATGTAAATGACTCACTTTGAAACTAGGAGTCTGACTCAAGTTCTCTAAAGCAATACACTCTGTTCTAGACTCACCCATTTGTCTCAGCAGGATAACAGATATAGTAGGAGCTGGATTCCATACGTGAATACGAAATGGAAACAGATACATGCAAAAAAAAAATGACTGTGATCAGTCAGTGATCTCAAGAAAAATAGTGGCTGGAGTTTAATGAATCATAAACTGCATGGAGCAAGGCTAGAAACAAATGTCCTTTGCCTAGACACCGGGATCTGAATTTGCTGTTTAAAAATGAATTTTGTAAACAGGTGCCAGCACCCGAGTATCTAAACAAACCATGTGCTTATAGGCAAGTATATGGCAAATTTCTAAACAAACACTATAATGAAACAAGAACTCTGCCCAGGATAGTTGAAATTTGACAGCCTATCTCTAAGTATGCTCACTGTATTTTGTATATTAGTAAATATTTGTAGCAAAGGCAAACCAGTGGAAAATCCTAATTTTTGGGCCACAAGGCAAGATTTGTTAGATAAGTCTTCCCTCCCGGAAGTCTCTGGCAAAGTTATTTTAACTGGCACTGTAGCACACAAGGTCGTATTCCAAGAGTTTAACAGGTGTATTTGTAGAGTGTGTGAGCTCCATGTGTTTTCTCTTTGCTGAAAGTCAATAATGCAACCATGGAAACTAAAAGATAAGTACTGACACCAGGCTGGATGAAAAAATCTTCCATCTGTAGTTGTGTTAACCTGAAAGCAGACATGGGGCAAACACTGCACAATTGTTTGCAGATTGAGACTTCAGTGATGGCTGCACAAACACCCTGTGCAAATGCATTCACACAGGTTAGATTTTTCAGTGCAGAGGCTGGTTTCCATTTTGTAAAATTGGAAGCACCACAAAACTGCTGACAGTAAACAGCCTCCCAAGCATCATGATAATACTACCGAAAAGTTCTCAGTGAAGCAATGAAAATATGCCTTGAAAATACTGGGGTGCAGGTTAAGCTTTACTTTCATTTGTCTTCTGGAAAATACTAATAGGTGAAACGGAAAGCACAGAATTTTACTCTCAGAAGCAATAGGAAGATGGAAATTAAGTTATTAAGGAAGTCAAATTTATTAGAGAGAAATAGGCTGTAAATGTTACTGGGCCACACTTAAAAGAGTCACTTTTCAATTGAATAACATTTTACATCTTGCAAACCGTATGCTTTTGTAGTTATGTTGGCTAAACATATGCAACAGTCAGAACATTTTCAAGACTCATTGTTTCAAATTTTTTATGGTATTTTCAGTTAGAGTTAACATTTAAAGTGCTTCACAGCCTTTCTATTTGTGACCGTAAAAAGATATTTGTGCTTTTGCCAGCTGAAGTTTTTTATGAATAACATGATCTTTGATCTGAAGCAAAGCTTTGGCCCTCTAAGCTAAGCCAAAGGCAGGCTACTCTCATAGAGAGAAATCTGGTACTTTACTCCACTAGTATCCTTCAGGGGAAAAAAAAATTGAACATAAGTCTCAGGGGATGATGATGATGATGATGACCTTTAATGTTATATGGGACACTGGGGTGTTATTACTCATGCTGATATCTTGCTCTGTGGAATGGCAGAGGCTGGGAACTCTGGAGAAGTGTTCTCCATTGCTGGGAAAAGGATTATATAGCTTTTCTCAGTATTGACCTCACTTCCAAATTAGTTCATGGATTCACACATTCTCAAAATAATCTGTCCTTAGTGAGAAAGATGAAGGATATGATGCAGAAATGGAGTGAGTTGGTGAGCTGGCATAAATATTGTGAGGATGGGCAAACAGCTCTGGAATTGTGATAAGAAGAGGAAATATCATCTGGGAATCTAGAGAAGAGTGACTGATGGGCAAGAAGCAGTCAAATGTAGAGTGGGGCAAAGAGAAATGTTAGAAAGGTATACAAAGAAATTTTAGAAAGGTATAAAAATTGAATTTATATAAAAAAAAAGTAGAATACATTATAAAGGAAATACTGATTTGTGTATCCATGTTTCTGTATGGAAATAAGCAGTGTGGTGTGCACAGCTCCAGTGGGAAACCTCCTTGCAGTGGTACAGCTCCAAGTTGCAGGTGATGCTGTAAGCAAGGAAGGCTTCTAAGAACTCTCTGGGGAGCTCCTGTATCCCCTCTAATCAGAACCTGTTTTGCTGGCTCAAACATAGTGGGAAAGGAAAAACTCTCCTGAGGAGGTTTTCAACATCTGCTCTGTTGTTTTATTCAGACGCACCAACAAATGCAAATGGAGTATATTAAAAAAAAAACCGTACACTTAGGAAATTATTCTGAACGGGAAAAAAATTATCAAAATCCCCTGAACAAATTTCAGTTCCCAACAGTCCGGTTACAATTGGCTGCAGTTGTATTTTAGCCTAGAACTTTGTAGATTGTCCTCAGCAATCCTTCTTTTCCCCATAGTTATAAAATACTATAATGAACAAGCCTCCACCCCCCTTTTTTTTTTTAAAGTTTTCTATTTCTGGCAGATTTTTATACTTCTGTGTCATTTCTCATTTTTTTTCTTAACATAACTACCCAGGAAAGTGATGTCCAAACATGAAAAAAGGCACACATGTTATGGCAATAATACTTTGCCATAAGGTAACTTACCAAGGGTTTCTCATGAATTTGGTGTGTTCCAGCTGAGACTCATTTTAAATCAGGGGACTGGTATAATCCACATGGTGCAGAATGTCAGAATAAACACTCATAACCATCTCCTCTGATCCTACACTTCTGAATCTTCACTGCTCCCTCAGGCCTTTCAAGTTTCTTGATGGAATAGTGATACTACCTTCCTGCTCTTACTTAACCACATGTGTCACCCATAGGCACTTTGTCCCTCAGGATAAATTGATCCATAAAGATGTTTTTATAGTGTTCAGAATACTTTCAGTTTTTGTCTTGATATGATAGCTAGGTTTTCAGGACACTATAAAAGGCAAACAGAAACTGGGCCTGGCAAACTGTTTCAGGATTTTTTTTAATGGCATTTCTATTTAATTGTGGGCCAATTAACTACTCTGTTTCCTTTCAGATTAAAAAAAAAATCTTCTCAATTTAATAGAGACTTGTTTAATGCTTTCTAATGTTATATATCTGACTGAGCTTTTCATTACCCGGGGAAACAAATGTGCTGGTCAGGTCACCAGGGAGTAGTGATGATATTTGTTCTCTTCCTTTGCATCCGACGTGGAGGGGATGAAGATGCAGCTCTAAAGTTTTCTAACTGTTCCTGTATGATGGTCTGGGAAATCCTATATAACCATTTGGCTGCATTCTGAACAAATCACCAACCATGTTACTCATCATAGGATCTAATTTCATGCTGTTTGGTTTAATTTTTCCCTTCTGGTTGCCAAGTTTTGAATATACATCCAGCCTTATGTGTCTCCCACTGGTGACATCTTCATTTAAAATACATAGTTACTCAGCTGTAGACATGCCTGTAGTGTGAAGCTTTGGACACTTGGCAGGAAATTTAATACATAATAACTATTAAAATTACAGTAATTAATATGTATTGTTAAGTACTACAACAGGAAGGTTCAATTCTCCCCCTGAGTCTGTCAATGTTTATCAGAATGCAGACCCCTTATATTTTCATACGTCATTCTGGTTCCCAAACCACACATGATTCTGCTTCTCAAAACACAAAATGGGAACAATGGTAATTAGGTGCAAAATAAGTGGCTGATATTTAATAAGGAGGTGTGGAAGTAAAAGGATCCACTACATACTTCGCATTTTAAAAATTGCATTAGAAGTGTGTTACTAAGTGGCAGAATCAAGTAGTCAGTTGTGGAACACTGAATTAAGGCTATCTTTACATTCTAGAAATCACACATATGATTTGTAGCCACCCGTGAAAACAGCAGCTGGAGTGAACTGCCTGCCATCAGGCAGTACTGAGTACTCATCTCTCGCCCTTTCTAGTCAGTCCAGAGAGACAGGCACTTCTAGGGCACAACTTGCCTCATTGTAAGGTAGATATCTGAAATAGGTCAGAAGAATTGCCTTTTAAAAGACCTATTTTTCTCCAGGAATATGAAAGGAGTTCAGATTGGCTTAGATGCAGATGCCAATAGATACAGGCATCTGATGCCAGAGAAGGCAAACCCTATTTGTGGCACACCCAGTTCTCCAAAACAGCATACAGACCTTGCACAAAGGACAGTGCTTTTTGCCCACATAGTTATCATCCTTTTTTTTCCTCCCTTCCCACTAGTCACTTCTCCTGATCCCTGTGCAGCACCAACGAATCAAGGAAGTCTCCTCCAAAACAAATCTCACTGCTTTTAAGAGCTCATCCATATTGTATACTACATCAGACAGTGAACACTGCATTACAGTGTCTACTGACAAATGGACCAAAACTAAAGCAGATTTCAATTCTATGCTGTCATTTCAGTCCTTCTTCTACAGTAATAGGTGCTTTTTATTAGAGTGGTTGTACACGATTTTAAGGAGACCGTATTGATACGCATATGAATGAGTTATTGAATACGTTTACACATATTTCACAGAGCTCTTAACTTGTCACCTTTATATTCCTTTATAAAGTCATCTTCACATCTTTTTGTCCATCTTTCCTATTAATTCCAGTCCAGTTATCTCAGGTTTTTATTTCCTCTCTTGCCCATTCATCTCAAGATTTTTCGCTTTCTCCTATCTCTGCTTGCCCCATTATACTGGCTCCCCTGCTTCCCTTTTCCTTGACTATTTTCCAGCCTGGTCTCCTTTGAGGTCAAATTGATCAACCTAGACGAATTTCTTGATCATAATAATCTACAAGTCTTTGAGTTCTTCATGTCTCTCCAACCAGCCTGCAGGACTACTGCAGCCAATTTTGAGACAGTTGCTTTATCCAGGCAGACAGTTCTTACACGTATCATTTCCCTGGCGGTTTCTTATGCTGCCGGTCTTCAGTCTGAGATATGTCTCCCTTTTTTCCTAAATGCCCCCTTTTCCTTCTACATTTCCTTCTGGGTTTTTATGGCTTTTTCTTGTTTCTTTGGTTTGGTTTCTTTATTAACTAACATACAGGATGATTTAGAACAAAAAGATTAAAGCATTCCACTCCTGGGTCAGCAGAGTCCACAAAGACAGGCTTCAGCTGCACAAAAATGCCTTCAGATGGACAATGAAACATTAACAGAAAAATGCATTATCTTTGTAATGCACACCTTTAAATTTCTGGCGTGTTGGTTCAAATGCATGGAAACTAATTTTTCAAAATTTTTCAACTCTAGGCAAGAATTGTAGATGCCATCCCAAAAGAAAAAAGTCCAAAATTCAGGATGTGACTTATTCATGCTTTGAAAATTGGCAGCTTTAAAATTTTAAGGGGAAATATATAAATGTAGCTCTTTTCTTGGAAATAGTTGCTTTGAGTTGAAGCTTCCCTCCAAAAATTGGTCTGAGGCAAAAATGGAGAGTTTTAGCCCTAGCATTTCAATTTTGGCATAACTAAGCAAGGGGGGAACCAAAAAAAAAACCACATGACAGGTCAAATATTTCAGTAATAAACGGTACCATCAGCCCCATCTGCAATGAGACATGAGACATGACAACCTGTAACTAGTAGCTGGCTTGGACCCATCTGCACTCTGTCCCTAAGGATATAATAAGAACTGCTAACCCATAAACCATCATAAGACGAAAAGAATATTTAAAAGTAAATATGGGACCTCGTCTGTGACTTAATTTCCAGAATCACTGAAACCTCTTTGCTTCTGGTTTATTTGAAGTGGCACTTTACTGAAACAAAGCCAACTCTTCCATTCCATTGGCAAAGGGAATCTGGTGGGGACCATGCATGAGAAAGGAAGTTGTGCTGTGTAGTTGTGCTTTTTTGTAGTTGTGCTTTCTTGTGTGTGTGATTCCATTTCCTTTAAAGACCTTGGTATGTTTCCAGGTGCAGCTACATAGTAAGGGCATGAGTAGTGCTTATGAGGAAACATTTTGTGGCATCCTGCCGTTGAAGGGTGATAGATATCCAGGGAGTTAATGCTTCTTTCAAGCTGCATTAACTCCTGCAGGATCCCCTTGGCAGCTGGTGCTGTGCAGCTGCAGGGAGCCTGTCAGCGTCAGTACAGT